>CM054182.1:82918378-83440878 GCA_028829895.1 Sinotaia quadrata
TTTTCGTTCCTTAATCTATTCTTTTCCCTATCAGTTATGAAGATGTAAACACGCCAGTCTTGCTAACACCACCAAGGGTGTGTATGGTTTCGAGTTAAGCGCGTGCATTCTTACTGTAGTCTATATTAGTAGTCGCCGTGTCAGTACTACGAGCACATCAAGTCCGCTGCCATTCCATTTGTCATGACTTCCGTGTTTGTTTTATCGATCTTTATTTTCAGTCCAAGCACAAGTTAGACTAGAATTGTGCACTGGCTCTTTCATTCATACATGCTATTAACTCCTTCGTATCCAGTTATCTGCCCTTTCTGTCAAAGATGAAATAAATATTGACTGCAGATACACGATACCTGACCGGTAGAAAAGGGAGAGAATGCTGGTCGGATTTAGTTTCGCGATATTAATATTATCTAAAAGTAAAAATTAAAAAGTCATGTCACTTTAATTTATACCGCGTTCGCTCTGCCCTTTAATCCTCGATGCGCTCCCCTGCAAATGGCGACATACAGTCGTTGTTATTTTTCCTCATTTAATTCGTTATTCCGAAGATGCATGATGATAAAGATATGCCCCTTCAGGCGTCAGTGACGTCGCATCTCTGTTGAATTATAGGTTAACACTTTTTTGAACGTCACTGTCTGAGGCGTTCTGAGACTGTTGGCTACTTGTTAGGCTAATTACTGATTTAGTTGGTCTCATCAATATAGAAAGTCTAAAGAACCTAGGGTATGTTTAACATTGCTCGCTAATCTTTAGAATGCTTAGATATGAAAGACGATTTAGTACTGTTCGCCATTTTTAGGGATCTCGAGATCAGTTAGTAGTGCTCAATTAAGAGTTGTTCCAAAGTCTTTAATCATTGTCAATCCATAAGTTTTCAAAATCTAGTGATTTCATATAGTTCTGTTAAATGAAGGTTTGTAAAATCTGTTTAATTATTGAATTTACACCTTCAAAATGCATTTTTCTAGCTAATTTCGTTGACTTTAATAATAAGCATTAATACGTCCACACAATACCAGTGAGCTATCTACCTTGAAAGACAAGGTACGCAGTGCGCCGTATTCACCCACTCTTGTACCCTGAGTATAAGTATGAATGTTTACACTTTGTAAAGTAACAGACATTTCGCTTTATATTTTATTTACTTACTGTCCTGAAGTGTTTAACACACTTCCTTTAGAAAAAAATCTTTTGTAGTAGTTGTAGTATGAAAATGTATTTAGATGTAGGCCTACTTAGCGTGGAACTCTCTCAATAGTAACACATTTATTTCCTTTCTCATTTTCCTTTTCCTAACAGCTTCAAACAGTTTACAGTCCGTCAGTGTCTTTTGTAAACATGTTACATATTTGTGGGTATCTTCTTCCTGTTCAAATTATTATGTGTTAACATGTGACGGCAGATCATTTGAGTGCCATTAATTTTGAACACCTATCTGGTGTGATTTCGTTTAACAGTGAAAACCTATTCCGGGTGGTGGGAGTATTTGAAATGTTTCCATGGATGCTATTGGTCTATGTGCAACGTCAATGGGCCTATGTCAGTGCCACACTTTGGCGACTGCATTTCTAATCCACATACCGACAAGGTGACTAAATCCTCGATCTATACTCCTTCGTCCAAAATTGATGACGAAACCCAGGATCTATATTTTAAATCTTGCTTTGTGACTAGATCTCGGGTCTACAATCTTTCGCCCCAGCTCGGTGGATCGGTACTCAATCAACCCAGTTTGTGACTTTGCCCTGGATCTGTATTCTTCATCCTATTTGGTGACTAGATCTTGGATCTATACTCGTTCGTTCCAGCTTGGTGATTAGATCCAGTATCTATACTCTTTCATCCCAGATTGGTGACTACACCCTGGATCTATATTCTTCATTCTGTTTGGAGACTCGACCCTGGATGTATACTCGTCGTCCCGCTTGGAGACTCGACCCCAGATCTGCGTTCGTTGTAGTGTGATGCTGCTGGGTGGGTTGTGTACAGTAGTCATTGTCCATGTCACGCTTGGTGTCCAGATCTCCAAGCCGTATACGTCACTGCTGTTTGTGTGTCTGTGATACTCGGGACCCTCCAGCAGGATGGACCTTAAACCCAAGGGGGATAAACCCCGCATCTACATGTCGAGTCGTACTCACAAGGTCGTGGTCGTCTTTCCCAACGGCGAAGTGGTGGAAGGTAGGTGACGTCTTTGTTGCATCTAACACACTTGACTGCAGTCAGGTTTTCGCGTGAAAACAAGGTGCAATTAATTTAATAAGATATAGAGTTCAGTCTCCTTCCACTCCCCATACCTTTCCCCCCTCTCATCCCAGTTATAGCCTAATCAATGTACAAATGGTGGATCGTCATAGGTAACAATTATGTCTTAATTGTTATTCGTAACATTTTCGTAACCTTGATTATGATAAATTTGTTTCTAGATTATTTGTTTAGAATATGTTTCTTGAGCTAAGTTATTATGTAAATCTTGGGTTCCATATGCTTCATACATAATTATTTACACAATATTTCTTAACCTCGATTACTAAAAATAGATCTTAATGACGCGCTAAAAGCACACGTACTATAAGGAAAAAAAACGTTTAGCCACAGAACAAAATCCGGTTGAAAATAATGGGTAATGACCTATGCAGATACAACAGATTCAGGACATCTGCAATGTGACTACAAAACAGATCACGTGACTTGGATACAGAAAGTCAAAGATCACTTTGTAATGACAAAAATATTAAATTTAGAGGATAGACGCACATTCACACCCAAAAGCCATTATTAAATTTAGATTATAGACACGAATTCACACCTGAAAGCCATTATTAACTTTAGATTATAGACACGAATTCACTCCTGAAAGCAATTATTAAATTTAGAGGTTAGACACGTAATGACATAAATATTAAAATTAGAGAATAGACATATTGACACCTGAAAACCATTATTAACTTTAGAGAATAGACACGCATTGAATACCTGAAGCCTTTATTACAGGGGTACACAAACTCCGGCCCGCGGGCCATATCCGGCCCGCGAAGAGTTGACGAGTGGCCCGCCATGTCAAACGAAAAAGTCAAATGTTTACTCATACACTGAGTGATTTGAAACAAAGCAGCACCTCCTGACCCATTTTTCCAGGCGCTCCGCGCAGATGATGTCTGCCCGCTGACATAACACTCACAGAGGCAAGAGAAAAAAGCTATACCAAGATAGGCAGCAAACCCCACACATATATGCTTGCCCCTTCCTGTAATATGGTTGGTCAGTAGCTGTTATGCCTTAGTGTCCGATCTACCACATTCTGTTGTTTATTTTGATTGTATTTTTGTGACAAAATGGCAGCTAATCGTAAAAGAAAAGTTGACAAGGAAAACCGGCAGTTTAATGATGACTGGATAATGCACTTGTCCACACCAGCATACTTGGCAGCACATACTGCTGCAAACAGGCTTTCTCACAGATGAAACTGAACAAAAGCAACACCTGCAGTCAGCTGACTGATGATAATCTGGAAGCAATTTTGCATCTTTCAACATCAAACATCAAGCCTGACATTTTGAAGCTTGCAGATGACATGCAGCACTATCCATCACACTGACTTTGTGAAAGTTGACGTATCATAACATTTTTAGAATGAGTCTTAGTATACAACTTCTTTGTCATAATTATAGTCTTAATCATCATTTGTGTGTTCTTAGATGTAATGTTGCTTATATGGGACGATTTTGATCTTCACTTTTTTGTGGCCCCCGACGGTTTCGACAAGTCAGATTTTGGCCCCCGACACAAAAAGTTTGTGCACCACTGCTTTATTATCTTTAGAGAGTAGACTTCCATTGACAATTGAAAGCCAATATCAAATTTAGTTAGAGAATTTAGTCACGCATTGATAACTGAAAGCCAATATTAAATTTAGTGAATAGACCCGCATTGATAACTGAAAGCCAATATTAAATTTAGTTAGACAATAGACATGCAATGACAACTGAAAGCCAATTTAAAATTTAGTATGAGAACAGACATGCAATGACAACTGGAAGCCAATATTAAATTTAGTTAGAGAATAAACATGCAATGAAATCCAATATTAAATTTAGTTTGAAAACAAACAACTGAAAGCCAATAATAAATTTAGTTTGAGAACAGACATGCATTGACAATTAAAAGCTAATAATAAATTTAGTTTTAGAATAGATATGCAATGGCAATTGAAAACCAATTTTAAATTTAGAGAATAGACAGACATTCATTAAATACTGAAAGCCAATATTATTAAATCATTACCTTGGTTTCTGTGCATTTTATTTATGGAAATCGAATTAATGACTAAGTAGGGGATATAACAGAGCCTGTTGTTTGTTTCAAAATGTTCTATACAATTGTGCTTCTATACTTGAAATATGATTAAAGTGACGATATATTGTACCATGTTACCAGCAACAATCAAAACAGTAATTAACAACTGTGGAAGCAGGCTTTTATATATTTTGCCACGGGGTTTATTTATTTTTTGTACATAACTAACTCCCGGTTTTAATTGAGCAAGCATTGTGCGTGTCATGTGGTCCCGATTTCGGTAAAGGGGAAATATAATAATAAATATTGAAGGTGCATTTTTCACCTTTAAAATGTGTTGGTTTGCCTAGTTAGTTATCACTTTGACCTGTTAGGTATTGATTGGATCTACTTAGGTGTAATAGTCACATGTTCGATATGTTTGTTTGTTTTTTTTTTTACGATTCATTTGTCATTTTGACCTATCAGGGTGTCATATTAATCTTGTCCTAGTCAGAGGTGGTTTAACCTATTTAGGTGATAACTTGACTTATCCTGACCTATTTAGGTGTTACTATGACATGTTAGGTATTGTCTTTATTCTGTTTATTCATTAACTCGACATTTTAGTTGCAACCTTGACCTAATAAGGCAATGTTTTGACATGCTTGTTTGGTTTTTTTTTGCCTTGACCTAATTTGTTGTGATTGTTTGAGTCATCGTCTGTTGTGTGGGGTGAAAAATACAAACAAGAGACTACTGTCTGTTGAGTAGTCCACTTATTTTCTAATTTTATTCGTTCACCCATCCATTCAGCCTGACAGATATGGAACAGTTTTTGCACCCGTGTTAAAACGGGTTTAATGTATAAACATTGCACAGTTGATATTCGAGAGATACAGAATAGCGCGCAGAACCATATTATAGAAACATTCACACAACCTGACTCTTAAATCCTTTATCGTTGCGTATTCACTTGTATTTGCACAGGTAATACAATGACAGTTGCTCTGATAGAATCCAGAGTTTAGCTTGTAAAATTGATTTAGTGCCATTTATACTTCCATGAGCTTAGTCACTGCGGACATTTTTATGCTCAGATAGAAAACAATCACTATATTTTATTTTGCGGCAACAATATTCTTTTCTCTCTTTTTTCTTTCTTCTTTAGTCAAATGTGTAATGAATATAGTATTGTTTTAAATAACAGATTCTAACTAATTCAAATATCTGTCTGAGAGGAGACATGCATTTGCCATCATCCTTTTGGCTACCGTTCATCGATCGACATTGTTCAGCTTCGCACACCCGCACCACCCCTACCCACCCACCCACCCCTTCCCTTTCTCATGGAACAAGAATTTCTGGAACTGTTCTTTGTAACAAGAGCATCGTGCCGTTCCGACTATCATATATCGATTCTCCAAACTTCTCAAATCAGTTTGTAGCACGACCGTAGACGTAAGTCTCATAGAAAAAAGAAATAATGTCTGTCCTGTAATTTTCTCAGCGAGACTGATCTCCAAAGTTACTTTATTGTCGTGTTGTTCTTTATCGTCGTGTTGCTCTTTATTGTCCTGTTGTTCTTTATTGTTGTTTGTTGTTCTTGTTGACAGATTTCAGCCTGTGTTGATATAATGTGCTGACACAGTGTTGTATACTCAGGGAATGCCAGATAGTACGTTGTGCTGACACAGTGTTGTATACTCAGGGAATGGCAGATAGCACGCTGTGCTGACAGTGTTGTATACTCAGGGAATGGCAGATAACACGCTGTGCTGACACAGTGTTGTATACTCAGGGAATGGCAGATAGCACGCAATGTTGTATTGTGCAATGTAGCGCGTTGTACTAACGTAGTTATGTGGTTGTACGCTCCTTTTGCAGTCTAACATGTCTTGTGAAGTTCTGCTTGTAGCTGGAAGGTGTATTACAAGTTTTTGATACATCGTGATTCATCAGTGGTGAATGAAATCATAATAGATAAATGAAATCATTATCAATAACGGTCGTTGATCTTTTTGTTGGAATAAAAATTTCTGGGGTTGATGTAGTGGTGGTGGTGATTCTGATAACTTCTTTTTCCTCCAGTGCTTGCGTGGGGCCTTTCATCATTGGACATTCTCGGCTGTGGGTAGTTCTGGAGTGACCTGCTTCCCCTTACTATATTCTGGGGTCCCGACCACACCAGGAGGACCGCTCAGAATGGATTCCTTCATGAGTGTGTGTGTGGGTGGGAGAGCTAGTAGATATTTTTACTCTATGAAAAATCTTTCATGCATTCTGTTTTGAACTGATAATCTGAATTCTTTCGTCTCTCACTCTACCTTCCTTCACACCAGATAGAATGGTACAAAAGAGAGCATAAACTGTATTGTTATTTCACTAATGACACTTTGTTCCCCGCCCCCCCCCCCACTCCTGTCAGTCGTACAAGCAACGATGATTTGAAGGAGTGGTGGTGGTCACTCCCAAACACAATAGCGGTAACCTTTCTATTTTCAGGGCAGCCGGGACTGTCGTTTGTCTTTGTTAATTATTGCTTTCACTTTGGTGCTCGTGAAGAATTCCATAATAAATTACTCCCCTTTACTCGATACCTCCTTGTTCCTTACTTTCAGTTACTAATTACAATTTTCAAGGGTTAAGGCAGGATGGAGATTAACTGAAATGTTGACTTTCCTTGCCTTGAATCAAGTGCAATAAGAATTGGACCAAAGTAAAAACTCAACCGATTATTGCTAGAAAAAGTGACTTTTTTTTTAAAAAGAACTTTGGCAGGCAGTGGAGAGACAAGTACACTTTAAGTGAGTTTTAGGTTGTTTTTTTTTTCTGCTCGCGTTAACAATATCATCGTATCGATATTATTAATGTGTTTATATAATTTTCGCCAGTGGTTGTTATTTCCAGTTGAATGTATTGTATCCAAATTAGCGCCGTGGTCTGTGAAAGACTGTAGGCCTTTCACACATTATACTTTTTTTCTCCTCAGTGGCTTTTAATTGCAGTTCCACTTTTCGAATAATTCTTCCAAATTATGAGGGCATTTTGCGAAAGGATGTAAGCCAGAGGCTTGTTAACATTGCAGTTTATTTTGGCGGGCACTCTGTACACAACAGGAAGTTCCAAAATCTCCTTACACTCTACGGAGACACTCTACATCTTCTTTACTAGTGCAGCCTAATCCAACTGGTGTTTAATTTCAGGAGGTCATGTTTCGGGCTGAGAGTGGTTTCATTTCATTTGTTATTCCTGTTACAATTATCGTTATATTTAATTTGATTGCTACTTTTTCCTGTTACAATTATCGTTATATTTAATTTGTTTGCTACTTTTTCCTGTTACAATTATCGTTATATTTAATTTGTTTGCTACTTTTTCCTGTTACAATTAGCATTTCATTTAATTGGTTTGCTACTTTTTCCTGTTACAATTAGCATTTCATTTAATTGGTTTGTTACTTTTCTTTTTTCAGTTAGCGTTTCATTTCATTTGATTACTACTTTTCCTTTAAAGTTACCGTTTCATTTAATTTGATTTCTACTTTTCCTGTTACAATTAGTGTTTTATATAATTTGATTTGATACTTTTCCTGTTACAGTTAGCGTTTCATTTGTATACTACTTTTCCTGTTGCAGTAAGAGTTTCATTTAATTTATTTTCTACTTGTCCTGTTACAGTAAGAGTTTCATTTAATTTATTTTCTACTTGTCCTGTTACAGTTAGCGTTTCATTTTATTTGTTTTCTACTTGTGCTGTTACAGTTAGCGTTTCATTTAATTTATTTTCTACTTGTCATGTTACAGTTAGCGTTTCCTTTAATTTGTTTTCTACATTTCCTGTTACTGTTAGCGTTTCATTTAATTTATTTTCTACATTTCCTGTTACAGTTAGCGTTTGAATACTTTTCAGTGACCTGTCGATCGTCTACGAATGACCTAAAACGTAATAGCGCTATTACAAGTGTCTCACCGTATTTATAAACAGAGACGTGTACAGATATAGCATAATTGATTCCTTTAAAGGAAATGACCTAAAACGTAATAGCGCTATTACAAATGTATATCCGTATTTGTAAACAGAGACGTGTACAGATATAGCATAATTGATTCCTTTAAAGGAAATGACAGCATTATTACCCTTGATTTTAAAAAAAATGATCTTAAGCCAACTGGAAAATTTTATCTTAATATTTCTTATCGAGAATATGTGGAATTTTCTTTGGGAATAGTTGTCGTTGAAGAAGAAATAGAATACTGTTTGGGATTAAAAGTAGTAAAACAGATGTGATTGCAAAGAAATAGAATTTTCTTTGTAATAGAAGTAAAATAGTTGTCTTTGAAAAAAGATGTAGAATTATTGTTACCGATCAACAACGTGGAGGGTAAGACTATTCGAATACTTCTCAGTTGTTGTTCTTTAAAATAAAATCTCACCGATAAAACTTTTACTGTTCCCCCACCCTTACACACACACACACCTCCATGGTATATATCTTTCTACACAAATCTCGTTTTGGCGATCATACCTGTCTTTGAAGGAGCAAAAGTTTGGCAGCACTAGTGAAACCGAACTAAGAATGAGAATGTAGTACCCTGACTCTTGCATTTATGCCTGTCATTTCTTTGAAGTTACTACCCTGCCTCTTGCATTTATGCCTCTCATTTCTTTGAAGTTAGTACCCTGCCTCTTGCATTTATGCCTGTCATTTCTTTGAAGTGTAGTATTCTCATATTGAATCCCTAGAGAGGGTAGTGATTTCCACTTCTGCCATCTCACTCACACACACACACACACACACACACACACACACACACACACACACACACACACACACACACACACACACACACCTCCCACTTCTCCCACACTACATCTTCTGGAACGATTTTCTAGACGTGTGAAAAAATAATGTAGCAAACGAGAAATACAACAACAACACATATACATCTCAACCCACCACCACCACCATCAACCACCTGGAGTAAAAAAAAAAGTCTCCCAAATCAATTACTATTTGTATCAAACGTTATATAAAAAAAAAAGGAAGAAACAAACAAAAGTGCAATATGTCCACGCAAAATGAATAAGGTGATAGAAAGCAGATGTTATTAGGACACAAGGATTTAAAGACGATAGAAAGCAGATGTTATTAGGACACAAGGATTTAAAGACGATAGAAAGCAGATGTTATTAGGACACAAGGATTTAAAGACGATAGAAAGCAGATGTTCTTAGGACACAAGGATTTAAAGACGATAGAAAACAGATGTTCTTAGGACACAAGGATTTAAAGACGATAGAAAACAGATGTTCTTAGGACACAAGGATTTAAAGACGATGGGAAGCAGATGTTAGTAGGTAACTGTAAATTAAAGGTGATAGAAAACAGATGTGATTAGGACACAAGATTTAAAAAGGAAACAGATGTTATTAGGTAGCAATAAGTTAAGGCGATAGAAAACAGATGTTATTAGGTAGCAATAATTTAAGGCGATAGAAAACAGATGTTATTAGGTAACAATAATTTAAGGCGATAGAAAACAGATGTTATTAGGTAACAATAATTTAAGGCGATAGAAAACAGATGTTATTATGCACAAATTATTTAAAGACGATAGAACAGATTTTATTAGGTAAACATAATGCAGAATGATTCAAAGGTGATAGAAGACATATGTTATTAGGTACAAATAAAATTAAATGAATATTAATTGTTTTAAAGCATAATTTAAAAAATTGTCATTTCTCGCTAGAATAATAATAATTTGTTTCTGGTTGGCAAAACTCCGACTAAAAGAAAAACCAATAAGTATATATTTAATCGATTAGTATGCGTGTATGATTTCAAATCATAGGCTAATGTCTTGTTCGGGGAAGGCGGCATTAACGGTGGTGGGGTGGGGTGGGCTAATTTTATGAACTGGTGTACTCGGTAATGTAAATGATTGTGAGCAGTGGATGTAATGAATATTTATAATGGCTAAATCATTTAATTGATCTATCTACAGAGGGGAAAATATATTTAGTTCTGTTAATGGTTGCGTTGAGTGAACTGTAAAGGTTAATTATGTGGACATGTTTGCGTGCTCTTTGAGTGTGTGCGTGTGGGTCATATAGCAATCACGTGATCGGTCTGACCGGTCTAATAATGTATTACCTATGGAGTATCATATAGCAATCACGTGATCGGTCTGACCGGTCTAGCTTAAATGTCAGTACCTTAGTTTAATGCCGATCGTACCCGGCACAATTTATTGAGGGATCTAATCTCATGAGCGATGGGACTAATGGTTGCCTGCAATTAGATACTCTGATCCTTGTGTGAGAGATGCAGCAGGCAAATACGCCACCATAGAGCCTTAACGAAGGAGGTCAAAGGTAGCTAATTACAAAGCAATAAATATCTGCAGTCCTCTTCACAACTCTTCACTTAGCCTCTACCCACTTTTCTTTTCTCTCGGTAACAAAATAGCTCCTCTTGTTTCGGTCGTCAAATATTTCCCTTCCACACTGCAGCTTACCAGTAATTCAGTCCCTTTGGCACGCGCCCTTGATTGATACATACGTCATTCTGGGAAACTGGCGCCTTCCCTCTTCGTGCTTTGCTCGGCAATGGCTTTGCCGTACAAAATTAACTCTTGTCTGAACCACACACGAGTTGCTGTCTTTCTAATGATTTGCTGTACCGTAGTTACTCTTGTCTGAACCTACACGGTAATATGTAGCTGTCTTCTCAGTGACTTGCTGCTCCCTAGCCCTAGCAGATTTTTTCCTGAACCCACATGAAAGGAGTTGTCCTTCCCTTGAACTGTATAAGCTCTTACCATCTCTTATCTGAACCCATAGGAAATGAGTTGTCTCGCCACTGGTTTTGCTGTACCGTATTAACTCTTGTATGAACCCATGCGGAATAAAGTGCTGAAATTCTATAGGCCTGCCATATTAACTTCTGTCTAAAATCATAGGAAATTAATTACATTTTGCAGAAACCACATTTGCATGAACTAATGTACGGTGTACGGTGTGTAGGAAGTCTCGAAAAGTCAATTTATTAATCACAATGGTCTCCACCCTCCACATTCTACGCGTGTAATGATATCCTCAACGGTTGTGAGAAAAAAGTATAGAACACTATATAGCAGTGTCCTGATCATATACTATAGAATCACATGTTTTGTTGTTGTGAGAAAAAATTACAAAACACTATATAGCAGTGTCCTGATCATATACTATAGACTCACATAGTTTTGTTGTTGTGAGAAAAAATTACAGAACACTGTATAGCAGTGTCCTGATCATATACTATAGACTCACATAGTTTTGTTGTTGTGTGGAAAAAAGTACAGAACACTATATAGCAGTGTCCTGATCATATACTATAGACTCACATGTTTTGTTGTTGTGAGAAAAAACTACAAAACACTATATAGCAGTGTCTTGATCATATACTATAGACTCACATGTTTTTTGGTGTTGTGAAAAAAAAGAAGAGAACACTATAGAGCAGTTTCCTGATCATATACTATAGACTCACATGTTTTGTTGTTGTTGTCTTATTTTTAAATCAGGGCAATTCTTTCCTTTATGCACTTTTCAAATTTATTGGGTTTTCCTTTGGAAACTCATTTAATTTCTTAAACAACTTCTTCATTTGCTTTTCGTATCTGACAACATACAAAATTAAAAATTTAAACTGGAAATATGTTTTGGAAAACAAAAATGACAACAGATTAAGACTGCGATTATGGGTTTATCTGGAATAGAGTGGTTATATAAATTCTAGAAATGCTCAAGTACACTTCGAGTTTTAATGTAATAAGTTGTTTAATGTCATCAACAATATTATTTAAAATCATAAACTTATGTTCGGTCGTGCTTTGAGAATTGTATGAGATATATACTGAAGGGCTTTTGTCAAACATGACAGCTTGAAAATCCTACTGATTGAGATTTACTGATGGGCCTTTGTCAAACCTGACAATTGGAGATCTGACTGAATTATATTTACTGATGGGCCTTTATCAAACCTGACCATTGGAGATCTGACAGAATGAGATTTACTGATGGCATTGTCAAACATGGCATTTCAAGATCTTACTGATTGAAATTTATTGATGGGCCTTTGTCTTATATGACAGTTGGAAATAGTAATAAATGAGATAGCTGGAAGACACTCATCCTGGAAGGGTTTGATTTGTAGTAGTTGTTGTTCACTGTAAATGATGGTGGGTTTTAAATGTGTTGTTGAACAACTTTCTGTTTGAGGCTTTGTATTCAGATTACTAGGAAACAATTCATAGGTAGATTATGGTATATACCTAATAAGATTATATTTCCCAGGTAGCATATTGTATGTAGCTAAATTAGGTTTATTTCCCAGTTAGATTACTGTGTATGGCTAATTTTATTATTTTTTTCAGTTAGATTACTGTATATAGCTAAATAGGTTATGTTTCACAGGTAGATTATTGTTTATAGCTAATGAGTTTATATTTCCGAAATATAAATTTATCTTCAACTAATCAGGGAACATTTCTCAATTATCATTTTGATTCAGTTAATAAAGGACAATTATCATTTGTCTTCACCTAAGTAGGACATATATTCCATTTATCATATTTTCTAATTAGGGGATATTTGCCAGTTATTATTGTGTCCCTACCTAATTAAGGGATATGTGTCAGTTATTATTTTGTTCCCTGCTAATTAGCGGATATTTGCTAATGTCATTTTATCCCAGCTAATTAGGAGACATTTGCCTATTATCATTTTGTCCCCAGCCGATTAGGAGGTATTTGCTTATTACTATTTAGTATTCGGCGAATTAGCGGACATTTTGCACAAACATTTTATTGTCGGTGAATTAAAGGACAAATCCATGTTATGATTGTGTTTCAGGTAATTAAGGAATGTATGCGAATCAAATTTTATATCCGGCTAATATGGGGACAATTGTGAACAATCTCCAGTTCTCCAGGGGACAATTTTCACATATCTCTGAGGACTGTTTTTATTTAATTAATAAGCGACAATCTTCAATTAATTTTTGGACAGTCTTCGGTTACGTTCGACAGTCCTCAAGTACTGAGTGGACATTCTTCAGTTACATTGTGAACAATCTTCAGTTACCTTATGAATATTTTTCATTTACGTAGAAAACAATCTTCAGTTGCTTAGTGGAAAACTTAGTGGCTTATTTGATGAACAGCGTCACTTAGCGAATGGTACTTCGCCAGTTATTTCGTGAACATTCTGTAATTACTACCTAGGCAGTCCGCAAGTCACATATAGTCGTCTGCTTTGCATTAATGCAAACTGATGGATAGAAGACAGTTTTTTTTTTTTTAAATTTATACTGAAACTGAAACAGTTGTCTAATAGGTGCTACTTTTAAGATGTGTTCCTAGACAATGTTTATCAGTATGTTCAACCCATATACTTGCTGCAGTGAGGTGTTAGTATAATTTTATTCCAGTTGTAACAATGCGCTCTAAAAGTCTAAGCAATCATTCCAAATTTGAAAATATGACTGATGAAAAGTTCTTACGTAGATAGGTTTTTACTCGGCGTTACCACCAAGACCAAAAAAAGAAATCTAGGTCAAACATGATTAATCGCTTTCTGTTGCAGGTCTTTGCAGTGATCTGTCGACACTCGTACCCACGTAACTGACCCCATTTACATAATTATTTCACTTTCTTGAGCACGTGCCATTGATAAGGGGCTCCATCATATATTGGCCTCAAACTACTTCCCTCCCACATCGCAGGCACACATACACGCGCAAATACATACAGGTACACGTCGTAACACACACACACACACACACACACACACGCTCGCACAGGTAAACGAAACACTCACAATTTTTTTTTGCACGAACACAAACACTCCTGCTTGTACGGCACACAATTTATGTTCTCTCACTCACCCACCCACCCTTCAATTTCTCTAACAAGCGCCTCCCTCCATATCCTGCACGCTTACTCGGTTTCTACAGACTCACGCCCCCGCATGTGGATATTGTCTTTATTTCCTTCGCTCTCTCCATCTTTATATTGCCGAATTGGGTAGGAGCTCCTGCCTGAAAGAGACGCGCTTAATGATAAAGAGCTGGGTCGTAATTCATGGTGACTCCTGAAGGTTATCATCCCGGATATTCATTCACCTAATGGAATAAGGATTATGTCCCCTATTACAATGAATGGCTGCATAACATAAACGCGCAAAAGAAAGTAATGTTGATGTTATTTTGTAGAAGACACTGTATAAAAGATTAAAGGTTGTTATTTTGCTTTAATTAAAAAATAGTAGTAGAGAGTCATTGTTCACTATCTTGTATTTAGCCGCATTCCTTCCTACACAGTCCATTGGACAAAACCGATGACGCTACAAGATTTCCATGAAACCCATTGGATTCTGAGAACCATTGCGCCTGACTCTTTCTATACCCAGTATCAACCAACATAGTGACGTCAGCACTGACTCTTTCTATACCCTGTATCAACCACCATAGTGACATCAGCACTGTCTATTTCGTGCTCGCTACCGAATTTGACGTTTTATCGTCTGGCAACATTTTCTACATTTAGATCCATTACCTGTATGTTTCGAGATGTAGATATATTTATTATGCTTGATTGCCGCTTATCCCGTGAATTAATCTTTTAATTTAGTTATATTGTCTTCGCTACAGTTGAGTGTCTTGTGTCGTGATTGTATATGTAAATGTGTGTTTTTTTTCTTTTGCCAAACACCTTTGCTAGAACGTACAACTATTAGTGACATCAATTTCTTTGCACTTCTGTATTACGGAGTTTTTTTTCATTCTATTTCTTTCAAATATCACGCGATATCATATGCTGACTGCTTTAGTTTGGAATGGAGAGCAGAAGGCGACGTAACACTCGATGATCTCTGTAAAAGAGGTCTTCTACGTCACTGACGTTCATTTACTGACTTCTTCGTCACTAGTCAGCCTCTCCTTTCTAACGATACAGAACGAAATAGTGCATTAATTTACAGAGAATTTAAATACGTATATATATATATATATATCAGCTTTTAAGCATGAAGATTGTATTCCACCTTTTCAATTTTTAAACATTGCAATTACAGTAATGCCACATGGCACACATACATGGGAAGTAACTCTTAAGTTAGCGTTAGAGTTATCCACTTATCCAATAAACTATGACTTTATGCTAATATTTCCTGTTCAGCTGTTACTGGCAGTTGAACAGTGAAGCTGTTTGAATAGATCTGTGTTGTATGCATCGTTCGAGGTGGTTCGAGTCCATTCTCCTGGGCGCATTAGGCCACGCTTGAATAACTCCAAACTGATTCTGATCAAACGCAGGGGTGGGGGAATAGGGAGATGAGGTGTGCAATTTTTTAATTTTTATTTCCAGAATCACGAGACACTGCGGACTGTGTTCTTGGTGATGATAATGACCATCATCCATCACACATCACCACATAATGCAGACATTTTGTTATTTTCCTTTCAGTGTGAAATATTTAAAAAGAAATAAGAAAATCTATTGCCATGCACATCAAGTCAGTGCGCAAGATAAATACCGAAAGTGTCTTGAAAAAAAAAAATAAATGTTCTATTTCTGTATGAATCCACAATCGAAAAAGAAAAAAAAACACCCGGAAAAGCAACGAAAAGGGAGAACTGCGTTATAGTAGGTAATCTTTATTGTCCCAAGTAAAAAAAGAACACAAACGTAATGCAACGTTTGATTGATTTCGTCAGGTGTCGACGCTGAAAACAATGGTCTTATCTGTCTGTGTAAATACACGCCGTCCTCTGTTGTTGAGAGCAGACGTCTTCATAAAACGAATTTTGTTGTACATAGTAGGCAGACATCGACTGAATATGTAACTCACTGTAGGCAGACATCGACTGAATATGTAACTCACTGTAGGCAGACATCGACTGAATATGTAACTCACTGTAGGCAGACATCGACTGAATATGAACTCACTGTCTCTTACACGCGAAGCAGGGCTGTAGGAGATCGAAAACACAGACGATCGAAGATAAAACTAACGAACTACAGCCCCTTCACCAACACCACTATCAACGTCATCGTGGCCGCCTTCCTACATCGCCAACCATCAATGAAACGTTTAAAAATGCGAATCATGCGAGCACGCATTTATCTCATGGATATTGCACAACTATGTCCGCGCTTAATTCCTGTTTCTGGGCAATCACTTACCAGATCTTTACTAAACTATTGCAGTAAGAGAGTGTCGTGCGTGTGTGTGTGTGTGTGTGTGTGTGTGTGTGTGTGTGTGTGTGTGTGTGTGTGTGTGTGTTAAATGACAGCAAAATATAAACGGCTGCTGTGTGAGTTAAGTATAATTGTTGTCTCTGTAGTCGGAGGTGAAACTGTACGGTTTAATCAAGGTACTTGTCTAGTCTTGTCGAAATCTTTGATAATTGCAAGCAGGCTTGAATGCAGAGGGGACACCTTTAATGCAAAGGGGACATCTTTAATGCACAGAAAACAAATATGCTTACAGGAGACAACTTGAATTCACAGAAGACAAATATTATGCGCTTACAAGAGACAAATTGAATGTACTGTAGGCAAATGTTATGCTTACAAAAGACAACTTGAAAGCGCGGAAGATCAATATTATACTTACAAGAGACATCTTGAATGTACTTAAGGCAAATTTTATACTCAAGAGACAATTTGAATGTATAGAAGGCAAATATTATGCTTACGGGAGACAACTTGAATGCACAGAAGACACTAGTGTGCAATGAAGAAAAAGCTTCTTCGGGCACAAGAACGAAGTGCATGATAATGGGAGGTAACTTGTATGGTTACATTTTGCTTCAAATGCTGACACTTCTTTTGCGGGGTGGGTAGGCCTTGGTCTCCTGTGCATTCGAGATGTCCCCGGTGCATTCAAGTTGTCCCCTGTGCATTCGAGATGACCCTGTGCATTCAAGTTGTCCTCTGTGCATTCAAGATGTCCCCTGTACATTCAAGATGTCCGCTATGCATTCAAGATGTCCCCTGTGCATCGCAAGATGTCAAATGTAACATCGAAAGTTATCTAGTGTAAAATGACAAGTTGCATAGTGTAATATCGCAATTTTTTAGTGCAGAATCGCATGTTGCCCTGTGAGGCATTAATGCTCACAGTCGCCCAAGTTGTATGGATAACAGACGTTGAGCACGTAAACATTTAAAAAAGAATTTCCAACAAACGCGTCATGACCGTCAAGAGTTATTGAATTAACACTGTTCAACACGTCATGACAAGCGAAACTTTATGAACTAACATTGTTAAATAAGTCATGACAGGCGAAACTTTATGAACTAACATTGTTAAATAAGTCATGACAGGCGAAATCTTTATGAACTAACATTGTTAAATAAGTCATGACAGGCGCAATCTTTATGAACTAACACTATTCAACGCGTCATTACAGGCGAAAGTTTATAAACTATAACTATTTCAACCCGTCATGACAGGCGAAAGTTATTGAACTAACACTATTCAATGCGGCTAGGTGAGTGCAGCGTGCTGAAGATGTCAAGAAGTATTTCTGTATGAGTCGCTTACACTGTGAAACTGAGATGCGGAAAAGTTAAGATAGCACGTACAAGAATAATTTGATCAGTTGATCTTCATGTCTCACCTGAGATCTATGCCAAGAAAATACTTCATAAAAATCCTAATTCCATTATAGCTGATGTATTATCAAAAAAATATTTCAAACTATTATTATTATTTTATAATTGCTGAAGCCACGACTCAAAACGTTGATATTCGAAATGAATGAAAATATTAATTATCAGAATATCAAAAATCTGTTCTTGATAGTTATTGCGCGCCATGTAGGTATTATTCATATCTCTTTACCTACCTAAATGCCTATCCAACCATCCATTAATCCATCCGTTTATGTCTGCCTCTCTCTCTCTCTCTCTCTCTCTCTGCATTGGTGTATCGTCTTAACTAAAGTCTATCTTTCTGTCTATAATTCTCTCTCTCTCTTTATATATATCCAAAAGGAATACATTTATTATCATGAGTGCAATAATAAAACCAAATATAATGCTACTTATTTACTTAATGAATATGATGTGTAAACCCTCCACTTCGCCGTTCAATGCGTAATGACAAATGAAAGTTTTTAAACCAATACTGTTCGACGCGTCATAACGTTAACACAACCGCAGTCATCCCAAATATCTCTACGTTATGTGTACATTTTTTCATATTCAGTTAATCTTTTGTTGGTTTGTTCTTGTTTTAAAGGTGCTGCTTGTTTGTTTTTAATATCGCCGAACAAACCGTATAAATTATTTCAGTGCGATCGTCTGTTGCAATCATGCAACGTTCCCATCAGTTGACGTATTGTTTTTACCCTTGAAAATGTCAGTTTTGTGGCCTCCCTGATACGCTCGGAGATCATAATGGCAGAGATAATTTGTTACCAGTGCATCTCTTTCAAGCGGTAATGTTACCCTGTTCGCCTCTTTCAAGTGGTATCGTTGATTGTCAGTCGCTTTCAAGTGAAACTGCGTAGGTTTTAAGAAAAAATAAAGAATACTATGACATTCAATAACCTTGAAGAGTATACGGTCTATTTTTAGTCTTTTATCTTTGGCAGCGTCATATGTACAGTTTGTTTATTTTAATTTGTGAGTCAGAATCGCGACATTTTTGCGAAGTTTAAAGGATACTCGACTGCTTCATAGACTTGGTTTGCCAAGTTTATAGGATACTCGACTGCTTCATAGACTTGGTTTGCCAAGTTTATAGGATACTCTACTGATTCATAGACTTGGTTTGCCAAGTTTATAGGATACTCGACTGCTTCATAGACTTGGTTTGCCAGTGAAAATTGCCTTGAATATTTTACAGATATCTGCTAAGTACTGCGGTACCTTTCTCGACTGACACCTGCTAAGCACTGCAGTACCTTTCTCGACCGACACCTGCTAAGTACTGCGGTACCTTTCTCGACCGACACCTGCTAAGTACTGCAGTACCTTTCTCGACTGACACCTGTTAAGTTCTGCGGTACCTTTCTCAATTCTAAGTCCACCCAGAGCCAGTCTGAAGTCCATACGATCACTTTAATTGAGATTGTTCACACATATTGTTTGTCTTCACGTTTCAGTTGACAAGTGGCTTTGAAACGTTTTCTGAAACTCACGTAGGAGTGTTCTTTTCTCAGGCTTTCTCACACAAGACTACTAAACATTTTAGATCTTGGTCATTCAAAAATATTGAGGAGAATGGGAAGAGGGAATGAGAGAGAGAGGGGAGGAAGGAAAGAGTAGTGAGAGACAGAGCGTGAGAGATGATAACAAATAGAGAATGAAAAAGGAAAAGATGACAGGGTAAAATTCGAGGAAAGAGTGATCAAAAGAGAGAAAGAGCGAGCGCGACAGAGATGGCAAAAGGGGGTGAGGGACACATAGAACTGGGGAGGGGGTCATTAGAGAAAGAGGTTGAGACAGGCTTCAGGAAAGCTTGAGATAGAGAGACAGATATAGGGAGAAATTTATAAATATAATGGGAAACAGAGAACAGAGATAATGAAGTGGATGATAAGAGTGATAAAGAGATAGTGCGAAATGAGAAAGGACCTAGTTAAAGCTGAGTAAATAAGGTATCTATCTATCTATCTATCTATCTATCTATCTATCTATCTATCTATCTATCTATCTATCTATCTATCTATCCAGTTGCAAGAAAAGATGAATGCATTTATGATTGACTGAATAATTTGAATGAAAGACATCACCAAATATTGATTTATTTTATCCAAATTTTGATGTCAGTATTCCCGTATTTGATCTTTGCCAGCTAGTTATATTTTTCTAACATGTTATCCTTAATTTATTAAAAAGTTCCCATATCTTGTCCAGTAGGTAGGTACTATAGAGACCCTAAGATTTTTTTTTATTGATGTTTTCAATTTCACAATGATCTCACGAGGTCATCAACTTCATAAAAATGTCACTAGATCATCAACTTGGGCAAACACTTGCGAAGTCACCAGTTTCATAAAAATCTCACGAAATCATCATTTTCACACACAAAAATCTCACAAGACCAGTTTGTATAGAAACATTGCTATGTGAATTCTACAGTTGACTTTTTACCCATAACGGAACAAAATCAGATGGCGTTGTGCGCTTCGAAATTTAAGAAACACATCTACGAAAGATGTCTGCCGACAATTCACAGACACATATGGGAATGATATGTTGTGGTGACTTGTTGCCCATCTAATGTCTGATTTTCTCCATTTTGTCATTAAAGAAACTTGCGAATTGATCTGGCAGACTCTCTGGGGAGAACACTGTAGGAAGCGATGTAGAGTTGTCTGTCCATCGTCAGTTAGAAATCACATTCTGAGTTATACTGCTTTTGTGCAGCCACAACTAGGAGATTGAAAAGGGGATGGGTGTTGTGTTTCTCACAAGTTCCATTTTCACTCTATGCATTAAGCATCTGCATTCATTACACACTGACATATTATGTAGTTTTCATAAATCAGACATAGTGATAATTGCATTCCTCATAGATTATAAATAAAAATGCAATTTTCACAGATTACACAATGACATTTTGCATTTATATATTCATCAAATAATACAAATTGAAAAGCGACATTTATAAATCTCTTATATGTAACACAATGATACACTACGTACATACATCACGTTTTTGTTAACTTATATGTAACACAATGATACACTACGTCATACATCACGTTTTTGTTAACTTACACACACTTAAATTTACTCATTTGTACATCTTGTACAAATCGCTCAATACATTTCACAATTTGCACATGAATGAACTGTTTCGCCAGCACTTACAGATAATGTTGTACCTCGTGACTGCTCTTTTTCCAGATACTCAATGTCACGGACACGAGTTATTGAACTTGACAGAGGTTTTTTTTTATGACGACACGAGTTATTGAACTTGACAGAGTTTTTTTATGAGGACACGAGTTATTGAACTTGACATAGTTTTTTTTTATGAGTACACGAGTTATTGAACTTAGAGTTTTTTATGAGGACACAAGTTTAAGAAGTACACACTTATTATATTTTCAAGGACAGACCGAATGAAAACTAGGTCTGACGAGAACATTTATATTAAATAAAATTAAAATGATAATTGTTGCGCGAATGAAGACGTTTATCGAATTCCTATACGCTAGCTTCTTAGGACATTCTTTGGTAAAATATATAGATTTTTGTCATGTTCGTGTATCCTTACTTTTAAATTCCTGTTTGTGTCGAATTAAAACGATTTATGAAAAAACGTATGGCATTTGTTAGTGACGAATTATGAGGATGTTTAGGGCATTTGTTGGTGACGAGTTAAAAAGAAGCTTGGGGTAATTGTTGGTGACGAGTTAAGAAGAAGTTATGGGTAATTGTTGGTGACGAGTTAAGAAGAAGTTATGGGTAATTGTTGGTGACGAGTTAAGAAGAAGTTATGGGTAATTGTTGGTAACGAGTTAAGAAGAAGCTTGTCATAATGGAAGGATACGAATTAAGAGTAAAGCAACATTTTCTACAATTTAATATATTTCCCATATTTCGGAAGCTTAATACGTTTCAGTATCTCGACAATATAACGTACTTCTGTAAGTCAGCGACGTAACGTGCTCCAACACAACATAATATGATGCATCTCGACAATTCATAATGTTTCGATCTCTTATTAGGTAACATATTCCCTCATCGCGATAAAATGTTTCCACACTGGGGCAACGTAAAGTTCTTCCTGTATCTGGACAGCTCAGTTAATGCATTAATACACTTACAGCTCCCCATATTTCTAGAGCTTAGCATGTAACTTACTTTGACTATTAATGCGTAACTTTAAAAATTAAACATATAACGTAACTTGACAATTTAACACGACATATACAAGATAAGCAATATTTGAAAGTGTTTCTCTTATTTTGAATTTTTTTTTATAGAAGAAACAATCCTGTTGTTGTTGTTGTTTTGTAGGTTTTATTTGTAACTTTTTTTATTTTTTATTTTTTTTTGGGTGGTGGTGGTGGTGGTGGTGGCAATAAAACTTCATTACAGTTAAGTGTGATTACACAGATATGTATAGGTAAGTGTGGTATGGACAACATGGTCATTTAGTGCCAGTTGGTTTCGTTATTACAGCAAGTCTAATTTCTTCAAAGTACGTCGTTATGGATTGTAAACGATATTACAGCAAGTCGAATTTCTTCAAAGTACGTCGTTATGGATTGTATTCTAGTACGAGAATGGCGCACGTTCGTGGTCTTTTTACGCGGATAACATTTTTACTTAAAAAAAAAAAATGTTTGACAACTAATCTTACGGTTTCAGTTACGTCACTTGCAAGTAACCATCCTTTTGTCCATTTTACAGAGAGAGACATTTTCACCTCGTCACCGTTCTGTGACTGTTAATGCTGCGAGCGTGTTCTTGATATTTGAATTTTGATGTCGAAACTAAATATTTTCTCTCCTCTCGTGCTGTGCGAGGATGGGAACCGTGCCTTCTCGGTGTTTCTCGAAAGAAGGAAACCGTTTTGTTTGCAACGGTTATTATCTTTGGGCTGGGGGGAACTTGTGCGTCCTGAAATAACACTGTACCGAATTTTCTTTTTCACCCACTTGTCCATGATCACGTGATTGAGTAACTGGCTTAGTACGTGGTAGTGCTGCTTTGTTTCTTGCAGAACCTTCTCGTAGAGAGAGAGTTAACTCTGCATTATCAGTCGACATTTATCAATCATTTTTCTTAATGCGCACGCACACACACGTACACTGATACACATCAATATTTGAATCCACAGGCGCCATAGAATCTTAGATCGTCAGTAAGCAGGAAAGACATGTCGGGGTGGGTAGGGGAGAAGAGGAATGTGCATTAATGAATGCAGACGATGAACCATCGTCATGACGTATCTCATTCGAGTTGTTTGCTTTTCTAGGTCGAGCTGCGCGTCGACACTTTAGAATATTGATAGGCTTTTGCTTGATAGAGTCTGAACGTGACACTTTAGAATACTGATAGGCTTTTGCTTGATAGAGTCTGAACTTGGCTCGTAGAATATTGATAGGCTTTTGCTTGATAGAGTCTGAACATGGCTTGTAGAATATTGATAGGCTTTTGCTTGATAGAGTCTGAACTTGGCTCGTTAAATCGAAGACTGCACTCTCGATCTATACACATTAATTGTTCAATTTCTATTCTCAACTCTTTCTCACGTGTCTATCTATCTATCTATCTATCTATCTATCTATCTGTTTGCCTGTTTGATTATGTGTCTGTGTTTGTCCGTTTGTCGATATAGATACATTAAGACAGGCTTTCACGATAGAATTGACAGCAGGACAAGGTATAAAGAAAGAAGTAAAAAAAATAAATAAGGAAAGAGTGAAGAAAAGGGAAAAGGAAAACAGAAAATAAGTCAAGAGAATACTTAGTCTGCAACAGAGGGAACAGAGCACTGAATGCTTGGCATGCGAGTGACGTAGCAAGCATACATTATTCTTGGCGTGCACTTGACGAAATAAATACAATGTTTGGCATATAATAACATTGGAATCACGAAGGGCAACGCACATTTGACGTAATCAACGCACATCTTGGAACGCACGTGACGTGACCAACACATACAATCTTGGCATGCATTTGACGTAATATAGAAATATAATGCTAGCATAAATTTGACGTAATAAATAAACACGCATAATGTTGTGCTTGCATTTGACACAAAATCTTGGCATGTATTGGACATAACAAATACGTAAAATCTCCCCATACATAAGACGTAAAACCGCGCTGTGCTTTAAATTTATAAGATTATAAACGCACGTACAACTGACGTAATAAGCACACAATGTTGGTCACAAATCTGGTGTAAGACACGCTCTTTCACACTGTGGTGGAGTCAATTTGCCTACCCCTCTTTCCTACTTAATTGTCAAATATTTGTTAAATGTCAAAGTGACCTGATATTTGGGCACTGCTTATGCTGATATTTTTAAGTGTTAGTGTGTTGGAGTAAACAACTGAGGTGGAGAATGTGCGACAGAGCACCCAGATTAGTCTCTAGAGAAAGCTGATGGAACAATCTACAGCATGCTAGAGGACATGTGAAACTGACAATTCTATTGTGACAATAAACTTGTAACTTTGTTGTAAAAGTGTGCAAAAAATATTGTGACACTGTCTTGGCAAGTTTATGTACAAACTATTATCAGAATAATGTCTATAACTCCATTTCTGTTCTCTGATAATAATTATCCTGTGATTTATATTGAAACTAACCAATTGTATTATGTTTTAGGGTATCAGAGTGTATAGGTATTGAAATTATTTAAACGTGGTTTTGTGGAAATATTGATGTCAAATAACCCTTTCATTTTATTTGTTATATGTATATTTGATTGTTGATTTAATAAATGTATTGACCTTACACATATTGATAACCATATGCTGGAGAGATAGTGGGTATTTGAAGTCTTGTGAAATATAATTTAAAGACGGATTTATCTTCTCCTTTGCTAAGAAGTTTTCCACCTATAGAAATATTGTGTGACAGTGAATGTTTGTCTTTAATCTTGTGGAAAAGAGAAAACTTTTACAGCACCCACATCTGCCAAGTGAGAGTGATGAGTGGTGTCTGCTGGAGAATTATTAATTAAATAAATTAAGATTTTCATCACTTGCAATTAGTTATGGATGATTAATATTAATAATTATTATTAATAATAATAATAACCACTAACTAGAGTGGCGTTGTGTCACACGCGTTTTCACGAGCCTTATAAATTGACAAGACACCACTTCCTCCCTATGACGTCAGAAATGCCTTTCATGCTATTACATGCAATTTCACGCTCCTACATGTACTTTTGTAGCTGTCACAGAAGATTAGTTTACTGACAACAAGAATGCATGTTACTGACATGGGATGGTGAAGTTTTATTTATTCAACACAGAACTGCACCACGAGACTTGTTGCCATAGAAACCTTATTTACTTGATTCAACTCGTGTACAGTTGCCAGGGAAGCTTACTGTCAGTAGATAAAATTAAAACAATATATTTTGTATATTTATGATTCAAATGCGTGTGTGTGTGTGTGTGTGTGTGTGTGTGTGTGTGTGTGTGTGTGTGTGTGTGTGTGTTCATGTTTACTATCATGATGGTCTGTTCGTCTGGAATAAAGTTGGTCTCGAAGGACTGTGAGCACCAGTTTGGCCCTTCCTCAGAACTATCTTTAGTCAAATGCAGACTACATTACTCGGAGTGACATATTTTCTGCTGAGGGTTTGCGATATATGGCTACAGTGGACAGAAATAATAAAAGAGAAACTAATCCGAACTTATAATGTGCATATTTACGAAGAGAAATGATTGACATTAAGTGTTGTTTGGGCGGGCAATGTTGAGATTAAATAAAATACAGTTATAGACATTGTATCAATATATGAACCGATATTTCGCCAACTGAAGGAAACTGCCTTGCTGCATGAACAACACTCACAGTGTAGTGTAGAGTTGCATATTATGAATAATTAACTTGTTATTTCGACACTAGTTATGATATGTTGCATATTGTGAATAATTAACTTGACATTTCAACACTAGGTATGATGTGTTGCATATTATGAATAGCTAACTTGTCATTTCGACACTAGGTATGATGTTTTGCATATTATGAATAATTAACTTGTCATTTCGACACTAGTATGAAGTGTTGCGCATAAAGTGTGGAAGAGAGAGATCGGTGGGGGCGGGGAGGTGGGAAATGAGAGATGTATAATTTGTTCTTAGTTGATGGAACTGAGTCTGGATTTTAGCAGGACTTACATGTACCGTATTAAACTAGGACACTACAAATCTGCGCTTGTGATTCAGAAGCGAACTGTTATACTCATACTGTTGTTGAGTTATGTTTTATACTCATACTGTTGTTGAGTTATGTTTACAAATAGTAATGACGCTTGTAACGTCTGTAGATAATTACAAGGAGACATTAATACGTCTAACACAATTACATACATTAATACATAATTATATGAAATTATTATAATTGTGTCCACATTATTCAAACAGCTCCATGTTATTTTTCATGACCACAGTTGATATAACGTATAACTATAATACACTTGAAAATGCCTATAAATTCAGTCGTTGCAAAATGAGTGCTTTTTTGTCTTAAATATTTTGCATGAAAGATTGGCAAATGAGTCAATGTCTAGTCATTGATGATTGTGAGAACATGCACTTAAACTCCTTCATTTGTGACGTCATACGTATGAGTTTCCTCTGTGTTGCAGCCATATATCGTCAGCATACACTTAGTTATTGCGAATGTTTCCACAATTCCGTGAAAGGTTTCAAAACAAATACAGCTGTTTCTGATATCTGGAGAGGAATTGCAACTAGTTATAAAGAACATAGACCTGTTGATGGTAGATGAGGGATTTAAACTAGTTATAAAGAACATAGACCTGTTGATGGTAGATGAGGAATTGCTACTAGTTATGAAAAGTATAGAGATGTTTTTGGTATTTGGTGAAGGATTGTTACTAGTTAGAAAAAACATGAAGCTGTTTCTGATTTCAATGACGGATTGCTACCAGTTAGAAGAACATAGAGCTGCTTATTATTTCTGATGCAGGACATCTTAAGCACAAAAACTCGCATTCTCGCAGACTCGCATAATTGAATACGTGGCAAAACAGCACATATCTAAATTAACCAGAAAACCTTCAGGAAACATAACCACTGAAACACCACGCTCGTCAAAATCCTAACATAGTTCACTTTCTTTAACAACAACATAGTCATGGAAACGTCACGTTCCACATTTCAACCTCAGCCATATAAACGTCACGTTCCTCAATGAAAGTGTAACCCAAATCTTGCTCTCCAATGAAAATTTAATGTCGCATTTTCCGATGGATTTTCATTGAAAACAAAGAAGTTCAGATCTCGAAACCACAGACAATCTCTGACGATAATGACGATAAAGTGTTTTCACTGTCGGATCAATCATACGCAGTCAACGACGTCAAAGGATTTAAATACAGATTGAACAAAACACACTGCATACGTACTGCGCAATTGCGGAAGCCGGCAGCGAGGAGTGTAAACTTTGTTTAAATCACAAAACGCTCAACATTTCCGTTGAAAGCGTCAGATCAGCAACAAGAAACATGTCGGGAACGTGCACCATAATCCATAAATAAATAAATAAATAAATAAATATGCAATCGCCTACTAAGTAAAGCTATCTTTGCAAGCGGAACAAGACGTTAAGGAAACGTTTTGAAGTCACTGACTAGTACTGTTTATTTAGTGACGTGTTTGCAGCCCTAAACACCCGTTTGCTAAACACACCCCTTTATAATAAGGCCACAGGAAACGACTCGAAGCAATTGCTGTTAAATTAATTTTGGTTAAAATTGGTTAGTCATATATTTGTTACATATTTCACCAGCGATGATGGCATAAAGACGATATTTGCTATACAGAAGTAATATATATTGACATTTTAAATTGCATTCATTTAAATCAGTTGTTAATCCTCAAAACTTTTCTGCTATCGTTGATAAGTACTCATTTCGACAGTGAAGAGAGCCAAACTCTTCTGAAAAGCAAATCGAACGTTTTCTTTATCATAATCATGATTTATATCAGTTTCAAAGGACAACAGAACAACGGTTTAGAACCCGTAAGGCCATTTTTACATGACAGTGAATTTTACCTGTCAGAGCAGAAGTCAAACTACTTACATAGGCCACTTTCTATATAGTTCTTGCACAATGACATGTTCCCTTTCATTTCTATAGTTCTTGCACAATGGCATGTTCTCTTTCATTTCTATAGTTCTTGCACAATGACATGTTCTCTTTCATTTCTATAGTTCTTGCACAATGGCATGTTCTCTTTCATTTCTATAGTCCTTGCACAATGACATGTTCCCTTTCATTTCTATAGTTCTTGCACAATGGCATGTTCTCTTTCATTTCTATAGTTCTTGCACAATGACATGTTCCCTTTCATTTCTATAGTTCTTGCACAATGGCATGTTCTCTTTCATTTCTATAGTTCTTGCACAATGACATGTTCCCTTTCATTTCTATAGTTCTTGCACAATGGCATGTTCTCTTTCATTTCTATAGTTCTTGCACAATGACATGTCTCTTTCATTTCTAGCGAAGGAACTGTCGAAAATGAGATTATTTTCTTTCTTAATATGTCAATTCTACTATTTATAATAGTAAATTTTTTAGCAAAGCATTTTCTCCAAAATATATATTACAAGGTTACCAATAGCACGCCTTTTCATTTTTTCTTTTCTTTATAATTACATTCTTTTCAACAATAAATCATCTTTTAATGATTGTAAAGTAATCAGTATGATTAAGATGATATGTTTCTGTACTGATTACACATAGTATGATTAAGATGATATGTTCCTGTACTGATTACACATAGTATAATTATAATAGTATGCTTCTGGAGTGATTGTAGTCAGTAAGATTATAATGGTATGTTCCTACTGATTGTAATGTTGTCAGTATGATTATAATGGTATGATCCTACTGATTGTAATGTTGTCAGTATGATTATAATGGTATGATCCTACTGATTGTAAAGTCGTCAGTTTGATTATAATGGTATGTTCCTACTGATTGTAATGTTGTCAGTATGATTATAATGGTATGTTCATGTACTATATAGTTCTTGCACAATGACATGTTCCCTTTCATTTCTATAGTTCTTGCACAATGGCATGTTCTCTTTCATTTCTATAGTTCTTGCACAATGACATGTTCTCTTTCATTTCTATAGTTCTTGCACAATGGCATGTTCTCTTTCATTTCTATAGTCCTTGCACAATGACATGTTCCCTTTCATTTCTATAGTTCTTGCACAATGGCATGTTCTCTTTCATTTCTATAGTTCTTGCACAATGACATGTTCCCTTTCATTTCTATAGTTCTTGCACAATGGCATGTTCTCTTTCATTTCTATAGTTCTTGCACAATGACATGTTCCCTTTCATTTCTATAGTTCTTGCACAATGGCATGTTCTCTTTCATTTCTATAGTTCTTGCACAATGACATGTCTCTTTCATTTCTAGCGAAGGAACTGTCGAAAATGAGATTATTTTCTTTCTTAATATGTCAATTCTACTATTTATAATAGTAAATTTTTTAGCAAAGCATTTTCTCCAAAATATATATTACAAGGTTACCAATAGCACGCCTTTTCATTTTTTCTTTTCTTTATAATTACATTCTTTTCAACAATAAATCATCTTTTAATGATTGTAAAGTAATCAGTATGATTAAGATGATATGTTTCTGTACTGATTACACATAGTATGATTAAGATGATATGTTCCTGTACTGATTACACATAGTATAATTATAATAGTATGCTTCTGGAGTGATTGTAGTCAGTAAGATTATAATGGTATGTTCCTACTGATTGTAATGTTGTCAGTATGATTATAATGGTATGATCCTACTGATTGTAATGTTGTCAGTATGATTATAATGGTATGATCCTACTGATTGTAAAGTCGTCAGTTTGATTATAATGGTATGTTCCTACTGATTGTAATGTTGTCAGTATGATTATAATGGTATGTTCATGTACTATATAGTTCTTGCACAATGACATGTTCCCTTTCATTTCTATAGTTCTTGCACAATGGCATGTTCTCTTTCATTTCTATAGTTCTTGCACAATGACATGTTCTCTTTCATTTCTATAGTTCTTGCACAATGGCATGTTCTCTTTCATTTCTATAGTCCTTGCACAATGACATGTTCCCTTTCATTTCTATAGTTCTTGCACAATGACATGTTCCCTTTCATTTCTATAGTTCTTGCACAATGGCATGTTCTCTTTCATTTCTATAGTTCTTGCACAATGACATGTCTCTTTCATTTCTAGCGAAGGAACTGTCGAAAATGAGATTATTTTCTTTCTTAATATGTCAATTCTACTATTTATAATAGTAAATTTTTTAGCAAAGCATTTTCTCCAAAATATATATTACAAGGTTACCAATAGCACGCCTTTTCATTTTTTTCTTTTCTTTATAATTACATTTTTTTCAACAATAAATCATCTTTTAATGATTGTAAAGTAATCAGTATGATTAAGATGATATGTTTCTGTACTGATTACACATAGTATGATTAAGATGATATGTTCCTGTACTGATTACACATAGTATAATTATAATAGTATGCTTCTGGAGTGATTGTAGTCAGTAAGATTATAATGGTATGTTCCTACTGATTGTAATGTTGTCAGTATGATTATAATGGTATGATCCTACTGATTGTAATGTTGTCAGTATGATTATAATGGTATGATCCTACTGATTGTAAAGTCGTCAGTTTGATTATAATGGTATGTTCCTACTGATTGTAATGTTGTCAGTATGATTATAATGGTATGTTCATGTACTGATAGTATATTGGTCAGTATGATTATAATGGTATGTTCCTATACTGATAGTATAGTGGTCAGTATAATTATAAAGGTATGTTCCTGTACAGATAGTATACTGGTCAGTATAATTATAAAGGTATGTTCCTGTACTGATAGTATAGTGGTCAGTATAATTATAATTGTACATTCATGTATAGTGCTTGCAATACCGGAGGTACTGCACATATGTAAAACAGTTAGTAAAGGTCACGAGACTGTAAGAGTATACATAGGTAACATACGCAATAAAACGTCCTTTTCTCTTACACTTGCCTAAAGGCTGACGAACTTCGAATCCCACACGTTTTTCTGTTCGTGCACGCGCGAGCTCCACATATATCTTGTGGATTGCTTGCTCCTCATGATTAGATGTGCGAACCCATTTACATACATTGTGTCTTACTTGCTCTTCATGATTAGATATACGAACCCCATTTACATACATTGTGTCTTAGTTGCTCTTCATAATTAGATGTACGAACCCCATTTACATAGGCCCTACATTGTGTATTACTTTCTCTAAATAATTAGATGTGCGAGCCCCATTTAGACCCATTGAGTACCTGACTTGATTAGACGCGACAATCTGAGTTTGCACCCCTTATATCTTGCTAGTTAACAGGAATAGTTGCGAGAGTACCATTTTACATCTTGGTTAATTTTTTAAGGATTCGATAGGCCACGGATAGGGCATGTACTAATAAGTACTGCTGGTTATCCTTGGTTAAGGATTCGATAGGGTATTGTACTAATAAGTACTGCTGGTTATCCTTGGTTAAGGATTCGATAGGGTATTGTACTAATAAGTACTGCTGGTTATCCTTGGTTAAGGATTCGATAGGGTATTGTACTAATAAGTACTGCTGGTTATCCTTGGTTAAGGATTCGATAGGGTATTGTACTAATAAGTACTGCTTGTTATCCTGAGTTAGTGTCGAGACATTGCATATAATTCATTTTCACGTGTTCGTTTCCTGCTTGTTATATTACAAGAAAGATATATGCAGCTTTTATGACCTTATCTCTCGACATGCTAATTTATTATTAATATATATATAATATAAGCGCTAGAGTGTTTTGTTTTGCCGAGCTTTATTTTTCTTGGTCTGCCTTCTTCTCATTTGTTGACTTTCTTGTAAGAATAATGGGCTTTATTGTGAGGCATCTTGACCTTCATTCTCTGAATTATCGATCTCTTTGTGTGGGCGCGTGGGGAAAGTGCAGCAATCTGTATGAGTGATCTGCCCCTAGCAGGCTTTTGCTCACTCGCTCGTGCAGTGATCTGGCCCGAACCCCTTTCTCCTCCCCCTTGAGAGGTGCCCGGAGTGCCTTGTCGAGTGTTGTGACGACACTGTGCACGACATAGGACAGGGTGTAGGAGTTTGGAAATGGTTTTCAGACCGATTGTTTAGGATAAATGATGAGTATGTCATCTTAAAATAAAAGATGGAAAAATGGCAGCTCAGAGCATCGTACTCTTAACCTTGGCCTTTCGCCTTGATCTCCTTTCTGTCTCATAGATAGCGATTTCTTTTAGTCTTGCCCGCTGGACACTGTAGAAGTACCTTATACTAACAGAAAAAGACGCCAAGTACATTCAACTCAAATTTCAAACCGTGTCTTTGTACATGACATAATTAGGCCTAACTGTGGCAACACTTGTTCATTAACTGGCTTGCGTGGCTCAAAATTATGTCTAGCTGTTCCGTATATTTCTTCGTACCTGTACGGCTGTTTTCAAGCAGTCTGTCAAGCACTTTAGTTCTTTGTCATTAACATAAGCTACGAGTGCGGGTGGGCATGATATCTGCAACTTGTCAATCATTAAGTGATCCCTAACATCTTTCCCATTGCTAATCTCTATTTTGTCTAGTTCTAAACATCTGGTCAAGAATGTTGTAGCTTACTAGCTGGTTGTAAAAATGTATCAGTCTCTTCTCTCTTAAACTGGTGAAACTTAAGTCTGTATGTCTCACTCGTCACCCTGTAGTACGAGTAACAGTTAACCTAGGATGTCTCATACGTCGTGTTTACATCTTGGAGCCTATCAAAGACCATACTTTCCTGCCACTACATGGGAGACCCATAAACATTCTGGTAGGCCTAATCTTACAGCACATTGTTCAAAGCTTAGTATATATTCCTCAACATTTTTCTCTTTTTTGTTAAAAGAATGGAAACGAAATTTCGTACTGACTTCCTGAACTTTAGACATATTCTCACTAATGTTTTAATTGGTATAGGTTAAATTCTGTTTCCTTTGTTTTGCATCTATCTTGGCAAATGCCGGCTCTTGTTCAATCTTCAATCTTTTGTCACTTTTGTTCTTTTCTTTCACGTTCCTTTTTTATTTCTAGTTCTTTACTTTCACATTCCTTTTTTTATTTCCAGTTCTTTACTTTCATGTTCCTTTTTTATTTCTAGTTCTTTTCTTTCACGTTCCTTTTTTTATTTCTAGTTCTTCTTTTTCATGTTCCCTTTGTATTTCTAATTCTTCTCTTTCAAATTTTAACCTCTTGCCTGTCAGGGTGCACATTTATGTTATGCATCATCCCGGCAGGTTGTTTTGCTGCCCAGCAATAATTGAATGGGTGAGCTTACCCAAATAATAAAAGCAGCTGTAATTAATAATGGATTTAAAATATTTAAATTGCTACCTAGTGTAATAAAGTATTTTAAAAGTATTATTTTAAAATTATTCGAAATTCAAAAGTAAATAACACAATAAAATATTCCCTTACCTTTTCTTGATGTGGAACGATGATTCTCACAAACTTTGCTCACATGTGTTAAATTTTAATTGAGAGATCTAACCTACCACCCCCAAATAATAAATTTTATAAAGTCTACATGATTTAGGTGTGTATCGGCAGTATTTTGGATAAATATCCAGGGTGCCACCTCGTCAGAGGTCTCCCATAAAAGTTCGAGATTTCATATGGTTTGATACGTAATCGTGCATGTTTAGATTTTATTTACTACCTGAAACCTAACAACCTTTCCAAAGCATCAAAGACTCATCCACATAAATATTCTCACCAGGCACATAAACTCGTGAGAACTCTCGCCAATAATCAGTCTGATTTTCTAGATATGGTCACCAGTTGCAGGCCTAGTGTTGTTTGAAAAATGTAAACAGTGTAGCAACAAACGAAATATGTGCTCTGACATGACTTTATGACATAAAGAATGAGCATACATTTGTTTGAAAAATGATGATCACTAAAAGGTTTCCTATCTATTCCCATCAAAAGAATAAGCCCTAAAATGTGAACATTTTCATATACCTCTGCATTACACCATTGTCTGATATGGGATTCTTCACGAATGTCTGTCTGTGCTAGCAGCAAAAACATATATTCATTTACTTGACAATTTTTTGCACGAAATTCTCAGGTAAAAATTACTGAAAAACATAAAGTGTTGTAGAAATTTGTGCAAATGGGGATTTTTAATCCAACACTTATTGCAAAAGGATGGGTGTTCCTTGTGGTAATTTGAACAATGGGTGCCATATTGGTGACCAGTCTCCCTGTCACCACTGTTTTCCATGAAATCTCTAGGGACTGGCAAATATTCCTCTCAGAAGAAAATCTAGATGAATCATCAGCTGCGTCATATAAATGGGAAACTAAAGGGAAAATATATGTGTGACGTAAGAAACATGATGAGAAACTAAATGTGTGACGTAAGAAATATGAATGGGAAACTAAAGGAAAAATATATGTGTGACGTAAGAAACATGATGGGAAACTAAATATTACGTAAGAAACATGAATGGGAAACTAAAGGAAAAATATGTGTTTGACGTAAGAAACATGGAAACTAAATGTGTGACGTAAGAAACATGAATTGGAAACTAAATGTGTGACGTAAGAAAAATGAATGGGAAACTAAATGTGTGACGTAAGAAAAATGAATGGGAAACTAAATGTATGACGTAAGAAACATGAATGGGAAACTAAATGTGTGACGTAAAGAAACATGAATGGGAAACTAAACGTGTGACGTAAGAAACATGAATAGGAAACTATGTGTGACATAAGAGTCATGAATGGGAAAGTAAAGGAAAAATATATGTGTGACGTAAAAAACATGAATGGGAAAATAAATGTGTGACGCAAGAAACATGAATGGGAAACTAAAGGAAAAATATATGTGTGACGTAAGAAACATGAAATGCGGAAAGAGAACAAGTAGCATTTCTAAGTTATTTCACGATGAGCGCAACTACACCGATTGGAAATGTGATGGTTTATTTTACGTATTTATTACTACTCCTACAGTCTACTTGTTTCTAACGGCTAATATATACGATCCATTAAACACAAGAAACTATAATTTCCATAGTTTTACGGGTTCTGGTTGTGTATGGATTTTTTTAAAAAGTGTTGTTCATTCGGTTGTGCAAATCAAGCAAAGCATTTTTGGAGACTAGCCACGAGCAGTTTGTTTGTCGATCAGACGACAATTTATCATTCCCAAAGCAGCGTTTTGAAGCGACCTAGTTTGTCGGCGCCATTTTGCCTCAGATTTGATTTGCAATCTACATTGTGACGCTCGCGCACCGCTCCAATGCGTGTTGACACTCACGTTTTAGATTACGTATTTCAGTTCGCAGGTCACCAAAAGACTCCATTATTACAACACGAGCACTTGTTAGTTTTGACTCACGTTCGTTAATCATCCGTAGTTTGCAACAGAGTGTTTTGCCAAATTTTGTTTTCGTTTCTTTGAGACACAGGCATATTTATTAAAGCATTAGTCCATGAATCCATTAGTCTCAGAACGCTGAATGCAGAGTGTGTTCAAATAAGATAACTGATGAAAACGTGATTTAAACTCTTCTTGTGTTGTTTCTATATGTCTGTGTGGTGAAAATGTGTGTTTATTTGTGTGTTGTTTCTATACGTATGTATATGAATGTGTCTGTTGTGTTTATTTGCGTGTTGTTTCTACACGTAGGTATATGTATTTATGTGTTTATTTGCGTGTTGTTTCTACACGTAGGTATATGTATGTATGTGTTTATTTGCGTGTTGTCTCTACACGTAGATATATGTATTTATGTGTTTATTTGCGTGTTGTTTCTACACGTAGGTATATGTATGTATGTGTTTATTTGCGTGTTGTTTCTACACGTAGGTATATAAATGAGTGGTGTGAGTCTTCAAGGTGATAGGTGCATTTCAATTCTGCAGCAATACGACGCTCTGTTGTTTATGATTTAATAATGCAACTTTAAAAATGCTTTAAATATCTAGTGAAGAGAGATCCGAACCAAATATATATATATAGTAATCACAATTCAGTAATGTTAAAGTCCAGACAAAACCACGCACACAAATATTTAATAAACATAGTTTACTGTAATGTCAACTTAAATTCCTGGCAAAGTTTAAGATGTCAAATTCATTGATTTTTTTTGTTTAATGTTTGTAAATGTTTTCTTTTAATGTTTAAAGTAAAATGAAAATCAAAGTTCCCGTTGGTATACGAAATCGCCGAATGATGTCACAAAGTAGCTCTATTGTTCGAGACTCGGTCAAGGCCTTTTATTGTTTATCCTGCATGCAGGAAGGGGTGAATAAGCACGTGATATTAGTGCAGAATTCGGATCTCTCCCGAAATAAAATATGTTTTCTTTACAAGTTGTGTGATCTACCAACATTGATTACATTACCCAAGTCTGTTTGATCTACCAACATTGATTACATTACCCAAGTCTGTTTACTACAGTTGTAAACTCGCTCTAAGCGCTCTTTCTCGAAAGTATATAATTATCGAGACCCAACAGTGAATAAAACAAATGCACACTTTGGTTAGCTATTAGAGACAGCCAAAGCTTCTGCAGTCTTGAATATGCTTATTTGACTGCTTGTTCCCATTTTTCGTAGTTTTAACAGAAATGTCTTTCAGAAAAACAAACAAACAAATAAAAATTGTATGTTTACTTTTGTGTGTCTGATTTGTTTATCGTTAAGTGTCATTTTGGTTATTTAGAGATCAGCCACTCCCAGCACACATTATTTGTTGTGAACAAAAGCCTCTCCCACAATATAAATGGGTGAGGGAAAAGTAATGCAACAAAACAATTGCAAAATTTCATACTACTAAACAACTTGTCCTTCACTCTGTGTGTGTGTGTGTGTGTGTGTGTGTGTGTGTGTGTGTGTGAGTGAGTATTGTCTCCCTTGTGCTCTCTCTCTCCATCTCTCTCAGATTTGATTCAAGTAATACTACTGTCTTTATTTGAACCAAATTTAAATAAATATATGTGGGTTTTTCTTTATAATCGTACATAGCCATACACACTTGTCCAGAGACATTAAGAGCACGTTGTCAGTTCTATACAGATTTGTCCAGAGACGGCCTTGACATTGAAAGCACTGTTTGTTCTTTACATATTTGTCCTCGACACAAAAACTCCGGATAATTTATATCATTAGGACGCTCTCTCTCTCTCTCTCTCTCTCTCTCTCTCTCTCTCTCTCTCTCTCTCTCTCTCTCTCTCTCTCTCTCTCTCTCTCTCTCTCTCTCTCTCTCCCTCCACTAGCAAGAAACATCAGCATTACCAGTTCCTGGGACACAGTTTCAATAATAAAAAAAATAAATTAAAAAAAAAACTATCGTATTCGCTCACGTTTGTAGGTAGACATTAATTAATTAATTATAATCATGTATGTGTCAAGTAAACTTAACAGGAGACAGTTATCTACTAACATGAAATGTTAACACTATCTGTTCCTAGGACGTCAGACTTTATTTAAAATTAATGGTATATTCCCAAACCAAGTTAATAGGAACACTTTCATTACACTGAATTGTGTGACCAATACGTTTATTTCATAAGAACGCGTTACTTAAATATAATGTTGTGTTAATCACTTCACTTCATAAGAACGCGCTATTTAAATATAATGTTGTGTTAATCACTTCACTTCGTAGGAACGCGTTACTTAAACAAATAAACAGTTCCTACGACATACTCTATCCAACATAATCCGCAGAATTTATGCATTGTTTCTTCATCGCTATACACACCAATACACAGCCTACACAACACAATGTACACCAATACACAGTCTACACAATACAACATACACCAACAGCCTACACAACACAATATACACCAATACACAGCCTACACAATACAGCATACACCAACACAGCCTACACAACACAATCTACACCAATACACAGCCTACACAATACAATGTACACCAATACACAGCCTACACAACACAATGTACACCAATACACAACCTATACAACACAATGTACAACAATACACAAACTATACAACACAATGTACACCAATACACAACCTACACAACACAATGTACACCAATACACAACCTACACAACTTAATGTACACAATATATGGTCTACACTGCACAATCAACACAAACATACAGCCTACACAACACAATGTAAACATACAGTCTGTGGCAGAGTAAATTTGCCTATCCCTATTTCTAGGCTAGATTGTTATATAAATTGTTAAATGTCAAAGTAACCCGGGACACTGGTGTCTGGGAATTGTTGGCGCTGATATTTTTAAGTGTCAAAGTTAGAAATAAACAACTCAGGTAAAGAATGTGCTAGACTTGCTGAGGCAATCTCAACTGGTTTTAGGTGGATGAATAGTTTTTATTATCCAATGGTTAAGATTTACCAGAACGAGACCAGCCAGTGGGCTGAAATCAAAAGTTTAACTGCTGTAGAGAATTCTATTGTCTTATCACTTGAATTTCGTGTGGCAAGAAGTCTAGTCATGAAAGCGATCCATTATCTTAATGGTGAGTTAACTGACTGATTGAGATAGAATGGACCCAGAAATATTTCGTGCAATTTTGCTATTGATATGTTATACTTGCGTTTTACATAGAGATGTATTATGTGAGTAGACTATTATTTCTATAAATTGTAAACAATGATGCTTATATGTGGTATGCTAAACATTTGACATTGTTTCTAGTGAACCTGCTCATAAAACTATTAAGTTGTCTTTATTATTCTGTGTGCATATATCAGGCTAATAAATATTGTTGCCGGAAACTGTAAGTTCAGACTTGAATGTAAGAAGAATGGAGTTAGAGATGATTAAACTGGAAACTTTGTGTTTGTTCCCCGATTATATTTTACATGGGATAAGCAGCCTTTCCTTGTTTTACATGAATCTCCCAGTTTATTGATTTATAGACTGCTATGATCGTGATAGACGTGAAAAGTATCTACCTCAGTGTAAGGGTAAGGGCACACTGCGCTCTGGTGATGTATGGTTGCAAAGTATGCTGAGTACATCATGGAATTTCTGGTACAAAGAAGTTACTGGAAATTGCTACATAGTTGTTCTGCTTGATGGAGCTAATAAGACAGGGCATCCAGGTTAGCCTTGAGAGAAGAGTGACTCATCAGTGTTCTACAACATGCAATGAAAATACATGAAACTGACAATTCCCCTGGGACAATAAGCTTGTAACTTTGTTATAAAAGCATGTGAGGACTATTGAAAGACTATTGCGACTTCACCTAGACAAGTTTACTTACAAACTATTATCACTATAATCTCTATAAATCAATTTCTGTCCTCTGATAAGAACTATCCTGTGATTTATATTGACACTAATCTGCTGAATTGTGTGTTAGGATGAAAGACTGTATGAATATTGAAATTATTCGAACATGGTTCATGGAAGTATTTCTGTCAAATAATCTTTTCATTTTATTTGCTATATTTATATTTGATTGTTGATTTAATACATTTATTGACCTTCTTACACATATTGATAACCATATGCTAGAGAAGAAAGTGGGTGGATGTGGGCTATCTAAATATAGATTAAAAGACGGATTTATCTTTTCCCGTAGTAAGAAATATTGTATGACGGTAAATGTTTGTCTTTAATGTTGTGGAAGAAAGAACACGATTATATCGCCCACTTATCCGGCAAGTGAGAGAGACGAATGGTGTCTTGTGAAATTTTTTTAATAACTTCAGTTAAGATTCTCATCACTTTTAATTAGTTATGGGTGATTAATTAACAATTATAATAATATCCATTAACTAGGTGGTGTTGGCATCAAACTGTCTACACAACACAATGTATACAACATACCGTCTACAGAACAAAATGTACACAACATACCGTCTACAGAACATAATGTACACCAACATACAGTCTCAACAATATAATATACACCAGTGTACTGTTTACACAACATAACACACACTAACACAATGTCCACAGCACAATGTACACCAACACACAGTGTACATAAGTATAATATATACCAAAATCTTCAGAAACACATCTACAATATTTCTACGACACGCCCAGTTGGTATGGCATCGTACAGTCTCATAATCTTTGCTTCTAAGGCACGCTCTTTTTGTTCCTGGATGAGGCTGCATCCATGCTCTTTCTGGGGTTATTATTATTATTATTATTATTATTATTAATCTTCTTCTTCTTCTTTTTCTTCTTCTTATTATTATCGTTATGATGATAGAGATGAGGAGGGTGCGATATAAATGACGAAAACACCAGTGGTTTTATGAATATTATAACAATGATAATGATGGTGTGACGATGGTGCGAACGACAATGATGATGACAATGTCTCGATGATATTTCGTGGACTAAAACGTTATTTCTTGACATAAAAATAGTTTTGTATTATTTAATGACGCATAGCTCAACAAAATATAAGTGGGCTTCTATCCACAATAAAACTGCAAATGCCGCTACGCAGTGTCTCGCAATTGTGCGCAGGTCACAAAGGAGAACAAGATGTACGCAATGTCTCGCAATTGTGCGCAGGTCACAAAGGAGAACAAGATGTACGCAATGTCTCGCAATTGTGCGCAGGTCACAAAGGAGAACAAGATGTACGCAATGTCTCGCAATTGTGCGCAGGTCACAAAGGAAAACAAAGATGTACGCAATGTTCCGCCACCTCTGTATTGGTGTAGATTTAGCACTTGATAGAACACAGTAAATTCAACCTAAATTACTGGAAATTGAGCTTTCTTGAGTCTACCATTGCCCGTTAGACCGGCAAGCCTGTTAATCGTCATATATTAGTTAAGACCTGTCTAATATACACCTAGTGTAAACCTATTTATTATACCACGGAAGCATTTGATATTTACCTGACATGTAGGTGTTCATCGCTCATAACCAGTTTATGCGGTTACATTTTGACCATTTTGACAATTTTGACATGGTACACTTTGGCGTAAGGTTAATAAAATTGGGAAAATAGAGTCAAAAGGAGTTAATTGCATTAATTGAAAAAAAAGCTATTTTTAGGTTTTGTACTATTATGTTCATTTAGAATAGGCAGCGATATTTAAGCGTTTCTTGTAAATATTACATTCGCAAAAGCCAGACTATTCGACGGAGTCAGCTTTGATGTGTTAAGCGCAAGTTTCATTTTGTGGTTGAAATGTAGGAGGACTAACGCACAACAGTAGTCACAGCATTGGGCAGATATTCTCAGACACCGTCTCTTAATGGCAGCCTTAATGACGAAATAATCTAAACCTTAATAGCTGTCCTAATGACGCCAAAATCTCTACTTTAATAGTTGCCCTGGCGCTGCTGTAATCAGAATTTCGGACCAAGAGGCAAGATAATGTTTGGCGTGTTGTGCCTGAAGTCACTGCGATCGCTAGCGTGTTACAATCTAACTCATTAGGGCTTATCGTATTCTGATAGGGTCATCACCATCTCTGTACAGACGGCGCAATGGCGCGTGGCCTAAGGGAAGTAACTCTTTTTGGTCTGGCGATCATTGCATGATAGAAATCCCTTCTTCCGGAAGAGGATTGTATGATCACAACCATTTCTGCATAAATGGGAGAAGAACATGTATCTTTGTGTCTGCTATATGGCACTCGTTATTGAAGATTTATTTGATATGGTGTGAAAAAACAAAGCTAACATATAATTTAGGGACTCATTACTGCCGTAAAATACATCCCAGAATAGAGTGGCTTTAAGAGTTTTATTTTATTGTGTCCACAGTCTTTGATCTAACCGGATTCTTTTTTTTAATTCAGTGTCTGTTGCTATACTTGATATTTATTTGTATAACTCCATGGAATGTTTGTGAGTTTGTTTTAATTAAAATCTCTAAAACACTGTGTAGCATGTTGGACAACTCGACACTCAGCATTCGGGAATGGTGGTGGTGGAAACAAACTCCATCTACAATTCGGTATTCTGTGTACGTCTGTGTGCTTTATGACATGGTATTAGATGGTAATCTGTGAAACTGTGATCTGTTTCAATGTAAACTGTCAGTATTTTCTACGACATGACCAATGGATTCTAGGGAATATTCATTGACAGTATGACTGTACTCAGCCGTATACATTAGCAACAAACGAACATAATGTGTCAACTGGATGTATTTACTTTATATAATGAATTATATCCAAATGCCAGCATATGTAATTTATGTTCATTTTATAAATAAAGGCGCAGCTTAAAAAAAATTATGTTTTGTTTTTCTATCTTTATTGGAAGGCTTTTAAACTAAACCTTTTCAGTTTCTGTTCACAAAGTGGGTCCGGATGTTTAGTCTCTCTACTCTCTGCAAAGTGGATCCGATAGTTTTGTCTACTCTGTGCTGTCTCCAAAGTCGATACGATAGTTTAGTCCAGGGGTCTCCAAACTACGGCCTGCAAGGCCATCTCATGCGTCCCATGGAGACCTTTTTATCTATGGGAAAAAATTACGGAAATGTATGTGTATCCTGCCAAGATCAGCCGCCGCTAAATTTTTCTTTCTCTAATCTCTGAGAGTTGAGAGGGAACAAACAACTCTGACCCAGATTCGGAATAAAGGAGCGTTATTGATATGGGTCACTGATTGTTACATAGGTCGGACATATTCTTAGTATCCAGTCCACCCAGTCTATAGTACACGAGCAGTCAACCGTGACTATTAGACAAAGCCATTGAGTTGCAAGCAAATGACCTCCTTAGGGACAAGTTCAAAGAAGGACGTGGGTTTTTACCAGATTTGCCCAAGGAAGACTTTCCTAATGTCAAAACCTTTGCATCAAGGTCCTTTTCAATCTTTGGAACAACATATCTGTGTGAACAAACATTTTCAAGAATAAAAATACGTAAAGAACAATTTGAGAACAAACTTGTCAGATGATAATCTCAGGTCACTGTTGATGTTAGGGACATCAAATCTAAAGCCAGAAATGTCTGCTATTTTGGCATCCAGGAAACAATTTCACCATTCCCACTAATACAGGTGTTCATCTGTAGTGTATCAATGTGTTATTAAATAATAACTGAATAAAATAATATTAAATAAATAATTAAAAACAACATCCATGTTTTGATTCTTTGTTATTTGGACCTCAAGTGTGTAGTCGGCCCCCGAACTGCTGTTTGATCGTTAATGTGGCCCTCGGGCTGAAACGTTTGGAGACCCCTGGTTTAGTCTATTGTCTCTCCTCAAACTGGACGTTAGTATAGTCTGTTTTATTCCTAGTCCCCGGTGTAGATTGATAATGGAGTTTATTCTCTGCCCTCAAAGTAAATCTTATAATTTAGTCTAATCTATTCTCTGCCATCAAAGTAAATCAAAATCTAATCTATTCTATGTCCATGATGTGGAGTTTATAGTTTCAAGAGTTTTCTTTTTCTTTCAGCAATTGATTTTTATCTGTTCTAAAATCACAGGGATTCTCTCTCAAATTAGATTGTAGTTTTTACAGTCTAATAATTATGGTTCTCAGAGATTCACAGAGTCCAATAAACATGGTTCTCAGGGCTTTATATAGGAGAAAGGTTTGTATATTTTATGTCAACTAATATTATGTAAGAGAATGGTTCACTGGTCACGTGACTCATGACAGACAGTAATGTGTAGTTTCTTTTAAAATGTTAACGCGAACCAGCATTATTAATTTGAAATAAATAATAATAAAGCACATTTAATACCAACTCTAAGATATAATACCAACGAATACTAAATAGTATCAACAAATAATCTATAATACTAAGAAATAATAAGTAAATCACAAAATAAGCTATATTACTAAGAAATAATATGTAAATCACAAAATAAGCTATAACATTAAGAAATAATTTGTAAAGGGAAAAAATAAGCAATAACACCATAACTTATGTTAACCGGAAAAAGTTATAGACTCCTAGCAAACAAGACACAATAGCAACAAATAAGTCTGAATTCCAGGAACAAATGCATTACCTATAAATAATTTGAATATAATTTTATATTATAAAATACTAAAAAAAAATATATATATATATTACTAACAAATTTATATTACCACGAAATAATATGCTTAATAGCAAGAAATAAATATAATACCAGAAAATGATATATAATACCATCTAATCAGATAGCGTATCAACAAATCATATATATTATCAACAAATAAAATATATTACTGAAAAATAAGATATAATATCAGAACATAAAATATAATACCAAGAAACAGTGTATAATTCCAACAAATAAGATATAATAGCAGTACGTATTTCATAATATTAATAAAATATATTACTAGCAAGTAACGTGTATTAGAGAGAAATTAGATATAATGATAACAAATAATATAAAGTATAAATAAACCATATATTATCAACAAATAATATATATTACTAACAAAAAAGATACATACTAGCAATTGTGTTAATTAAACAGGCAATAGAAATCGTGATAAATAAATTAGAGTACACAATGGGTACATTACAGTAAAAAGTAAGTAAATTTGAATAAACGATTGTAAAAACCAAGTAAAAGTTCAGAGTACAGTATCCATTGTATAGTGACAGGATAACAGAATAAAACAAAATATTAACACTGTATTGTTAGCAAAAGGAAAATGATGGTGATACTACTACTACTACTACTACTACTGCTACTACTACTACTACTACTACTACTGACAGAATAGAAAATAATATAACATTTTCTGATTTTCATCAGACCACACCCACACACACACATACATACACACACACATACACACGCACACACACACGCACACACACACACACACACACACACACAATAAAAATCAAAGAGAAAAAGGAAACAACAAGAAACAATTACAAGAAGCATTTTACCAGGAGTAACGTGACGAGAACCCTTAATTATATCTTCACTTATTTTACTCACCCCACCCCTACCCATCCTACTCTGAAGCCTCCTACACACACACACACACACACACACACTCATTAGCACGGTGGCTTCGGAATTATTTAAAGGAACTCTTGTTTACCTTGCTGTAGGAGTTCGGAATTAGAACACGGAGTGGGTGGCCTAAATTACTTTAGGTATATTAGGTACCTGTTTAGATTCCTGTAGTAGTCGCGAGTCCTCCTAATCAAGAACACTTTCTGCCAACATTTTATTGACATGAACTCATTATGCGGAATGGCTAAAAGAGAATAAAGATGAAGTATGTGTGAAGTACGATAAAGTTATAAACAATGACTATAGCAGACTGCAGGATAATTATACTAAGTACCATCTGGGCTTGGTGAGTGCAATTTACAGGAATTCTATGCTACGAACTTTCTGGGTTTATGAGTGCAATAAACTGGAGCACTATACAAAGAAATTTCTGGTCTTTTTTTAAATGCAATAAACTGGAGCATTATACAAAGAAATTTCTGGTCTTTTTTTAAATGCAATAAACTGGAGCACTATACAAAGAAATGTCTGGTCTTTTTTAAATGCAATAAACTGGAACACTATAAAATGAAATTTCTAGTCTTTTTTAAATGCAATAAACTGGAACACTATACAAAGAAATGTCTGGTCTTTTTTAATGCAATAAACAGGAATGATATCTAAGTACTTTTTGGGCTCTATGAGTGCATTATACTATATTAACTACTTTCTGGGATTCTTCAGTGCAATAAACAGGAATACTATGCTAAGAACCTTCTTTGCTCTGTGAACTCAATAGACAGAAACACTGTACTAAGGACTTTCTGGGCTCTGTGAATGCTTTAGACACGAACATTATACTAAGAACTTTCTGGACTCTGTGAACACAGTGGACAGGAACACTATAATAAGAAATTTCTGGTGTCTTTGAACGCAATAGAGAGGAAAACGATACTAAGAATATTAAGGACTCAGTGAACACAATAGACAGGAACACTGTACTAAGAAATTTCTGGGTTCTGTGGACACAATAGACAGGATCGCTATATTAAATATATTCTGGACTCTGTGAACACAATAGACATTTACACTACACTAAGAGCGCTTTGGACTCTGAACACAATAGACAGGTGAACTCTACTAAGAGCGTTCTGGACTTTGTGAACACTATAGACAGAAACACTATACTAAGAGCGCGTTTTGGTCTGGGAACACAACAAACTCTACTAAAGAGGTGTTCTGTGTTATGTGAACACAATAGACAGAACACTATACAAAGAACATGCTGCACTCTGAATACAATAGACAAGAACATTACGCTAAGAGCATTCTGGACTATGTGAACACAATAGACTGGAACACTATACAAAGAACATGCTGCACTCTGAATACAATAGACAGGAACACTACACTGAGTGTTCTAGGCTCTGAACACAATAGACAGGAAAACTGCACTAAAAGCATTCTGCATCTGATCACAATAAACAGGAACACTGCACTATGAGCGTTCTGCACTCTGAACATAATAGACAGGAATATTCAGTGCGGACTTTGGGACAGATACAGATACCGATAGAAAGAAATTTCCCTCTGGAAAAAACAAATAAACGTAAAGCTTTTAGTATGGATTCCTCAAAAGGTAATAAAATCGGGTAGGAATGGGGTTCGTTTAGGATTTTTGAGAAGGGGAGAGAGCTAACGATAAAGAAAAGTGTGGATGAAGTTTGTGATATATAAAATCAAAAGCAATGTTCACTCCTTCCAAAAATCAAATAAGTAATATCTCCTAATCGACTGATCAGCTAATGAATTGGTGCGGCTAACAGAAAGTCTGTGGGTGGGCTACATGAAAGCCACTACACAGGAGAATAATGGGTGGGCTACCTGAAAGCTAATAAACAGGAAGTCTGTGGGTGGGCTACATGAAAGCAAGTAAACAATACAATGAAGTAACGCCCTTAAGACTAACAAAGAAAAGAGATGTATATAACTGCCATATGGCATTAGACGAACAGGTGGATTCAGTCACTGTGCATCAGATCACTTTACAGAGAGACAGACAGACAGACAGAAAGAAAGAAAGAAAGAAAGAAAGAAAGAAAGAAAGAAAGAAAGAAAGAAAGAAAGAAAGAAAGAAAGACAGACAGACAGACAGACAGACTCAAGTCATTGAATAAATTTGAAATCATTAAAACTTCTTTAGTAAAAAAAAAATTGATCGTTTTTATTAATTGAAATAATCATTAGTAACATTTATATTTGACATTTCTTGAATAATTATAGTCACAAACTATGTTAATGGATAAATGAGCACAATATTTTTTTTTGCTAAGTCCAGCTTCGGTCGAAAACACTGTATACAAAATGTTTCCACACCAGGCAAATGGTTTGCAATCTAATTTAATGGAATCGACTTTATCTTATGCCCGCAGACATTTACTTTTGGTGAAAATGAGTTCATGGACAGAAAATGAACTGTATTTCAACTGAGTCAGCAATCTAAAGTTATTTTTACTCGGAGAATTCATGACAGATCTGCCTTCTGGTATATACCAAATCTCGTTGGGCTTAAAAAAAAAAAAGATCCTATTAGGGGAAGTAACTCATGCTATGAGATTGAGCGCCAGGTTATGGTGCATACACAGTTATCTCGTCGTTCTTGGAGCCTCACTCTCATCATTCACACTGGCAAACTCATATGCGGAGTTATAGTTATGAGGAAAGTACTATATACACTTTAACTAAGCTTTAGCAATAGCTTATTACACTCAAATAAAATGTAGAATTCTTTTTGAGCTAAATTAAACTTCAGCCTTCTTTCACGTTCCCAAAATAAATGTATTCAAGGGAGACTATCAAGAATGACGCAGGTCATGTGCAGTCATAATCTGATTAGTAGATTTAATCTTGCACTGTGCAGTCCTGATAGCATGTATACATTTCACTTTATTTCAACAACAACGTTTGTTTGTTGCTCGTGGCCTTCAACCTTGCATTCCTTATCTCTCGTGTATCCTGCACGCCCCTAACGGGTATTTGCAGTCTCCTATCTCTCGTGTATCCGGTTAAGCTTCTATTCTCGGGCATCCTGCAATCTGCTATCTCTCGTATATCCTGCACACCCTAATCTCTTGTGTATCCTACATATTACCACCTCTCCGGTATTCTTCATTCTGCTATCTGTCGTGTATTCGGCATGTTCCCATCTTCCGGGTATCCTGCATTCTCTATCTCTCGCGTATCCGGCAAGCTCCCATCTCCTGTGTATCCTGCATTCCCCTATGTCTCGTGTTTCCAGCAAGCTCCCATCTCCCGGGTATCCTGAATTTTCGTATCTCTCGTGTATTCGGCAAGTTCCTGTCTCCCGGGTATCCAGCATTGTCCTATCTCTCGTGTATCCGGCAAGCTCATATTCTTGGGCATCCTGCAATCTGATATCTCTCGTGTATCCTGCACGCTCTAATCTCTTGTGTATCCTACATTGTCCCATCTCCCAGGTATCCTGCATTCTCGTATCTCTCATGTATCCGGCAAGTTTCTGTCTCTCGGGTATCCTGCATTCTGCTATTTCTCGTGTATCTGGCAAGCTCCTATCTCTCGTGTGTCTGCACTCTGCTAGTGCCCTGTACTGTTCTATCTCTGATGTATCCTGTACACTCTTATCTTTGGCGTCCCTCTTTACTTCATTCTCCCGCGTGTCCTGCATATTCCTATCTCTCGCGTGTTCTATATTCTCCTGTCTCCCTTGTGTCCTGTATTGTCCAATCTGCCTTCTGTCCTGTACTGTCTAATCTTCCATCTGTTCTGTACTGTCCAATCTCCCATCTGTCATGTACTGTCTAATCTTCCATCTTTCCTGTACTGTCCAATCTCCCATGTATCCTGTATTCTCCTATCTCTCGCGTTTCACATACCCTTCTAGCTACCGTGTCCCTGGATTTCGTACATCTCGAACGTTCCATTTTTATTTTTTTTGTACTCTTAGTTGTCGTGTGCCTTATAAGCAGTGGACTGGGTCATATATCTGTGCTATTTAGATTGAATGATATTTCTATTCTTGTCCGTTTTTATTTTATTTATTTTTTATAAGTAATAATCTGATTGTGCGCCGCTAACCGACATAGCTGGAAGCAACATTACGACCTGGGAAGTTTGGCTGATGGATCTGTACTTTCCTGCTGTTTATTGTTTATTGCCATTTTTAGTGAATAGCACAATAGCCATTTTTTCGTTTACTATAATAGGAATAAACAACTATATTTAGTGCATTGGACAATAGTCACTATTTGGTATGATATCAGAAGGAAACGACTACATAGGACAATAGCCACTATTTGGTATGATATCAGAAGGAAACGACTACATAGGACAATAGCCACTATTTGGTATGATATCAAAAGGAAAGGACTACATAGGACAATAGCCACTATTTGGTATGATATCAGAAGGAAACGACTACATAGGACAATAGCCACTATTTGGTATGATATCAAAAGGAAAGGACTACATAGGACAATAGTCACTATTTGGTATGATATCAAAAGGAAAGGACTACATAGGACAATAGTCACTATTTGGTATGATATCAAAAGGAAAGGACTACATAGGACAATAGCCACTATTTAGTATGATATCAAAAGGAAAGGACTACATAGGACAATAGCCACTATTTAGTATGATATCAAAAGGAAAGGACTACATAGGACAATAGCCACTATTTAGTATGATATCAAAAGGAAACGACTACATAGGACAATAGCCACTATCTAGTATGATATCAAAAGGAAAGGACTACATAGGACAATAGCCACTATTTAGTATGATATCAAAAGGAAAGGACTACATAGGACAATAGCCACTATCTAGTATGATATCAAAAGGAAAGGACTACATAGGACAATAGCCACTATTTAGTATGATATCAAAAGGAAAGGACTACATAGGACAATAGCCACTATCTAGTATGATATCAAAAGGAAAGGTCTACATAGGACAATAGCCACTATTTAGTATGATATCAAACGAAAAGAACTACATTGTACTGATCACGATGGTCAGTGATTCTACTGGGCTGCCGCTATTTCGTAATTCGTCAACAGGAAGGAACAGCCATTTTAGTGCAAAGCACAATAATAACTATTTCGTAATTCGTCAATACTTTTCTCTTCTTTTATTTTTTGACCATAAATGTCACTAGTTGGTTGCACTATCCAACATTCGTTCTCCAAGAAAGTAGAATTAGCGTGACCAAACTATCTCTGATTCCACCTAAAACCGTTCAATGACCATTCCTGGTTCAAGCTCCAAGAAAAGCAAGCATTAATGAGTCCACCTCTCAATGATTCCACGTAAACAGCATTGTGTTTTCATGAACTGTCTGTTGTTCACTCACTGATGTATAAGATGAACGTACGTTCAACTTTACGACTGTTGTATTTTTCTTGCCGTATAATTCGTGAAAATATCACTTTAGACAAAGACTTTATGAAACTTTACTGTTAACTTTGCTGTACCAGGGCAGAGCTTTGTTTGGAAATTACGTGTCATTTCTACGTCTTTTGTTGGGCTACTTGTGACGTAGTCATTTCTTCGTCTTTTGTTGGGTTACTTGTGACTTACATCCGACCGTTGTGTAAAGTAAACTTTATTCGAAATTGTGACGTGTCCAGATTTTCAAAGTTTATAACCACGTTTTAAAAAAAAAATCAGTCACACGTAATCAATATGATATTCGTCTATTTTCACTGAACTATAAAATAAACAGTTCTAACTTATAAATAATTTGGAAATGAATCAAATTCTAAATTAGTAGGAGTTCTGATTTATTTTGATCATGATCGAATGTTAGTTTCTAAACTGTATCTTAGCAATGCAAACTCAAAAGCTGTGTGTCTTTTCATCTTTGAATGATTTGCCTTACAATTGCCTCACTGCAATCACCTCTTTTTAAAAAATGTGTCTTTGAATGATTTGCCTTACAATTGCCTCACTGCAATCACCTCTTTTTAAAAAATGTGTCTTTGAATGATTTGCCTTACAATTGCGTCACTGCAATCACCTCTTTTTTAAATGTGTTTTTGAATGATTTGCCTTACAATTGCCTCACTGCAATCACCTCTTTTTTAAAATGTGTCTTTGAATGATTTGACTTACTTGTGCTTCATTGCAAAGTTATCGTGTTGCTTGGATTCTTGTCTTATCGAACTTATACATGGCTCGGTGTACAGGTTGTCATAGAAACAAAACTGGACTGCATGCATGCATTAGTACTAACATATAATTGTATAACTCAAACATTTATTGCATTTGATATGTTGATTTACTACGACCAAAGAGTGAAAGTATCTACTTTTTCTTTCAAAAATAAATTAGAAATCGCTCTGTTAGGATTGATGTCCTTAAACCCTCCCCCCCCCACAACAAAACAATTTTGTAAAAGTCTTATAGTTTATTTATTTTTATCTCGTGGTACTTTTAGGACCATGTGTATGGTGGCTTTGTAAGAATCATAGCGGGAGTTTTCAAAGCAGATGTTGTAATAGCTGTGGTTAATGGGTGTTTCTCTAATGCGCACGTATGTTTTTCGAAGCACTTTCATTTTCAGCATTCTTTGGTGACATTCGTCATGCATCAGTGATGACCACATGCGAGTCTCAGTAGCGATATACTGACCGCGACCGAGTCAACGTGGGTTGATGAATTAAGTCACTGATGCTGAACACACCAAACTTGACGTAAAGTACAATTTAAAATAAATAAAATTAATTAATCAAACCACACACGCACTGCTTAAAATTGTTACAGGTAGAGTTCTCGTTTAACGCTAGCTAACCTTTGATTCCCTCATATGTTTAGCAAATCCAGAAGCACACCTGTTGCTGCATCTCTCTTGTGCATTAACCATCAGTCTAAGAATAGAAGCATGCGGTGCAGTAAAATGAGAGGAAAATTTTAGAGTTACAACAGAAATCAAGCGACAGAGCGCAAAGAGCGAGTTGAAGTGCAAGTAGTGGAAAAATTCTGGAGTTACAACAGAAATCAAGCGACAGAGCGCAAAGAGCGAGTTGAAGTGCAAGTAGTGGAAAAATTCTGGAGTTACAACAGAAATCAAGCGACAGAGCACAAAGAGCGAGTTGAAGTGCAAGTAGTGGAAAAATTCTGGAGTTACAACAGAAATCAAGCGACAGAGCACAAAGAGCGAGTTGAAGTGCAAGTAGTGGAAAAATTCTGGAGTTACAACAGAAATCAAGCGACAGAGCGCAAAGAGCGAGTTGAAGTGCAAGTAGTGGAAAAATTCCGGAGTTACAACAGAAATCAAGCGACAGAGCACAAAGAGCGAGTTGAAGTGCAAATAGTGGAAAAATTCTGGAGTTACAACAGAAATCAAGCGACAGAGCGCAAAGAGCGAGTTGAAGTGCAAGTAGTGGAAAAATTCTGGAGTTACAACAGAAATCAAGCGACAGAGCACAAAGAGCGAGTTGAAGTGCAAGTATTGGAAAAATTCTGGAGTTACAACAGAAATCAAGCGACAGAGCGCACAGAGCGAGTTGAAGTGCAAGTAGTGGAAAAATTCTGGAGTTACAACAGAAATCAAGCGACAGAGCACAAAGAGCGAGTTGAAGTGCAAGTATTGGAAAAATTCTGGAGTTACAACAGAAATCAAGCGACAGAGCGCAAAGAGCGAGTTGAAGTGCAAGTAGTGGAAAAATTCTGGAGTTACAACAGAAATCAAGCGACAGAGCACAAAGAGCGAGTTGAAGTGCAAGTAGTGGAAAAATTCTGGAGTTACAACAGAAATCAAGCGACAGAGCACAAAGAGCGAGTTGAAGTGCAAGTAGTGGAGAAATTCTGGAGTTACAACAGAAATCAAGCGACAGAGCACAAAGAGCGAGTTGAAGTGCAAGCGTTAAAAAATGAGAGAAACGTACGACGAGCGCAATGGATTAATAAAGGGAGATAATGAGCGAATAATAAAGATGAGATGAGTGAAAATCTCGGCGAGTAGAGAGTAAAGTAAGCAATGAGAAGAAGGACGAATGCAAGAGTTGGAGACTGAGATCGAGGGAAGCGACGGCAAGATGAAGAATGCGTATATTAATGAATGGAAGAGACAGATACGAGACAATATGCGAATTAGGTAAGGGAAAGAAACGAGCTGAGAAGAGATAGGGACGGAATGGACAGTCGAAACTAGTAGAGATATTTGGTGAAAAAGAAAATGAGTGGAGAAGAGAGAGACATTGAATAACTGAGTAAGTGCCAAAATATTAGCGCGCGAGTGACAGAGAAAATGATTGAGTAAGTTGATGATTAAGGCCAAGAACGAGTGAGTGCTTAAATAGAAGCGGTAGACGAACACCGATTAGCTGTATGAGTAGAAGAGTGAGTACCGAGAGTAAAAGACTAAGTATGTATGTGAGCAAAAGAGTACAGAGTGAAAGTAGAGTGAGTAGTTATTTAAGAAAAAGAGTAAAGAGCAAAAGAGTAGCAGGAGTGTGTAGAGGAGTCAATAGATATGTGAATAGAAGAACGAGTACCGACAAGTGTTAGTTGATATGTGAGTAGATATGTAAACAAAATAGTACAGAGTAAAAGAGTTAGCATGTATTAGAGTAGGCGAGTTCGTATAGAGTAAAAGTAGAGGAGTTGATAGGTATCTGAGGAGTAGAGTGAGTACATAGTATAAGTAGAGGAGTTGATAGGTATCTGAGGAGTAGAGTGAGTACATAGTATAAGTAGAGGAGTTGATAGGTATCTGAGGAGTAGAGTACATAGTATAAGTAGAGGAGTTGATAGGTATCTAAGGAGGAGAGTGAGTACATAGTAAAAGTAGAGGAGTTGATAGGTATCTGAGGAGGAGAGTGAGTACATAGTAAAAGTAGAGGAGTTGATAGGTATCTGAGGAGGAGAGTGAGTACATAGTAAAAGAATTATTAGGTGTGTGAGGAGTTAGTATTGAGCAGAAGATTTAGATGTGTGAACAAATTAGTGAATATAAAACAGACGAGTAAGTAAATATGTGAATAGAAGAGAGAGGAGCGATTGACAAGGGGAAAAAAGAGAGAGCTCTCTAGAGGAAAGGTAATCAAATGAGTAGAAGGGCGAGTGACAAGGGAAAAAGAGAGAGCTCTCTAAAGGAAAGGTAATAAGACGAGTAGAAGGGCGAGTGACAAGGGGGAAAAAGAGAGAGCTCTCTAGAGGAAAGGTAATAAGACGAGTGACAAGGGGGAGAAAGAGAGAGCTCTCTAGAGAAAAGGTAATAAAACTAGTAGAAAGGCGAGTGACAAGGGGGCGGGAGAGCTCTCTAGAGGAAATGTAATAAAACTAGTAGAAAGGCGAGTGACAAGTGGGCGGGGGGAGAGCTCTCTAGAGGAAAAGTAATAAAACGAGTGACAAGGCGAAAAAGAGAGAGCTCTCTAGAGGAAAGGTAATAAAACGAGTAAAGGGTCGAGTGAAAGAGCTACAGAAAGTATGTAAGGCAGAGTTGATAATGCAAAGTAGAATTAATTTTGACATATATTGCATAACATTTCTATTATTATCATTAATTATATGAACACTATTGTAAATATTACAAATAGAATAAGACATTTTAATTAAATTTAAAGCTGCAACAACTCAGACGAACTATACATTGTTATTTAACAGTAATTAATTACATTCATTGTTAATGTATTAAAATAACTGATTATGTTATATTCTTGTACTTTTAATATGCTGTACAAAATAACTAAATACAGATCCATAACAAGTATCATCATGATGCCACTCAGTCATACAAAATAACTAAGTACAGATCCATCATCATGATGCCACTCAGTCATACAAAATAACTAAGTACAGATCCATCATCATGATGTCACTCAGTCATACAAAATAACTAAGTACAGATCCATCATCATGATGTCACTCAGTCATACAAAATAACTAAGTACAGATCCATCATCATGATGTCACTCAGTCATACAAAATAACTAAGTACAGATCCATAGCAAGTATCATCATGATGCCAGTCAGTCATACAAAATAACCAAACACTAACCAGATGCAATTTAAATCTAGGTCACAAAGATGTCCGTACAAGATATCACTTTAGTCATTAGACTAAATACAGTAGAGTTCTCTCTAACACACTGTTCTCTTAAATCTAACACGGGTTTTCGCTGTGAATGTCTATGCGCGCGCGCACAAACACAAATACATTCCACTTCTCTAATTAATGCAAAATTCAAGCGATAATTTATTGTAGGGCGAATTCAGTTGATGACTTAGCAAACAGTTACCAGTGAACGGTCCATGACAACGATCGATCCAAGTTGGTCTCGATTTTTCTTTCTTAACACTATTAGTATAAATAGAGAAAACAAATCCTTAGTGTCATATCTACCATCCACCTTGCAAAATCATTGAACAGCCGAGAGTGAATGTTAGACAAATATTCAATCAGTCTATTAAATAAACTGAAATGGTGACCATGTTAAGCCCCTGAGATAAAATCTTCTCACGGTAATAATTATTTGCAGCCAGATTGTCCTAGGGGCTTTGAGACTTCCTGTTATCTCCAGTTACTTACGAGTGTACATGTATGTGTATGCGTGTTTATGTGCGCGTGTGTGTGTGTGTGTGTGTGTGTGTGTGTGTGTGTGTGTGTGTGTGTGTGAGACAAGAATTATTATACAGATTACTGTACTAATGTCAGAGTTTATTAATTTTTCTTTGAATGCCTTATGTACGCCCGTTTGATGTGTTTTGTCCTTAAACCGACATTCTGGTCATTTACCAGGTACATATAGTTGGAAGGAGACTGTTGGAATATCGAAAGATTATAAATCCAAGGAGGGGGGGGGGCAGAAAAGGTGCCAACATGAGCAGCAGGAAGCACTGGTTAGCACTACCGACCCTCCCTGGCTAGCACTACTGACTTCCCTGGCTAGCACTGCCCACACTCCCTAGCTAGTACTATCGACTTTCCCTGGCTAGCACTACTGACTCTCTCTGGCTAGTACTACCGGCTCTCATTGGCTAGCACTACTGACTCGCTGGTTAGTACTACCGGCTCTCATTGGCTAGCACTACCGGCCCTCACTGGATTACACTACCAATCCTCCCTGGCTAATGAAATCGATACAGTCCGTTTCTTGTAGCCCTAATCAAATTTCCCCAGCGGATCCTGTGCGCACGGGACTAATTAGTTTCCTAATTCAATTTGCCAGACTTCCAGTAACGAGTTTATTTAACTGGCGTACTTTCGCTTCTTCAGATTCCTGACGTACTCAAAGACAAAAATAACTGCTGAAATTTCTTTCATCCACACAGGTCAACGATTGTTTACTTTCGCCTAGTGTGTATTTGTGCTTGCAGGTTTGCGGGCGAGAGTGGGTGTGGGTGGAGACAGAAGTGCGTGCGCAGGGTCATTCATTATTCATCGACGTTTGCGGAACATTTTTGCTGGTGTAAATAACATTGATGAATTTCACTGTTGGTCAGCGAAATGAAAGGTTGTGTTGTGTCGAGTGGTTTATCTTCATTGTCTGACACAGTTGTGTCGAGTGGTTTATCTTCATTGTCTGACACAGTTGTGTCGTGTGGTTTATCTTCATTGTCTGACACAGTTGTGTCGAGTGGTTTATCTTCATAGGGCAACGCCGTTCTGGGTCGTGTGATTTGTCTTCATCGCGTGACACTGTTGGGTCGTGTTGTTTATCGTCATAGCGTGACACTTTGAGTCGTGTTGTTTGACTTCATAGCGTGACACTGTTGTGATGGACTTTGATGAGTGATTACATTAGTCAAAGGTTGGTGAAGGAAAGTTATGGCTGATTTGAATTAGTGAATACATATAGTGATGGACTGATTAAAGAACATTAAATGCGGTTGGGATGGGTGGGGGGATTTCAGTTACACAGCGAATGCTAAAACTGTTTGGGATGGGTGTGGGGATTTCAGTTACACAGCGAATGCTAAAACTGTTTGGGATGGGTGTGGGGATTTCAGTTACACAGCGAATGCTAAAACTGTTTGGGATGGGTGTGGGGATTTCAGTTACACAGCGAATGCTAAAACTGTTTGGGATGGGTGGGGGGATTTCAGTTACACAGCGATTGCTAAAACTGTTTGGGATGGGTGGGGGGATTTCAGTTACACAGCGAATGCTAAAACTGCTATGATATAGTTAAGCGAAGCCGTCTGGGTCATGAGAGGTCATGAGAGGTCATGCGACAACTAAATTCCAGGTGAAAATGACATTTACCCATTATGAATTAACAATCACTAAAAGACATTTAGCCAGTATGAATTTAACAATGACTAAAATACATTTAGCCAGTATGAATTAACTATGGCTAAATGACATTTAGCAGTTATGAACTAACTATGGCTAAATGACATTTAGCCAGTATGAACTAACTATGGCTAAATGACATTTAGCCAGTGTGAACTATGCGGTTCCTCTCCTAGTCATCCATTACACGTATGTACATATTAGCTTTGTTACATCACTAGAGCTATGAAACGCGACGGGCCTTATCCTTAATTTCAGAGAGTATCTAGCCTTGATGACAGCCGAGAGTTATCCTTCTTTGCATACAAATAGGAGAAATGTGAGAATTGAGACAATGCTGCTAGATTTTCTATCATCACATTAACACAGTTCAGACATCTGCTTAATATATCCTATGTGTCAGATTTCTCATTGTTGAAAATAGTCGAATTCTGACAATCATATCAATAACGAGTCTGATTCTACCTGTATCGTTTAAATAAAGTACTTAATGTTGGTTTTATCGTTTAAATAAAGTACTTAATGTTGGTTTTATCATCAAACTCGCGTAATGGTAGCTATATAGATTACGTTACTAGTGTAATGCTAGCTTAAAAAGTTAAAATGTTGCATAATAGTCTAGTGCTATTTTTAGCTCTCACGCATCACACAACTAACCTAAATCTAGTTCTATCCATCACAAAACTAATCTAAAGCTATATTTATCGATCACTTAACTAACCTAATGCTAGTTATGTCCATCACATAACTAATCTAAAGCTATATTTATCCACCACATAAACAATTTAATGCTAGTTTTGTCCATCACATAGCTAATCTAAAGCTATATTTATCCATCTCATAACTAATCTAAATCTGGTTTTATCCATCACATCACCAGTTTAATGCTAGAGTTTCCTTCACACAGCTAGACTATTGGAAACGTAATCCCACGCATACATAGTAAAATGGTAATTTGACTTAAAAAACTAGTCCAATGTTAAATTTATCCTTCACACAGCTAAACTATTGCTAACTTAATCCTTCTTTCGCATACATAGTAAAATGGTAATTTGACTTTATAACTAGCCAAATGTTAACTTTATCCTTCACACTGCTAGACTATTGCTAACTTAATCCTTCTTTCGCATACATAGTAAAATGGTAATTTGACTTTATAACTAGCCCAATGTTAACTTTATCCTTCACACTGCTAGACTATTGCTAACTTAATTCCTCGCATACATATAGTAAAATGGTAATTTGATTTTATAACTAGTCCAATGTTAACTTTATCCTTCACACTGCTAGTCTAATGGTAGTTTTAATCTTCACCTCCCTTGAATAGTGCAAGCGTTATTTTTCATATAACTATTCTAAAAGCTTCGTTTATTCTTCTAGATTTATCTTTCGCTTTAGTAATAAATAGAGATTCGATCAATTTGTGCAGACATATGAAGCCATAAAATTTTTGTCACAGATTTAATTGCTGCCAGAAAAATGTAAGAATTTCAGACAGTTATAAAGCACTTAAGAAGCTGTCTTTTCTTCGTGTATATTGCTTTTGTCTTGGACTTTTTCATTTAAAAATATTTTTCAGATTAGCAGGCGAGGTCAGTTACTTAAGGTCGATTGGGTAACACGTTCTAATTGACGTCATATTGTGAAGCCATCCTCAGTTGAGCGAGTTCATTCCCCTTACTCTTTCCATGCACTTTGCTTCGCCGGATGTTGAGGCTTCTTCACCAGGTTTTGTCTTGAAAAAAAATCTTACATCGATTTTCTCTTCTCGTTCTTGCATCGATGATGCTAAATCCACTATGTGTATTCTGTTGTCTAATTTGGTTGCTACTGGATACTGAAGAACACTTTAACACTTTCAACGCTGAACATTGCTATTCTCATCCTGTGCATTCGAACAGCAACGTAGTACAACAATAAAACGTAATCTACCAACAATGAAACGTAACCAAACAACATTTTGAGCTCGCATTACCACTACTGTCCTCTGCTTAGTAGTGTAGAAGAAACAGGAGTGCTGTTGCGATAGCAAGCTCATTCGCAGGGGAGACTACTGCGGCAGTTTCGTTAAGATCTTGTCTTTCTTTCCAATGAAATGCGCAAAGGAAAATATCTCTTTGTTTTGGACTTTTACTAACTTTCAGTTTAGACAAGTATGGATATTATTTGTCAACATCATGGCATTTAGCTGAAGTAATGGTGAGTTATTGGAAATTGTCAAGAGGTTTTAGCTTAAGTCCTTATAAAATACATTCTCTCGGAACAGGCTAACCTCGTCAGGTAAAACCAGGATCTATTCATTCGCATTATTTCTGTAAATCTAAAGCTATTCTTTCTGTACTGGAAAACTGGATTGTGTGTACAAATGCATTGGATCATTACGACATTCTGATGTGAAACAAAAAAGTTCTTTCATCAGGAGAAGACTTGTACAATTCTAAAACTACAAACGCATACGTCCAATCAGACATACTTTTTAAAAATAAATATTTTATATCTAGTCAGTCGAGCACAATGATAACTTGCTTCTTTTCTATAGGCACACACGAAACAACAACAGCAGCAACAACAACAAAACCCCTAACAACCATAAACCTCGCAAGTCCAAAGTATTCCAACCGTAACATTTATGGACCATACTCAGATACATTTCAAATGTGTTCCTAGTTACAAATCACGAACGACCGAGTCATACATGCTTGGAGTGAGAGTTACTAGAGGCCAGTCCACTGCCTTGAGTTCGAAAATCCGCCATTGTGACCTTGAAAAGTGCTTAGTTTGACGCAATGTAGATTCTTGCTTTTGGGCCACGTGCGCGCATTTCTTCTAAGGCAGGGGTGCACAAACCGCGGCCCGAGACAGGGCCCTATGCAGGCCCCGGAGGACTTTTGGATGTTACCATTATCACGAATGTAAAGCACATTGTTTCATTATTTGTGTTGTTTTTTTTCCTACCGAGCCATCCATGTGGCGGCCCTCCATGCAATATCAATTGGAAATTTGGCCCTCTGGCCTAAAATGTTTGTCCACCCTTGTTCTAAGGGAACTGTTATCGTAGTTAGCTTGAGGAACTCGAACGGGTGGGTGTCGGGCTCGGAATAATTTCGAGCGAGTGAGTTTAGTTCGTTATTTCAGTTTAGGCTACTTGTACACTGGCGAGACATGTCCAATCACTTGTGTTTTCTACAGTTTGGGCTACTTGTACACTGGCGAGACATGTCCAGTCACTTGTGTTTTCTACAGTTTGGGCTACTTGTACACTGGCGAGACATGTCCAGTCACTTATGTTTTCTATAGTTCTGGCTCGTAATTTTCGAGCCCAACAAAGAACAATATTTGGAAGTTATAATATATTCTCATCACTGATCGAAATGCGATGTAGAGGTGCTCGATTTGCTGCAAGTGCTGCCGCAGCAACGGATTAGGTTAAGGGTTGATTGCAGTGGGGTGGTGACAGGATATAAGTTAATTTATAAAAAAAATAAGCCATTCGTCTAAAGTTCCTGTCCAGGTCAATGCCAGTGCGAAATTCAAAAGTTTATATCACACAGGGACATACTCTAACAGGAAATGAAAGAAATATATTTTAAGATACTAAGATAGACTTATCTTCTGATAGTCCAGCATACTCGTATCTCCTTACCGGCAAAGATAGCGATATCTTTTAATACGACCAGATAAGTTTTCTTTGTAATAGCCCAGAATATGCGCATGTTCCAGTAGTGAAAATTATTTGCTTGATCTAAGCAACCAGGCGTTCGGCAAAAAAAATTTACACACTGAGAAAGATTAAAGTTTAGATGAAGAAATTGTAGATAATAACTCAGAAATATTTTGCAGACGCATGAAATACTTGGGTATTCCATTTTAAAAAAAAAATCAATACAGTTTGTAAAATGGGTATCTCTTCGCCAGGTTGATAGAGGTTAATAGAGTTTGATAGAGGTTGATAGAGGTTGATAAACTGATGACTCTAGGTGTCATTGGCCTTGGTTATGTGATTGCGAAAGAGCAACCTTTTTAATTTTCTAATTATATCCTGCTGTTGACCTGTTTTTACGTCCATCCACCTGTCTGACTATCTATCTATCTATCTATCTATCTATCTATCTATCTATCTATCTATCTATCTATCTATCTATCCGTTCGAACGTCTGCCAGTCAGTCCTTCCGTACATCGATCCATCAATCCATCTATCTATCTATCTATCTATCTATCTATCTATCTATCTATCTATCCGTTCGAACGTCTGCCAGTCAGTTCTTCCGTACATCCATCCATCAATCCATCTATCTATCTATCTGTCTATCTATCTATCTATCTATCTATCTATCTATCTATCTATCTATCCGGCTAGCTGCTATCTGCCTATCTAGTATATATGTATGTGGTTGTTCGTCTGTCTGACGACATACTCTCTCTCGCTTTCTCTAACCAAAGAGTTCGATCATCAACTGTCAGTGCGATAAATTTAATAGCGGTTTTGATTCATTGGTAAAAAAAACACACTACCAAACCTGGCACTACCAAACCCAACAAGACGTGTTCAAGTGTCTGACACTACCAAATCCAACAAGACGTGTTGAAGTGTCTGACACTACCAAATCCAACAAGACATGTTCAAGTGTCTGGCACTAACAAACTTCATTTCGCACTGTTCGCAGCACTTGAGTTCGTATCTCGGTGAGATTTCAATGCAGCCCAAGCACCGTAGTCACGTGTCAAAAGAGATCCCATCTTATTTAGGTCAAAGTGTTTGCTTTCGGAATCATATTCTGCTTCGATATACATCTTGTAAGGCAGCGGAATTCTAAAAATAGATCTCTCCTTGTCGATAAAGAAGCTATACTTTCAGAATCAGGCAACGAAGTTAAAACAAATACGCAATGAGGAATTAATGTGCCCGGAAACAATTTGGCGGTGTATAAACTCGTTTGCGTGGGTATGTGTGTGTGTGTGTGTGTGTGTGTGTGTGTGTGTGTGTGTGTGTGTGTGTGTGTGGTGTGTGTGTATGTGAGTGTGTGTGTGTGTGTATGTGTGTGTGTGTGTGAGAGAGAGAGAGAGAGAGAGAGAGAGTCTATTAATTATATAATTTGCTTTATACGTGTTAAAACCAACAAGATAAAATATATTGTTTATAGTGATTTGTCAAAATCTTCACCATCGAACTATTTTACTTCTTACCCGGATGTGAATATTTTAAATCTAATTGGGAAAAGTGTACTATAAAACTTCCCTCTCCTGATTTGACGAAAAGAACCAGGACCATTTTAATATATTTGTCACTTTCATAGTGTTGCAAATAGAACATCCCATAAGAAAACGACACAATAAAACTGTTTTGACAAACTTGACTGAGCGCGAGTTGGGCGAAGAAACTTGAATAAAGTCAGCTGAAACAAAGCGCTCCAGTCTTGTGGGCAATTCATGTTGTTTTTCTTTCTCATAAGCCCCACACCCCACATGCGTCCCCCCTCCTTCTCTTATATCTTCTATTTCACGTGAAGAAGTAGCGCGCGCTATGTTATAAGCTGTCGATGAGAATAAATTTAGATCGCTGTACTTATTGCCGTGATATCTGCGTGTTTGAGCTTTACGGCCGAACTCTGTGTAAACTGTCATTACACATTCAGACTTAAGTTTGGTCTGTAAACGTCATCACACAGTTCAACGCTAGCTCAGACATCGCATCACGGTAAATGTCATCACACAGTGCAACGCTAGCTCAGACATCGCATCACGGTAAACGTCATCACACAGTGCAACGCTAACTCAGACATCGCATCACGGTAAACGTCATCACACAGTGCAACGCTAACTCAGACATCGCATCACGGTAAACGTCATCATTTATCGATACATATCGTAAATATCATCGCACGGCGAAACGTGATGAAGCCAACTGCAAACGTCATGAAACAATGACATGTGGCAATCCAACCGCTAGCGTCTTTACACATAGAAACGTACTGATCCATTTACAAACGTCATCGCAAAACGAAACATGATGAGCCAACTGTAAATAGGCATCGCACAACGAAACGTGCTGAGCCAATTGTAAAAGTCATGAAACAATGACATGCTGCAACCCAACTGTTTCACATTGAAACATTCTGAACCATTTGCAAACGCCATCGTACAACGAAACGTGCCGAGCCAATGTTGTAGCTCATCAACAAGTGATTCCCATGCTTGCTGAACACGCTACAGACATCAAACATGGAAATACTATGACTGAACAATCGCTAAATGCGATTGGAAAAGAGCGGGGGTGGGGGGAGAGCTTCATTGATTTGTTATCAAGATGGGGTATTTGGAGCTTTTGATTATAACATGAGTAGTGGAAAGGCGGTGGGAGGGGGTGGAAGGTGACGGGGGTGTTCCCTTGCTATGTTTAGTTCCGTTTTCGACGGACTATGATCATTAACAGCTGAGTCCGCCATTGTGCTGGGAGACACGCTGCTGCGTCGTAGATGTGAAGTTGAGTGAACTTGTTACTGATGTGAACTGTGCGAGCGTGTGTGATATACATTTCCCGAATATTTATTACAAACTGGAGTTTGACCAGGTTAATAGCTACCTGGACAGACACTCGCTCATAGAGGCACAAACACACGAATACAAACACACACACACACACGGACATAAAATTATGGTCTCTTGTGAAACTTGGCTTTATTCCACAAAAAGGATTTTTACCTCTCTCCGTTACGCAATTCCGCACTCACATTCTCACTAACACATATACACTTGCACGCATATTCATGTGCACACACACACACACACACACACACACACACACACACACACACACACACACACACACACACACACATTGAAACGTGCACAAATAACGCTCGCATTTGTGTGAACTGTCTCCTTTCTCCAACCAAAGACTTTATGTCTTTACAAAAGAATATTTTCTTCTGTGTCCCAAATCTTTCTTGGGTGGAAATCTGTTCTTTTCTTGCGCGAATCGATCATTTTCTCGACGATTTTGTAGCTGGGTATTCGGCGGATGATGCGCTGACCCTGGACATCGGTCACGCTCCAGTCACTAGTCAGCGTGACGCTGACGAAGTCGTCATTGGTATTCCGCTTGTGACATGTTCACCCAACATTTCGCCGTCTCGAAGTCTTCTCATATCATTAGTCGGGTAACCTCTGCCACATTTCTGTCTCTCAACAGTTCTGGCACCTGACACCCGGTGCCAGACCCCATTGATCCGTGGGATACAAAACTTCTTTCTTTAACGCAGACTCTGTAAATCTCCTATTTATGCAACATTGTCGCCAGACCCATTCCTATTTATTCGGCGAAGTCGTCGGCACTATTCCAAATCTCCTCTTATTGCAACGTTGTCGGTCAAGAGTGCTGTAAATCTCATCTTTATGCAAAGTTGTCAGAAAAGCTATAAATATCCTCTTTTGTCAGAACTAATGTAAATCTTCTCTTGATTAATTATGCAAAACCGTTGTCAGGGCTACTGTAAATCTTCTCTTTACGCACATTGTCAGTACTGCTATATAAATATCCTCTTTATGCAAAATTATCAGGACTAATGCAAATCTTCTCTTTATGGAACGTTGTCAGGACTACTTTAAATCTCCTTATTCAACGTTGTCAGAAGTATAGTAAATCTCTTTACGCAACATTGTCAGGACTACAATAAATCTTATGTAACGTTGTCAGAAGTAAATCTTTTTACGCAACGAACGTGCCATGAAAAGCACAAATAATAATGTATTCAAAGGTACATTTGTAGCATACAAACCTGTTTAGAACTTATGGAACTTCATCGCTCTAAAATTCGGCAATTACTCTGAATTGTTTTGCTAAGCATCCCCCCCCCCCTTCCGACCGAAAGTAGATAAGTCCCATAATATCCGATAATAAATGTTGGGCTCAACTAGGTGTATAGGTTCAACGGGAATAAATTTATAGTTTCCATAGGAATGATCTTTATAGTTTATTTATAGTTTATATATAGTTTCCATAGGAATGATCTCCAATGTGATATGATTGAATGCATTTAATGTGTCTATATATTGATGTTGTTTTTAATTTTGAAAAAAAATAATCGCCACAAAAGACGACGCCAAGTACACTAGTTCTTATTATCAAGTTATTGCCATGACCTCAAGAGCCACGCTTCACTAGACAGTTGGACAACTGATCAACGTTTACACAATAGCTTCACGGTAAAGTACGTCCGGTCAGCAATCTTCATAGACAGTCTGTTCAAAAACTATTTTCGAAATGATTGTGGAGCTGTTTTATTTGTTTGTGCGTTTAACATTCTTTATTTCCCCCCAAAATAAATATTATAAAATAATACCTGTGACGTGTCAAAGCACTTGAGTGGAAGAAAGTGGTAATTTAAAACTTATTTTACCAGCATAGTGTCAGTCGTAGGTTGGACAGCTGACCGCAGATCAGCAGCAACTGTATGAGAACGTCTTTGGCGTTGCTTGCCCGTTATTTATTTGTGTGAATGTGCCTTTTAGTGTGAATAGTATTTCACATGTCATACATTATTATGTAACTTTAAACAGCAAGCATGCACTTCAGTTGGAATACTTTTATTGTGACTTTCAACTACACACTATAAAATTGTTTTCTATATTCTGGGAATTAGTAATTTATCAATTATTTTCGGAAATGTGTACATTTCTACTTATTTATTCTTAGAACGTTTCCCAAATAAAAAAAAAGAAATGTTTAAAATGTATTTACTTTTAATTGAGCTAAATATAAATGCAAACACATTATATAGATTATGTTCTCAAATTTTTAATTTCAGTGATATCAATCATAATAAAGATATTTGTCTACAAGGGGATATTTTAATATAAACTGCGTCAAAAATTATATAAGTTGTATTCATAGTATAGATCACTCAAAGATATAAACATGTTTTATGTGATCGAGAGTCGTTGTATAAAAACAATCGTATTCACCCAGCACTGCGCTTGCTCTGTGCATTTGGGTGTGAGACGCTACGGCTACTCCTGACAGGACGTTGAAGGGGGAGTCACTCAGTGTGTAACTAAAATTCGATTGAAGAAAATTTTGACCGGCGAATATTCTACCAAATTCCTATTAGGAAAGCGAACTTCCTAAATTGCAAATTTATTTTAGGTGAGACATCAGCTTTCTGACCTAACGGATTAGTATTATAATTAGCATATATCTGCTAAACTGAATTAAGACATCGTGACCCACTTAATTATTAAGTCCATGAAAACTAGTGTGTCGCTTTCCAAGTTACAATAGTGGATTGTGACTATCGTGGTTCACGAAGTTATTAAGACCTGGAACACAAGTGTACATCTTTCTAATCTACTACCGTGGATGTGGTTTTCCTGGTCCACTGCGGTTCATTGCAGCTTGAATTAGAACACTAACAAACCCATGTTTATAAGCTACCACACTGGACTGGGCTCAACAGGGAATGATTAGTTCGCTTTCAGATTCAAACTTTCGCTACATCACTGGATATAATCTAAGCCTATTACATTTACTGTGCACGGTGTTGACTGACTGAGATTGTGATAGATTGTGATGTGCAATAGTCGAAGCTTATTTGTATAGTGTGATCATTACATCGAATAGCTGAGAGTAATCGATAGTCTACGTCCAAGAATTATGCCCACTTAAAAATAATAATCTGGCATGGACTACTTTCAGTCTGAAAACGGTTCTACTGACTTTAAGAAGCAAGCGAGTCCGCTTTTTGAAAAAAGGAAAATTAATTCTAAAGCATTAAAGGGATCATTGCCATTTACATCCTTTATCAGTTGTAGATAAAACAAGTCCCTTTGTGCTGTTCTTGGATCAGCGAGCAAGCAAAGAGATATGTTTACCAACATAAAGCAGTACAAACAGGTCTGAATGACTTAGTTCAAACCAGGTGTGGCAAAATGGACTAAGCACAAGTATAGGCAAGTGAAAAACTTTCTTTATCTTTAAGCGCCCAGCATGGAGTTCGGGGTTTGGTCTTTATTTCGCACGTGCTGAGTGTGCGTAGATAACGGAGTCCACCCAGTGGAAGTTTGATGAAGTGGGGTCACGATGTAAGTGTCATGGTGCCTCTAGCATCTTCTAACCATCTTCTAAGTCTCGCCTGGTCACGTCTCATCATTCCGAATCATAGGCAATAACTTTGTACAACCTGGTTTATGTGTTTCACGTGAACTCGTTGCTATATAGCAGTTTTCAAGTCGACAAAATAGGAATAGATTATTATATATCAGTTTATAAATGCGCTTTGATCATCCCTAGTTAAGTGCTTGCTAGGACTCCTTCATTTTCTATATGGGTTGTGCCATTAAGCTCTCTGGGAATCTTATCTTTCGCCTCATAATAAATATTCTTTCTTTCTTTCTTTCTTTCTTTCTTTCTTTCAATGGCATACGGATTTAAAAAATCTTGTATTGACGTATTCTTGAGAAACCAATATAACCTTTGCCCTATGCAGTGTTTACAGATCAATAGTATCCTGTCTACATGCAGTATGTAAGGATCACAAGGTCAAAACAATCTTGTCAAAGTGTAAGAATCAGGATCAATAGAATTGTATGCATGCTATGTCAGGACATCTAGAAATTTATGTATTGATCACTTTGGCCTATGTACTGTAGACATACCATGCAAGCATCGCCATAATATGTTGACTCGCTGTATAACTCAGCACAGTTCATGTTTATCAATAATCTCTGCAAGCATTGATCTAAGAGTGTTATGTCAGAATCACTACATAAAATTTATCAGAACTCAAAAATGTGTTATGACTACAGCTGTGTGCTACTCAAGATGTATTATTAGGTTAAACAGATTTGAGCCATTACTAAAATATTATTATTGGGTTAAACAGACTTGAGCCATTATTCAAATATTATTATTGGGTTAAACAGACTTGAGCCATTATTCAAATATTATTATTGGGTTAAACATATTTGAGCCATTACTCAGATATTATTATTGGGTTAAACAGATTTGAGCCATTATTCAAATATTATTATTGGGTTAAACAGATCTGAGCCATTATTAAAATATTATTATTTCGTTAAACAGATTTGAGCCATTATTCAAATATTATTACTGAGTTAGGCAGATATTAGCCATTACTCAAGAATTAATACTGAGTTAATTAGGTTGTGACAGGTTATATTATGGGAGGGTCTGTTTAATTATAATCTCTACGTTTCTCTGATAAATACACACCTCTCACCTTGCAGGCAATGGACTGAAAGAATAACCTCCCATACTCTTTCCAGAACAAATCCCAGTATTGTAAATAAACACCACAGAATAACTCTGACCTGGCAAACGTCCAGCAGAGCAGTAGACACACTCTTCAAAGGCCCACACACATCTTATTAATTATTATGCCCCCATGACCATTCCTGACCTTTTAATCCAGTTAAAAAACTAGGTTAAGGGTGTTGATAAACAAAGAAGTGGAATTTGTTAACAATATAAATTAATTATGCACTACGCAGCAGTTCAACATTGATCAAGTACAAATAATGGCATATACAACGAAGACATACAGAGATGCACAAACATGTAAATCGATTATTTAATGTAGTTTCCGGTCTGAAAAGGCTTTCTTAGTAATTGTTTAATAGTGTTAGTGAAAACTATCTCTAGCTCTCCCCAGAGACTCCTAGAGTGAACAATATTCATTAGCAATGTTACTTAAATCAAGTGACATTCAGACAACATGAATAATGCACGTCACAGAGTAAGTGAAGTTCAGTTTTTTCATGAAATGTCAGCATGACCTGAATCCAAGTTTAGTCTCTGTGTTTCTCTGACCGCAGTGGATGACATCACGTGCCTTCATCTGCATGCTTCCTGGGATTCACAATAAACACACCGACAGTCAAGTTTGTAATTAGACATACAAGTCCAGTATAAGCAGTTTGTAATTAGACATACAAGTCCAGTATAAGCAGTTTGTAATTAGACATACAAGTCCAGTATAAGCAGTTTGTAATTAGACATACAAGTCCAGTATAAGCAGTTTGTAATTAGACATACAAGTCCAGTATAAGCAGTTTGTAATTAGACATACAAGTCCAGTATAAGCAGTTTGTAATTAGACATACAAGTCCAGTATAAGCAGTTTGTAATTAGACATACAAGTCCAGTATAAGCAGTTTGTAATTAGACATACAAGTCCAGTATAAGCAGGGTGTAAAAGGGAGTCCTGCCAATAGATAAAGCTTTGATTATGCAACACTCAAGAATGGAGACCGCAAAGAAACACGTCTTACTGCGTGCAGAATTTCTGGGCAAGTAATGGATAAGGAATAATTTTCAATCAATAAGTAAATGAAATAAACAAATGAATAGAATTAATGAATGAAGAAATAAGAGAACTCATGCATTACAAATAAAGAAAATTAATTAATCAATATTCCAAATAAATGGATACATGAATAAATAAATAAAATAAATGAACCAATGATAGTCTGAATGTATGAAGAAATTGATGGAAGAAGAGAAAAATGAAAAAAAATAAAATAAATATATAAATTATAAAATAAAAAGTGTATGAATGATTTAATGAAAAAAATCAATGAATACGCGAGGGAAAGAACGAATGAATAAAGTAATTAATTAGTGAAAAAGAAGATAAATTTAAAAAATGCCTGTAATCCTGACTAAGACCAAATTTCCTTACTCTACTGACTTGTTGCTCTTAGGGATTTCCGGGATTCTCTTTGCTGAGGACCAGTTCCTTGCACGTGCACGCTGGAGCGGGGTTGGGGTGGTGTAGAAGCACGATGTATAGTGCAAGTAATGTTACTGAACTGTTCTGGAAGTTGGCCGATGTTGTGTAGATGAACTTTAAAGTTCTACTTATCCTTGCTTGGTATTTATATTTGCTAAAGTAGATTAGATCTAGGATATTTCTTATTCTCGGTATTATACCTGAGATGGACATGGTATTTATATTTGCTAAAGTAGATGAGATCTAAAATTAATTCGTATTCTCGGTATTATAGATGAGATCTATAATGATACTTATCTTTGATAATGTAGATAAGATCTATCACATTTCTTATCTTCGCTAATATATATGCGATCTAACATATTTCTTACTCTCACTAGTATGTAAGTGATCTAATATAGTATTTATCCACATTGGTAGTTTTTAGATCTAACATGGTATTTATCATCACTAGATGAGATCTTTGCTAATGTAAATGAGATCTAACATATTACTTATTTTCGCTAGCATAGATGAGATCTAAAATGGTACTTCGATAATGTTGATGAGATCTAACATATTACTTATTTTTACTAGCATAGATGAGATCTAAAATGGTACTTCGATAGTGTTGATGAGATCTAACATATTACTTATTTTCGCTAAAATAGATGAGATCTAAAAATGGTACTTCGATAATTTGATGAGATCAAACATATTACTTATTTTCGTTAGCATAGATGAGATCTAACATTCACTTATTTTCGCTAGCATAGATGAGATCTAACATTCACTTATTTTCGCTAGCATAGATGAGATCTAAACTGGTACATATTATCGGGATTAAAGAGATGACTGGCGAAGGACTGATTGAAATGTTAGTACAAAATACAAAGCAAAAGTCTCAGATGTGATGTGTCGAGTAAAAAAGACAAGTGAAATTTCCAAGACAGTCATCCCAGATATGAAGTGCAGTGTAAGCAGGATGAATGAAATTTACAATACAATCATCTTAGAACTGAACTGTACTTGTAAGCAGGATGAATGAAATTTAAACTACAATCATCTTAGATCTGAACTGTACTTGTAAGCAGGATGAATGAAATTTACACTACAATCATCTTAGATCTGAACTGTACTTGTAAGCAGGTTGAATGAAATTTACAATACAATCATCTTAGATCTGAACGGTACATGTAAGCTTGATGAATGAACTTTACAATACAATCATTGTATTTTATCTGAACTGTACTTGTAAGCTTGATGAATGAAAATTACAATACAATCATCTTGGATCTGAACTGTACTTGTAAGCTTGATGAATGAAATTTACAATACAATCATCTTAGATCTGAACTATACTTGTAAGCAAGAGAGAATAATATAATATGAGAGCTGCAGAAATGGCGGAGTCACAGAAATGTGCTTTGCGCATGAGTGCAGAAACTGTATTTTAAAATCACCATAATATTCTATCTAAAGAAATGCAAAGCAATTACTTAAGTTTAATTTGTGTTCACTAATTAGAGTTTACTTGCAAGATAAAAGTGAATTAAAAAATATATTTTTAACTTTACTATTTTATTTTTTCTGATATTTATTTTGTTGTTGTTTGTTGACTTTTGCATAGTTTTATCTTCCTGTTTATGTTTCTGAATTTCAGGAGTTTTGGTCCTCTTTTAAACATTTATTGTAATTATTTTTGCTATTTGTTGTATTTCTGTTAGTAAGCACTTTTATTTTTTTCGGGGGGAGGGGGTCCACTTGCGTTATCCCGCTGTGTTCCTTTCAGCCATGCTTATGACTAATTGCTTGTTGATTTCTTATTTAACATCAACTTCAAACGTTCTGTGATTTCACGAACTGACGCGTGTGCACTAGAGAGAATATTGTAATTTTTTTTTAAATAATAGACTATTCGAGGAATGACTTGTCACGTGAAGGGTATACAAGCGGATGCCAGCTCCTGACTTACACACCCCTGTGTTTTTCTGCAGTTCAGACATTTTGTTACACTTCGTACTGGTCAGTTTACCAGTCCTGTGTTTTTCTGCAGTTCAGACATTTTGTTTACACTTCGTACTGGTCAGTTTACCAATCTGTGTTTTTCTGCAGTTCAGACATTTTGTTTACACTTCGTACTGGTCAGTTTACCAGTTCGTTAGAGCGTTTGATCAATTCATCATTTTAAAATTTTGTTCATATTTATGTTTATATCACTTATATTTTTTAAGCTTTATTTATGCCCTTTCATAACAATACTTAAACATTTTATATACAAGTAGATACATCAAATAACATCCTTAAAACATTGAAAGTCAATAAATAATACATTTAGAAACATTAATAGGTAAACTAGACTATAGTCACCACAGTTATGTGGTTCCTACTACTATCAGTTAACAGTTGATTCTAATGCAAATGTTGGTCAGAATACAGACGGTAGAATGGTTTTTAAAATGCAATTCCCCCATTATTCTTTAGCGTGGCAGTAACATGCTTGACTGATCTTCATTTACGTCATTTCTCTTCTTATCACTGACAACTGGGTACTCAATTGTGTTAGACCTGCTTTGCTCGGCCTTTCTCTTGCAACTGTCACTCAATTCAAGTGCACACACGTCATTTTCAGACACACACACACACACACACACACACACACACACACACACACACACATCACACGACACACCATACACCGCAACACACATACACATCATACAGCACACAGCACATTCACACACGCGCATGCAACACACACCATTTGTGACGCCGAAACCACTTAGTTCATGATTATTATTTTTAATTAACATTTCATAACTAATTTCAAGTGATGAAAATCTTAATTTATGTTATTAATAATTCTCCAACAGACACCACTCGTCCCTCTCACTTGGCGGATATGCGGGCGTTGTAAACATTTCTCTCTTCCGCCACAATAAAGACAACATTTACCGTCGCACAATATTTCCGTAGGTGGAAAACTTCTTACTAAAGTCGAATACAAATCCGTCATTATCCTATATTTAGCGAGCCCCCATCAACCCTCTTTCTTCTCCAATGTAATGTTATCAATATGCATAAGAAGGTCAATAAATTTAACAATAAATGTATTAAATCAACAATCAAATATACATATAACAGATACAATGAAACAAGATTACTTAGTGATATTTCCATGAAACCGCATTTGAACATTTTTTGTACTGCACAATTTTAAATCCAAAAATACAATTCAACAATTCAGTACAAATCACAGGATAGTTCTTATCAAAGAATAGAAATGGAGTTATTAAAGATAAGCAATAATAGTTTTGACGTAACATTATCTAGAAAAACGTAAATTGTCACTTACAAGAAATTGTGATTGTATGTCTAGAAAAACGTAAATTATCACTCACAAGAAATTGTGATTGTATGTCTAGAAAAACGTAAATTGTCACTCACAAGAAATTGTGATTGTATGTCTAGAAAAACGTAAATTGTCACTCACAAGAAATTGTGATTGTATATTAGAAAAACGTAAATTGTCATTTACAAGAAATTGTGACTATATGTCTACAAACAGAGAACATGCAGGCATGTCATGACAAATAGACTCAAAACAAATCCTGTGCTGAGTCGCTGTTCATTTTTGTGTGAAAGCGTGTGAAATGCATTCTCATTTTTGTGTGAAAGCGTGTGAAATGCATTCTCATTTTTGCGTACATGTGAGGGCGTACGTGTGCAAACATGTGTGCGTGTGTGTGATGGTGGTGATTTATCTGGCTGTGCGTGTGTGACTGAGTCTATGTGAGTATGCATTAAGGTGCGGTAGTCTTCCTGGGGGAGGGGGGAGGTGTCAGGCAGGTGTAGATGAGTGGTTGGGACAAGGATTAGTTACAGCAGTAGACGGCCATCGATCGCTAGGGGTGCTGATCAGCCGCAGAAGTACGAGAAATACGCTTTTTTTTTGTCATAGGAGTTTGTCCAATAAATGCATAGGCATAATATATCTATCTCAGCATCCATTATGAAGGATTTTATAACAGAATAGATGTTTTATGTTTTTCTTTTACCAAAGAGCTTTAATAACGCAACGTAGGAGGCCGACAAAATATTAGCTGACATAATGTCAGAATTCTCCCAAGAAAAGCTATTTCTGTGCTCAGATTTATGGTCCTATCGAGATCCGAGAGGAAAAGAAATGTTGTCTGTTGTCTTGCACTTGTCGTTCTAATGCACATACTGATAGTTATTCATTTCTCTTCTTCTTGGCACTTAATTGTATACTACATGAATATATAAATACACACATACATACATACAAACATGCACCACGCACTGTCTTATATTTTTCCTTCTGTCACGTTTATAAACATCACACACATTGTTTACTTGTACTGCTGTCACTTTTATAAGCATCACACACATTGTTTACTTGTACTGCTGTCACATTTATAAACATCACACACATTGTTTACTTGTACTGCTGTCACTTTTATAAGCATCACACACATTTTTGCTTGTACTGCTCTACATCGTATGCATGCTCTTTATGGAGTGCAAACTGTAAGACATATAGATAGACATATAGATAGACATAGATATAGACAACCTGACATATACACAGACAAGCAGGCAGATACATAGACATACATACATTGACTGACAGGCAGATACATAGACATACATAGAGTGACAGACAGATACATATACATACATAGAATGACAGGCAGATACATAGACATACATATATAGACTGACAGGCAGATACATAAGTATACATACATAGACTGACAGGCAGATACATAGACATACATACATAGACTGACAGGCAGATACATTGACATACATACATAGACTGACAGGGAGGTACATAGACATACATACATAGACTGACAGACAGATGCATATACATACATAGACTGATAGGCAGATACATTGACATACATACATAGACTGACATATATAGGTAGATATTTAGATTGACAGACAGATGCACAGATTGGGAGACTGATACATAAAAAGACATATATTATTTATATAGACTTACAATGAGACAAACATAGAGAGACAGGTAGATATATAGACGTACTAACAGACTTAACATAGAGAGACAGATTGATATATAGACTTATTAAGAGACAAACATAGACAGGTAAATATATGGACTTAATAAAAGATAACATAGGTTGATATATAGACTTACTAAGAGACAAACATAGATAGACTTACTATAGAGACAAGCAGATACATAGATAGACAAACGTAGACCTAATAACCTAGTTGTGAGATTTCACCTGACGTAACTGCCTTAGAATGCCGAGACCAAAATGGTAATGGCAGCGGTGTTGAAAAGATGAGTGTAGATTAGAGATCTAAAGCATTTTCCATTCCAAAACCTTAGTTCGTTGCAGAAATCTTATTTTCTGGAACATTCCATTGGATTATAATAACAGTTTCTCTGTGGACAACTGTGCTTGAAGGATTCTTGGTCGCAGTATAAAAATAGAAGCACAAAGAAACAGAAAAACGAATTGCATCAAAATTCCTGTTTCACTCTCCATAACGATGGATATTATGTCAATGAGTTCATAACAAGAAATGCAGCAAAACTTATGTGCGTTAACATTTAATTGAGTTCATAAATGTACATACTGCACAGTAGGTGTAATTTAGTGTTTAAAAGAGTTATAGCGATAAACACAGTACATTATGCATAATTTAGTGTTTAAATGAGTTATAGCGATAAACATTATGCATAAGTTAGTGTTTAAAAGAGTTATAGCGATAAACACAGTACATTATGCATATTTTAGTGTTTATATGAGTTATAGCGATAAACATTATGCATAAGTTAGTGTTTAAAAGAGTTATAGCGATAAACACAGTACATTATGCATAATTTAGTGTTTAAAAGAGTTATAGCGATAAACACAGTACATTATGCATAATTTAGTGTTTAAAAGAGTTATAGCGATAAACACAGTACATTATGCATGATTTAGTGTTTAAAAGAGTTATAGCGATAAACACAGTACAGTAAAAAAATAAAATTGAGTTCGTAACAATCAATACCGCATGAGTACTTTTCACATTGAACATCAAAAGTAATATTCCTGTTATCATGACGCGCGCGTGTGTGTGTGTGTGTGTGTGTATGTGTGTATGAACCCTACTATACGTCTTGATATACTCAATCTTTCTTATTCACTCGCGCTCCATATTATTAGTAATATCGATCTCCGCTTTATCGGGTAAACATTACAACTCCTTGCATGTAGCTGCTGACGTTAATGTCTCCGGCCGGTGACGTTAGAAACAGCAGCTGTTCCTTGCTTGCAAGGAATTGGATAGGCTGTATTTATTCCTCTGTACGATACAATCGTAAATGGAATGACAGAAAGTACAGCAACCATACATCCATCCATCCATCTATCTATCTATCTATCTATCTATCTATCTATCTATCTATCTACCTATGAGGTCAGTTTCACTCTATGATCATGTGAGATCAGTTCTGCCTTTAGTTCAGGAAAAACGTGTGGGTATTTCAGATATGAAAAACTGATACTAGTTTTCATGCCAAAACATCTATGGGTCTGTGAGATCAGGAACATCATATGTAGGTGCGTGCGATCAGAACATAGTGTATATGAGATGGGAGACCCTATGTCTGTGACCCTCACAACTGACTCTAAGTTTCCATTGGGCATTTGAGATCATGAATGATGTACGCGGATTTATGAGATCAAGAAAACTCTGAGAGATCAGGAACACGGTGAGAGTCAGGGATCTTAAATTCATTTTTAATTGTCTGGTTTCATTTTACTTCTCTTATCAGTGCTTGTCACTGCATTGTCACTAACTTATCATTGTCTTGTCACAACATTATCACTGCATTGCCATTCTTGTCAATCTATTGTCACTGCATTGTCATTCTTGTCACTCTTTTATCACTGCATTGTCATTGTCTTGCCACTGCATAGTCATTGCATTGTGCTGCCAGACTTATTATCTTTGTAATTTTTACATTTATTTATTTTATTACATGCCGTTTGGGATAATTTTAACTTGAGATACTGCGCATGCGCGACACGCACAAACTGTTCACCTCTTGATGGTATCGATCACTGAAGATTTCCTATCAGCAAGCAATTACGGTACTCGCTCCCTCTCTTTGCTTGATAACCCCTGACCTTTGGAAAAGATTGCAAGTCTTTCTTTTCATTCCGCTATTGATTCCTGCAAACACTCGTGTGCAGCGTCGCGAGCGAAATGCTGGGATAATACGGGGTGCTAATTGTTGCCAGCAATTGCTGCCGGAGTAGCGTGTGCTAACTGAACCTACGTCACTCACTGTGTTCTCTCACGTCCAGAGCCGAGCCTCCATGCCGAGCACTAATTTGTTTATTTATTTTATTTTTTTTAAATTGTATTTTTGCCCTCGTAGTAGTCACGAGATCGAAGAATTAAGGGTGCTGGCTGAGTGAATGAAGTTGACGGGTACCAATTCCGTTTGCGAATAAAGACGGTAAAGGAAAGTGTCCCTTACTCTTGTGGAGCAAACTTGTACTACTTCAGTCTACTCATTTCCTCTTGGCTTCAACTCGAATCATCGTTCGGAATAACAAATTCATTGCTTATTGTTTCTCCTTGAACTCTGACCCGGAAGAGTAGTACATTGATGTTTCCCCCCCCCCCCAGGTATTATCTACTAATTTCGAATATTATTACAGTGAGAGTCTATACTCTACCTCCTCTGTGATACTCATGCCCCTTCAACCCCTGACTCCTTGCCTCATAACCCATTGCCCTTCACCCTTTGACCCCTTGCCTCATGGCCCCTTGCCCTTCATCCCATGACCCCTTGCCCTTTACTCCATGGCTCCATGCCACTTTGCCCAATAACCCTTTGCCCTTTACCTCATGACCCCTTGCCCTTACCCTATGACCCTTTGCCTTTGTATTAGATGTGCTACGAAAACGAATGCACACTGGCCTGTGTCGCCTACTGACAGAAGATTATTGGGCAAACACAGATATGTCTTATGAGTACTTACTACTGTACACATGTATTTCTAATGAGTACTCACTACTGTACACAAGTATTTATAATGAGTACTTACTACTGTTCACAAGTATTTATAATGAGTACTTACTACTGTTCATAAGTATTTCTAATGAGTACTTACTACTGTACATAAGTATTTCTAATGAGTACTCACTACTGTACACAAATATTTCTAATGAGTACTTACTACTAACACAAGTATTTCTAATGAGTGCTCACTACTGTACACAAGTATTTATAAGGAGTACTCACTACTGTACACAAGTATTTATAAGGAGTACTTACTACTGTACAGAAGTATTTATAATGAGTACTCACTACTGTACACAAGTATTTATAATGAGTACTTACTACTAACACAAGTATTTCTAATGAGTACTCACTACTAACACAGAGACACTATTAACAAGTTGGCAAAACATACAATTTTAAAAATCACTTCTTAATTTTCAACACATATACCCTATTCACAATTTGGCAATGCATACACATTTTTCTAATCAATTCTTTCTCTACAGCACATAGTATTGATAAGTTGGCAAAACAAGTTATTGTCTGTAGAGTAACGACGCAGAAATTATATGTACTGGCTGCATCCGCTTCTGATTAGATCTTTAAAACAACTTCCGATGACATGTTACATACTGCCTGCATCCTATTCTGCTTAGAAGGTCATTAAACAACATTTGCTGACATATTCTTAAGTTGAGGGACTAAGAGAACATAAAAGAAATGTCTCGCCCCTATCTAGTAGGTAATTGTATGCACTACAGGAAGTGACAGAACGAGTAAAAGATAATTGTATGCACTACAGGAAGTGACAGAACGAGTAAAAAGATAATTGTATGCAATACAGGAAGTGACAGAACGAGTAAAAAGATAATTGTATGCAATACAGGAAGTGACAGAACGAGTAAAAAGATAATTGTATGCACTACAGGAAGTGACAGAACGAGTAAAAAGATAATCAACTGTACAGCGTAGATCTTCTCACAGTCATTTCGAGGACAAATCTGTCTATTGCAATGGTAAGAGATTACCATTAATTAATTATTAATATTATAAATTATAAATTGCCAGATTAATACAATTTAAGAACTCATTATTATGTAAAATATTAGTAACGAATTTCTTTAAATAAAAAAGGGAGGTAGAATTAATCAGCTATAAAAAGCCTTTGTGCTATCAAGAAGGGTTTAGTGAAGCAAAGGACTGTTTTAATGTCTCTCACAACAAAATACATACACTGAATTAATTTGAAATAATGCCTGCCTTTATAAGCAAATAAATCAGACACAAATTTAATTTTCTAAGTACCCTGACCCACAGATTTTTTGTTTAAAAATTAATAAAAAATCACCTTTGTCACGTGTCATAATTTCGCTGTCGAGAAGATCTATTTTAACTTGCACTCAACAAGGAAGCAATTCTTACAATTGAGATATTATTGAGCGAAGGAATTTTTATTTACACATCTATCACCCTTTGCTATCTGATTAAATTACGTCAGTACGCATGTGTTCTTCCCGCTTCTAAATTTCACACTCTGCTCTTGAATAAAAAAAAAAAGTTTTATTGCAGTTTAAATTGTAACTATCCTTTACTCCCTGTTTATGAAAACTAGATAAAATATATAAATGCATGTTACCTGGCTCTACTTTCAGGGTATGACCACGTTTGTTGTGTCGAAACGAAATGACACTGTTTAGTGCCAAAGTTATGTAAGAGATTCGATAGTAATGTACTAGATAATATAACAGGCACTTTTATAATGAGCCAGTATGAATATTTTTGTGCAAAAATAACACAACAGACGCGTTTGTGATGAACCAAAATAACCCGACAGACTCGTTTGTCTTGTGCCAAAAAAAGATTGTGGTCTCCTAGTACTGGAATCTTTGTATATTTTTCTCAGACTGATGCCTAATTCGTAAACGTATTCGTGACAACCTATTATTACTGGTTCTGAGATGATAACACACGTCTGTAAAGAGGTCTGTTTCGGTACCATTTCTTTACAAGTGCATTTCACACGTCTGTAAAGAGGTCTGTTTCGGTACCATTTCTTTACAAGTGCATTTCACACGTGCGCAGATGTTCGGGTTTTTTTTTCTTGTTTTCTTTAAAAATAATGTAGTTTATTATAAACCTTGTATGCAACTAAATCTATATCATATAGAATCATATGCCATTTCTAAAATTGTTCAACAGTTTTTTTTAATTTTTAAATTCACTTTGCGGTATCGACATTTTCCAAACTCGTCCTTTTCAAGGGAGGTAATCGCAATTTATCAAGAATGTGGAAAATGGACGAGTTTGTCACCTTCCATTGTTTGTTGTCTGCAGTAGGTCCAGACATTGCTTGCTGTATTCACTCTATTTTTTATTTATTTATTTATTTTATCATTTATTTACAAATATATTTATTTATTATTGCCAATTACTTTTGACATAGTTTGACTTGAAATTATTGTTAATTGTTTGATATGTAGAGTACATTCTAAATCACCATTGCAGGACGAAGAGTTACCTAACGTTAACAGATAATAGCGTTATGCTCTATACGTTCTTTTTCTTCATATTTTGCATAAACAATAACACATGTAGGGCCAGTAAAAGAAACATATTGTGAGCGAAAATGTGAATGCTAATAAAGGCGTTTTACTTTATTAATTCTTTTCTTAGTTTACGTGTACGTGTGTTTCAGGGTATTCAATTAATTTAAATATATTATTTTTTATGAATCAGTCATTTTATTTTCAGTGAGCATTTTTGTTCTACGGCTTCTTTTTGTCAGGCGTGACGCATACGTTCAGATTTCTTTCTTGACGTTGAAAAAGAAATCGGTGGTCAGGTGGAAAGCTGCTTCTGGCTGATCAAAGTTGAGATCTCTGTAAAAAATGTAATAGTAGCGTTGCTAGCTCGCCTTGTTTCATGCGTGGCAAATGATGTGATTAAGGCTGTGACAATCATTTATTTGTTGTATACAGATTTAACCGTGCTTCGCTCTCGTTTGACCACTTATTTATAGTATGACAGTCATTTATTTGTCGGAATACTTAATACAGATTTAACCGTGCTTCGCTCTCGTTTGACCACATATTTATGGTATGACAGAAGTCATTAATAATTCACCGAAGTTACGTACGTATAATTATAATATCAAACAAAAGTGACAAGAAATTATGCCAAACAAAATCGCATCAGCAGAATTAAGTCAAATAACTGGATATAAAGCAATTGTATATTAAGCAAAGTTATTTCTACATAAGTATGGAAGACAAATTTGTCTAAATATTTCTGCTAAATAAAATTATGCCAACACAACTATTGCAAAAAGAAATATTTCAAACAAAATCATGACAAAAAAAGAAAAAGGGAGTCTTGTTGGCTGGTAGTGTCAGTAAATCAAGTGGTGTACTTGTAGTGCACATGTCAAATTGATCAGTTTGCGTTGCTAGGAAACATTGCAGTATTCTAATGTACTACAAACGTCCAGCAAATCTTTCTAATTCACGCGTATTTTTGCTTAGTGACAATTTATTCGGATAATTAACACTCAACTTTGCTTACTGATCATTCACTTGGTAAACTGACACGCACGTTTGCATACAAATCATTCATTTGACTAATTAACCGGCAGGTTATTTGTCAGTTTTGATTTATCTTTCGTTTTTATTTGACTAATAAATATGCCGTCTTCTATTTTTGTCAGTTTTGATTTATCTTTTGTTTTTATTTGACTAATAAGCATGCCGTCCGCTATTTTAGTCAGTTGTGAAATGACGTCATGGTCGGAATAAAGAAGCCGAGATCGATAGAAGCACGGCGCGCTGTGTTCGGGTATGTTTGCATCATTCTGGTCACGGACCACATCTTGTAAATTACGAGAAATTTACTCTTACGTCATAGTTATTTGTCACAGAAAGCGAACTCCTGTTGTCATTTCCCTGGCTCGGTTGTGTGTGTGTGTGTGTGTGTGTGTGTGTGTGTGTGTGTGTGTGTGTGTGTGTGTGTGTTGACATCATTCCCAGACCTCTTGCAAGTTTTTGGTCGTGTTAGCTTCTCTATGCATGTTGATGACCTCTTGATAATAATAAGCCTCCTGCTGTTGACATAATACTGATGTCGACTTATTTATTTGATGTGTTGTGATGTTGACGTATTGGTTTGACATGCTGTTCTTGACATTTTGCTTTGGCATATTGCTGATGACGTACTGATGAAATAGACTTTTTTATGCTGGCGCATTTTACATAATAAATCGCATGTTGTTGACGTTGATGTATTGTTGTTGACGTACTGTTGGTGTTGACCGTATTGTTGATGACGTTTTGTTGTTGATGCGTTGTTGATATTGGCATTGTTGTTGCTGCCAATTCCCATTCCCTGTGATTTCCCCATGTGTGATTGTAGGGTGGACATATGGGAAGGTGGGTAACTGGTCAGTTTTGTAAGCAGAATAAACATTGATACTGGTGTAAGACCGGTTGGTTAACATATGTTAAAAGGAATGAGTACGTATTTTGTGTTCTTGTCGTGCATGCTTACAAGTGAGTGTCCGTTCACTTTGCTCCCTACAGTATCTGTCTGTTCACCACACCTCCTACAGAAGTTGTCTGTTCACTTCACTCCCTACTCTAGCTACTGTTTCATCACACTCCCTATACTGATTGCCTGTTCATCACACTCCCTATACTGATTGCCTGTTCATCACACTCCCTATACTGATTGCCTGTTCATCACACTCCTTATACTGATTGCCTGTTCATCGCACTCCCTATACTGATTGCCTGTTCATCACACTCCCTATACAGATTGCCTGTTCAGTCCACTCCGTACTGTGGCTATTTCTTCACTCCATTCCCTATAGTAAATGCCTGCTCTCTATACTCTCTATACTGGCTGGTTGTTCATTATAATCTCTATACTGTCTGGTTGTTCACTATACTCTCTATACTGTCTGGTTGTTCACTATACTCTCTGTACTGCCTTGCTGTTCACTATACTCTAAATAATGGCTGATTGTTCACTATACTCTCTACAGTGGCTGGTTGTTCATTATACTCTATACTGTGAGGTTGTTTCCTATACTCTGTACTGTCTGGTTGTTCACTATACTCTCTATACTGTCTGGTTGTTCACTATACTCTCTATAGTGGCTGGTTGTTCACTGTACTCTATACTGTCTGGTTGCTCACTAAACTCTCTATACTGTATGGTTGTTCACTAAACTTTCTATATCGTCTGGTTGTTCACTATACTCTCTATACTGTTTGGTTGTTCACTAAACTCTCTGTGCTGGCTGGTTTTCCACCTCACTCTCCCCTAGGGTTGCCTGATCACTCACTACCTGTTCATTTCACTCTCTACACTGCCTGCATATTCATTTCATTTCTCATTGCGTCTCTCTCTACACAGCTATAATAGTCGTGGTGATTTCGATGATTTCCTGTAGAAAACGAGTAGAAGAGAAAAATCAGTTTTGTAACAAAATCTCATGAAACGAACTGTTGATTCATCACTTTTCGCAACTCGTCATACTGCTTCTTTCGCTTTTATGACAATTTTAGATATTTTTAGAATTTTAGATTTTTTTTTAAATGAAGATAATAATCCATGAATAATAAGGAATTAATCTTTATCGCCACTGAATAATCCGTGTTCTTTGGGGTGATCAGTTATCTTAACAGTTCTTAATGAGATGGGCAATCCTTGCCCGCTGCCATTTTGTATGAATAAATAGGCATGTTACCAAGAGTTACCGTTCTATTTTAGAGAGGAGAGAGAGTGAGGATGAGTAAATAACAACTTCCTCTGAAGTGAAGAGAGCGTGCTTGATGGTGGGAGTATATTTGTGTTCGTATGTGTGTGTGTTAGTGCGTGTGTGTATATATATTTGCCTGCGTGTGTGTATGTGTTTGTGCATGTGTGCGTGTGTGTATGTTTGCGTGTGTATGTGCTTGTGCATGTGTATATGTTTGCGTGTGTGTGTGTGTGTGTGTGTGTGGGTGGGTGTGGGTGGGTGTGTGTGGGTGTGTGTGGGTGTGTGTGGGTGTCAGTACTATTGTTTGTGAGGGTGAGCACCAACTACTTTTGTGAATTTGTGAAAGTGAACGGCCACTTGTTTCTCTAAGTGTGGATAATAACTTACATTTTTGTGGAGTAAGCATCTTTTTCTGTGGCGTAGACATCTATTTCTGAGTAGACATCTATTTCTATGGAGTAGACATCTATTTCTGTGGCGGTAAACCGCTGTTTCTGTAAGGTTGGACAATTTGTTTATGAGATTTAGCAAATATTGTCTATGAGGGGAACAGCCATTATTTGTGAGGATGAACAGCTATTTTGTGAGATAAGCTTTTATGTGAGGATAAACAACTGTATTTCGTGAGACTGAAAACTATTTTTCGTGCAGGTAAACCTCAATGATTTTATGGCGATAAACTATTACTATTCAGAGAGTGAACAACTAATTTTGTTTGTAAGGCTAAACAACTATTTTACTGTAGGGAAGAACAATTATTTTACTGTAGGGAAGAACAACCATTTTACTGTAGGGAAGAACAACCATTTTACTGTAGGGAAGAACAACCATTTTGCCGTAGGGAAGAACAACCATTTTACTGTAGGGAAGAACAACCATTTTACTGTAGGGAAGAACAACCATTTTACTGTATGGAAGAACAATTATTTTTTGTTTTCTTTTAAGACTGAACATTATTTTGTTGTGAGGAACAACAACCATTTTCTGTTGGGGGCTGGGGGAGGGGTGCGAATGGCAAAAACGTATTTTTATTCTTTGCGCACGCTCCATCGTAGAGACCTACTGTTATGTTAATTTCGCTTTCCAGTTCAAAATAATTTTGCACAACAGTTAACTTTTCCGAAAGCTTTTAGCGTCCACCTCTCAAATGAACAATTTTGGGGGTAACACATTCACATACACATTTTTTTTGAAAACTACAATCATTTTGAACGCGGCAGGGCGACTGGGAATGCCGAATGAAAATTAATAAGATTTTTTTTTTAAAATTTGATTTCAGTGTCTCAGTGAGGGTTTTTTTCTCCCCAATTGCAGGCCTTTTGTACGCCTGTACAGGCCTGCAGAGGGCGCCAAAAGCTTTTAAGAGGTGTCTGTCGTCTGCAGGTACAAAATCGATAAAAGCTATGGTTCAGCGCGCATGGCTTCTGCCGTCCAATGGAATGCGAGCTCTTCTTGTAGTTCAATACAGAAAATACCGAACTGCAGGCTACAGCCGGCGTTAGTCTCATTCTGGGCGGGGGAAGGGGTGGGGGAGTGGGAAAAGGAAAGGACCCAACACATGCCTTATCCTGAACGACCTGAGAAAATTAATTGTGTGCGCGCGCACACACACACATAACGACTTGTTTAGGCATACGCACCTCGAAGTGCATGTGCTTCAGGTTTTAGAAAATAAGACAAAATATATTATCCCTAGCGACAATGATTTTTTTTTCTGGAGGGGGAGTTCGGTTTATTTTACCATTGTCAAAGTTAGTGTGTGCGTTTGTCTGTTGTTTTTTGTTGTTGTTGTTTTTTGATGGGGCTGTTCGAAGAAGTAAGAATTTTAATTTGTGTATAGCACAAAGCCACGTTTCTGTAAATGTTTCACACATCGTCATATTTCTTTAAATGTTTCACACATCGTCACGTTTCTTTAAAAGTGTAACACATCGACTCATTCTTTAAATGTGTGACATTGTAACATTTCTTAAAATGCGTGAAAATTTCGAAATGTGTGTACTCATCATATTTCCTGACAGGTATTTGTTTTATTATATTAGCCTGCAATCTAATTGAAGCTATTTTTTTTATGGCAACATGTTATTACACACACTAGATTTGTTTTGCTTGTGAAATGTATTTGCGTATATGACTGTGATGCATCTGTGTTTAGTAACACTGGCAGTGATAGTACTTTTTTTTAAAATAAAAAGCATTCAACTAAAGTAATGTAATTATAGTGAAAGATTCAAGCATTAGTGAATTTAACGTTTTGTAAACTACTTGGTAAGGGGAATATGGCATTAAATTCCCTAGTGTCTGCATTTAGATTTGTGGGAACTTCTAGGCTCCGACGGTTCATTCGGGGGTTATGGCCCTTGAAAAGGATTACGGGGGAAAGTGGAGTGACTCACTTTTATTTTATTTCTGTTGCAGCTAACAGACAATCTGCATAGGCACACGTATATATCATTATGTACTCACAAACTTGCACCGCACATATGCATTCACACTCACTTTCACACACGCTTTCAATTATATATACTATAAGCACACTATCGAACACACTCGTATTCATGTTTAGGTACATACGAAGTCACAGGCACATATGCATTCACACACTGTTGTGATAAAATCACAAATATATTATGGTAATATTTTGGAACTTTTAACGATAAAAATAATCTTCGATTATGACAATTGTGAAATATGTCTAAGAGCTAATCACCCTCAGTTCTGGTTAAATTAATAAAATTCATACGAATTCATAGGCATATCTTTGGACAACAACAGATAATTTCAGCACTGAATGTTGTTGTGACGCCAACGCCACCTATTTAATGGTTATTATTATTATTATTATTAATTAATCTTTCATAACCATTTCAAGTGATGAGAATCGTAGTTTTTTCTATTAATGATCCTCCAATAGACATCACTCGTCTATCACTTGGTCCTCCAATAGACACCACTCGTCTATCACTTGGCCCTCCAATAGACACCACTCGTCTATCACTTGGCCCTTCAATAGACACACTCGTCTATCACTTGGCCCTTCAATAGACACACTCGTCTATCACTTGGCCCTCCAATAGACACCACTCGTCTATCACTTGGCCCTCCAATAGACACACTCGTCTATCACTTGGCCCTCCAATAGACACCACTCGTCTATCACTTGGCCCTCCAATAGACACCACTCGTCTATCACTTAGCGGATACGGGGGTGCTGTAAAGGTTTTCTCTTTTCATAATATAAACAACATTTACAGTCACATAATCTTTCCTTAGGTGGACAATTTCTTACTAAAGAAGAAGACAAAGCCAACTTTAATCAATATTTAGCGAGCCCCTATCAAACCCACTTTCTTCTCCAATATAAGATGTATCAATATGCATAAGAAGGTCAATAAATATAACAATACATTTATTACATGAACAATCAAATATACACATGATAATTATAATGAAATAGATTACTTGACATCAATATTCAATGAACTCTTGTTCGGATAATGTTATACAGTCTTTCTCTCTATATATCTATAAAATATAATTACAATTCAACAAAAGAGTCAATACAAATTGCAGGTTAGTCCTATCAGAGAATAGACATGGAGTTATTAGAGGTAGGTAATTTAAAGTCTTTCTTTACATGATCTGGATTAAGTATTGCTTCATCAGTCTTCATTTGCTTTTGCAACAATGTCACAATGTCTGTATCAACACGTCTCCCCTCCTCCCTCCCCCGGTGACGCACTGTTATATTCTCGGACGAACTTGGTGCTCTCCTAAACATGTCAGTTTCTTCAAGCAGAATACCATGATTACAGAAATTCTGGCAACTTCAATGACTAGAATTCTCCCGAACGTATCCAGCAGATACATCAAGGTGTATAGCGTACTTCTTACGTTTACAAAACGCAATAGACGTACGTGTGCCTTCCCGGTGTTCAAGTTTCTGACTGGTGAACACGTGAGAGTGGAAACTTGAGAGTTGAAACTCCAATCTTGAAACTTAGAACTTGGACTCAAACTCAAAACTTGAAACTCAAAAGGCCATTTGTTCACTGCAAAATATAATTAAGGAGAAAATCTAAGTTTCCTGTTCATCACAATATAACTCCATTCTATCTTACATCCCATTCTCCACTTACAATTTCCTGCAACAGAATTTATTAGCCCGATATACACACATGATCAAATAAAAACAGCATATCAAACAATGTCAAGTGTTAGAACACTACATGTGTGCTGTTTAGTTCAAACATTTGTAAAAATAAAAGTCAGCTCAAATAGTACATCTCTATTCAAGTATAACATATCAATAGCGATAATATTTGATATATTCCTATGTCCATTCTCTCTCAAATTCCCTGCTGCCAGCATTTTGTTTGATCGCCTCAGCGTTTGGATACGACTTAGATCACCTTGAATTGTAATTACATCATCAGAGCCACAGGGCAAGTTAGTAACCGAGATCAAGATTCGACGTTTTGTTTAACCTCTTCAGCGTTTGAATACGACATATAATCACTCGTTCTTATTTGCTCTATCAAACCCGATCATACTCGAACTGCTTGCTCATGAAACACAAAGCATCCCGACCATAGTGGCATTGGTCGCTCAGACAACACAAACTCATCCTAATTATACTCTACTGACTGCTCAAGCAACATTAACTCATCATAATTATACTCACATCGATCGCCCAAGCAACACACTTATCCTAATTATACTCGTATTGATAGCCCAACCAACATTAATTCATCCTAATTATACTCGTATTGATAGCTCAACCAACACCAATTCATCCTAATAATACTCGTGTTGATAGCTCAAGGAACAATAATTCATCCTAATTATACTCGTATTGATAGCTCAACCAACATCAACTCATTCTAATTATACTCGTATTGATAGCTCAACCAACATCAATTCATCCTAATTATACTCGCATCGGTTCCTCAAGCAGCACACGTATCAACACTTATACTCGTATTGATTGCTCATGCAATTCAAACTCATCCTGATTATACTCGTATCGACAGTTCAAGAAACACAAAACATCCCGATCATACTTCCAGTGATCACTCTAACAGAGTAAACTCACCGTAATCATACTCGTACTGATTGCTCAAACAACACAGAATAAACAAAATGTGTATTTCGAATCTGAACATCAGACGTAAATACTCGTCACGGATCCATACAACGCTAGTGACCAGAACCGTGACTGCAATAGGGTCTTTATCGGATTCTCCCCCAGGGAACGAAGTTCAAATGCCAGGATGCCCAATTCCATCGGGTGTCTTCGGCGAGATGGTGCATCGTCTGTCGATATAGTTTTCGTGAGGGTCTGCCCTTTCGGGATAGAGTCAGAATGGATATGTAGATGATTGGATGTATAATTATTAGTATGCGTGTAAGATAGGAAATGTATTGATAAATGAATAGTTGACTGATTTTAGTGTGTGTTTGTGTGTGCGTGTTTTTGTTTGTGTGTGTGTGAAGTATTCATGTATTATATATATTCATAATCATGAAAGAGTATGTTCAGTCAGGCTATTGTTTCGATACCTCTGTTTTCTTTGGTACAAGTAAAAATAGTTCATTAGTTCTAAGTTTTTCGTTTATCCTTTTTGACTAGGTGCTAAAATAAAATTTAAAAAAATAATAATTCAAGGATTGTTTCTGTACGTGTACAGTCTCTTTCTGTAAAGCTCACATTATTAAACGACATAATGTTAAAATTCAGACATATTGTAAACGTGTGCATTGTTCAGTAATGGTATATTCTTTGGCACTGCTCAGCACATTGTTCTTCCATGTCATACTTAAATTTACATATAATGTAAACCTACCATCAGACACTCAAACTTTACATATACTGTAAACCTACCATCAGACACTCAAACTTTACATATACTGTAAACTTACCATCAGACACTCAAACTTTACATATACTGTAAACGTACCATCAGACACTCAAAGTTTACATGCACTTGAACCTATTATCACACACTCAAAGTTTACATACACTGTTAAACTACTATCAGACACACAAATGTACGTCCTATCATCAGACATGTATGCCGGACTATGATTGTCCATTTATAAGGTACACATTAACAGTTAATCACCTCATTCTTATTATGACTTATTATGACGAGCATATTGTCAGTTTGTCGACCTCGGTACTTATAATTGCACTTAATAAATATTTTAAGCAATGAATGTAAGCAATCCTGGATACCTTTATTCCTGGTCATATAAATCTTAGTGGCGAGTCTTATAATTCTGTAAATAATATTTATTGCCCAATTGTATAGGAATACAAAATATAAACTTCACATATGGTAAACTTGTCCGGCAATAGCATGAGTTTTGATTGCCTTTTGTCAGGGTATAGCTTGGGTTTTGATTGCCTAGAGTAGCTCTCAGTGTGGGGCTAAGAAACACTAGAGTATATCAGTGTGATAGCTGGACGTGCGCGTATGAATGCATTAGCTCTTGAAAAAATATGCTTCTCCTGAATAGCAATTCATTTTTCTGCCCTCTGATTCCAATCTTTTTCTGCCCACTGATTCAGTCCTTTTTCTGCCCTCTGAATCAGACCTTTTCCTGTCCTCTAATTCAGACCTTTTTCTGCCCTCTGATTCAGTCCTTTTCCTTCCCTCTGATTCAGACCTTTTTCTGCCCTCTGATTCAGACCTTTTCCTGCCCTCTGAATCAGATCTTTAGCTAACCAATGCATTCGGGCGCATTCAGAGGTCAGACATATGGAATCAGTTACATCTAGCGACATTAGGAATTTATAGAAGAGACGGGGAGAGGGGGTGGGAGAGGGGAGTTTGAGGTGTGTTCCGACGCCGCCATGTTATTTGACAGGGCTTCTTGCACTGGACAGACTGTTGTACTTAGCGAATGTACTGGAACAGTACAGCCGAACGTTTAAGCAGCATTGCTGCATGTTCACACGATGTCGTGTGCTTAGCCAAAGCAATTCGAACCCCCTCTATGGGAGATCTGTTTGCTTGTTATTTTTTAGTATTTGTGAATTTCTGTTTGTCAGTGGATTTATTTGTCGTTAATAATGGCTGATGTGTATACGTGTTTCTAAATGAATATATGTATATGTGACGATGTGTGTGTGTACGTGTTTGTGAATATGAGCAATGAAAAGCAATACAAAAGAATTTTTATGCCACTATGCTATAGTAATTACACTATAGGACCGATGACCACAATTCTGGCATTATCATGCATTTTCGCCAGGCGAGCCCTTGCTTCTAGAGTGGTAACTGCAGTCTTCCGACCTTGTTATCGCGTTGTCTGCTGGAGGTGTCAGCATTTGGCTGAGGGCGTGCCCGACGCTGTCGCACGCCAGCAGCCCATGCAACGGTTTAGTAGTTGTTTTTTCACTCTCAAGCGACATGTGCAAGTCGTAATACTTGTTAGAAAATTCATATCTGCTTGCTTCTGGTCTTGGATTCGTTGGCAGCTTTACAGGAGGAATTTTCTCTCGCCAGCGGACTGTGTCTTAATCGGTGGTAGGATGTCGCTCTTTGATAGCTTAGTTCTGTCGACTTTGATTGGGTTCAAAGGTCAATGTGGAATAAATCTGCCAAATTCGCGACGAGATGTGGTGTTATGGGGATGAGATGATAAACGCCCTACCGAACTCCAACAGAAACGCGGCTATCGTCTATTTCAGCCTGGTCTCAGTACTGTTGTCTATTTTTTTTGTACATCTCCAATCGCTGCACATTCTTAAAAATCGAAAACAGCGTTGTTCTGCTGACCGTCAATATTTATAATATCTTCCCGGCTATATTCGGTTGAGTTATCGATATATCCATGGAAATCCACACCTGTTCAGGAGAAAGTGAACTTTGCTAAAATTGCCTTGATGAAATGTGGAAAACATGATCATATTATAAGAATAAATTAACCAATATGCACTTCCAATTGAAAGATTATGAATATGTGTGCTGAACCAGGCATTTCATGCAGTAGTGTGGCATCATGTCTATGTTTATTGCACTGACGTCATGTGTGTGTTTATTGGCACAGGGGTACGTCATGAATGAATTTATTGGAACTGACGTCATAAATGTGTTTTTACTAGCCCTGACATCATGAAAGTATTTACTGGCACTCACGTCATGAATCAATAGTTTATTGCTTTAATGGCGTATATTCGCTGATCATACGTTGTTTTGGCGAAGGAGTTCGAGGCGTTGTGTTTCCACGCATTTCATGGAATTAATTTATACATCGGGTTTATTCAGTTAATAAGTTCATGGTATTTATTCATTAAGTTCACTCAGCTAATAAGTTCATGGTATTTATTCATTAAGTTCACTCAGCTAATAAGTTCATGGTATTTATTCATTAAGTTCACTCAGCTAATAAGTTCATGGTATTTATTCATTAAGTTCACTCAGTTAATAAGTTCATGGTATTTATTCATTAAGTTCACTCAGTTATAAGTTCATGGTATTTATTCATTAAGTTCACTCAGTTAATAAGTTCATGGTATTTATTCATTAAGTTCACTCAGTTAATAAGTTCATGGTATTTATTCATTAAGTTCACTCAGTTAATAAGTTCATGGTATTTATTCATTAAGTTCACTCAGCTAATACGTTCATGGTATTTACTCATTAGGTTCACTCAGCTAAGAATAAGAAAATACACGCACAATTCACACTTTGTGGCCGAACAGGTTACTAAATCACCGTGATTTTATTATCGTCTCTTATCTTGTACATAATTTTATTACTGACTTTATTGTCATCTCTGACACGTATATCACTGCCATACTGATTCTGTATTATCATCAACTCTAACTAGTACTCATCTATCTTACTGATTCTGCATGGTCATCATCTCTTAACTCGAATATACTTGTCATACTGGTTTTGTATTGTCATCATCTCTTGGCTCGAATATACTTGTCATACTGGTTTTGTATTGTCATCATCTCTTGGCTCGAATATACTTGTCATACTAGTTTTGCATTGTCATCATCTCTTAGTTGGAACATACTTGTCATACTGATTTTGCATTTTCTTAGGCCATTCACTGTCTGCAGCACTATACGGTCGTCATTCAACATATTCATTATTGTTATACATCTTAAATACAGCGCCGTCACATATATAAGTATTTTGTCACATCTTACACACATCGCTGTCACGAAACGCACCATTTCTAGCATTGTCATGCAGTTAGGTTGCATTATAGTAGGACAGTATCCGTGTCACTCAGCTTATAATTGGTTTTTCCTCTGCGTTTGTGTATATCTGAGTCACAGCTTATAAGTGGTTTATATTCTGCGTTTGTGTATATCTGTGTCACAGCTTATAATTGGTTTTTACTCTGCGTTTGTGTATATCTGTGTCACAGCTTATAATTGGTTTTTACTCTGCGTTTGAGTATATCTGTGTCACTCAGCTTATTTATGTCTATCGCTGCGTTTATTAATATTTTTTGTCATTAAATGTATATAAATCTTTGCTATTTTGCTGATTTTCATCTTGGTCACTTAAGTTATTAAAATCTTTGTCAATAAGCTTTTTTATTTATTAGTAAGTTTATTTATATCTATGTCACTTTCCTATAAATTTGTCACAGCTTGTTAATAGGTTGGTCAGTCACTCTTTTTATTTACATCTTTGTCAGCTAGCTTATTTATATCTTTGTAGATTAGCTTATTTATATCTTTGTAGATTATCTTATTTATATCTTTGTCAGTTAACTTATTTATATCTTTGTCACAGTTTATTTACATATTTTTCTTTCTTTCTGCTGATTTACATCTTAGTTACTTAGTTACATGTTTTGCCACTCCCGTATTTATATATAAGGTTATTTATATTTTTGTCTCAGATATTTATATCTTTGCTACTAAGCTAAATTACTAAGTGTATTTATATATTTCTAACTAAGCTTCTTATTTATACTTTTGCCACTAAGCTCATATATATTTTTGGTACTAATCTTATTTATTTCTTTGGTACCAAGCTTACTTATTTCTTTATTACTATGTTTATTTATATCTTTGCTACTAAGCTCATTTATATCTTTGTTATTAAGCTTATTGATATATTTGCAACAAAGCTCATTATTTTATATCTTTGTTACTAAGCTTATTTATATCTTTGCCACTAGGCCCATTTATATCTTCCTAACCAAGTTTGTTTACATCTTTGTTACTAATTGTATTTATATCTTTGTTGCTAAAAATTATTTATATCTTTGTCGCTCTGCTTCTTTCTGTCTGTTTTACCTCCATTGTCACTTTGTCGCTGATCATTATGTTGTTCTCTCTTTTTATCTATATCAATGGCATTGAGTTTACTGACGTCATCATCACTCGATTTATTTTATCTCTTTATCACTCGACTTACTTATATCTTTGTCACTCGGCTTATTTATATCCCTGTCACAAAGTATATTTATATAACCGTAAAACAGTTGATTTATAATAGTTTATTTATATCCCTGTCACAAAGTATATTTATATAACCGTAAAACAGTTGATTTATAATAGTTTATTTATATCCCTGTCACAAAGTATATTTATATAACCGTAAAACAGTTGATTTATAATAGTTTATTTATATCCCTGTCACAAAGCATATTTATATAACCGTAAAACAGTTGATTTATAATAGTTTATTTATATCCCTGTCACAAAGTATATTTATATAACCGTAAAACAGTTGATTTATAATAGTTTATTTTTATCCCTGTCACAAAGTATATTTATATAACCGTAAAACAGTTGATTTATAATAGTTTATTTTTATCCCTGTCACAAAGTATATTTATATAACCGTAAAACAGTTGATTTATAATAGTTTATTTTTATCCCTGTCACAAAGTATATTTATATAACCGTAAAACAGTTGATTTATAATAGTTTATTTTTATCCCTGTCACAAAGTATATTTATATAACCGTAAAACAGTTGATTTATAATAGTTTATTTTTATCCCTGTCACAAAGTATATTTATATAACCGTAAAACAGTTGATTTATAATAGTTTATTTATATCCCTGTCACAAAGTATATTTATATAACCGTAAAACAGTTGATTTATAATAGTTTATTTATATCCCTGTCACAAAGTATATTTATATAACCGTAAAACAGTTGATTTATAATAGTTTATTTATATCCCTGTCACAAAGTATATTTATATAACCGTAAAACAGTTGATTTATAATAGTTTATTTTTATCACTTTCTCGCACGTCGTACCTCAGTTTCCAGTCTTTGCCATCTTCGTTCACTATTATTTTTGCCACTTCTTTAGTTTTGCGCAACTGATAAAGGCAAGCTTTAATTTATCATATATGTGTAGATGGTCAGTTATTTTATCAACCAGACTTGACTTCATGTAGAGAAATGGTGTTATGTTTGCTGTCAATATAGGTCGTGACTAATTTACACGGCATACTGAGACGTGTCCGAATTATGTTTTCATTCTTGCGTGACATAACCTTTATGTTCTAAACCATTTGAATAAGAGGGATAAGAATGATGTCTATGTTATGGAGTGGTAAGGGATAAGAATTATGTCTATGTTATGGAGTGGTAAGGGATAAGAATGGTGTCTATATTATGGAGTGGTAAGGGATAAGAATGATGTTTATGTTATGGAGTGGTAAGGGATAAGAATTGTGTCTATGTTATGGAGTGGTAAGGGATAAGAATGGTGTCTATGTTATGGAGTGGTAAGGGATAAGAATTATGTCTATGTTATGGAGTGGTAAGGGATAAGAATTATGTCTATGTTATGGAGTGGTAAGGGAAGAAAAGAGAGAAAGAGGTAGCAAAACAGTGGGGTATTCATTCTCCCCTTTTGCTTGCTTTCTGCCGATTACATTAAGTATTGAATTCAGAGGAGACAGCGAGAGTGAGAGAGACAGACAGCGAGAGTGAGACAGACAGAGCTAGAGTAAGAAAGAGAGATACAGGGTGAGAGAGACAGAGAGAGTGTGAGACAGAACGAGTGAGACCGAGACAGTGTGAGAGTGAGAGAGACAGAGAGAGAGAGAGAGAGAGAGAGTTTAGAAATGTGATTTATTTGTGCAAGCAGTTTTCTGACCTAGACGACAACATGGGGACAAATTAAAGATTAGTCCGAGACTTTCCAACGAGGCGCCGTTCAGACTAATTAACGTTTCAACTCCGTCTGCAGCTACCGGTCACCAGCCACCAGTGAGGTGTTTTGTTTAGGGTTAGTGCTCAGCCAAAGACTTGTTGTGCCAATTTCTGGTCTTGCAAAATTCAAACTCATGGACAGTAAACAAGACGAACCGAGCGAATTGTAGGGCAGAGGAGAGCAGATGTATTTGTTTTATTTGGGTGTCACGGAGACAGTTGAAGGTAAAGCCCTGCAAGTTGTGTATCCGGAGATTGATTAAAGCTAGTCTAGACTGTTGTGTATCGCAAGACATATCAACACTAGCCTACACATTGTCAGGAGACATTAAAACTAGCCTGCACAGTTGTATGTCAGGAGACATTAAAACTAGCCTGCACAGTTGTATGTCAGGAGACATTAAAACTAGCCCGCACAGTTGTATGTCGGGAGACATATAACAACCAGCCTACACAGTTATGCATCGGGAGACATATAGCAACTAGCCTGCACAGTTATGCATCGGGAGACATATAGCAACTAGCCTGCACAGTTATGCATCAGGAGACATATAACAACTAGTTCTACACAGTTGTGCACCAGGAGTCATTAAAACTTGCCTACACAGGTTGTGTCGGGAGACATTAAAACGTGTCTGCATTGGTTGTGTCGGGAGACGGATTAATCTAACTTACACAGGTTGTGTATTGGGAGGCAGATTATTGCAAGTATACACATATGTACATAGTGAGACAGAGTAGGGCTATCCTACAGAGTTATGTATCGATTAAAGACAGGGAGACAAGGAGCCTGCACATTTATCTATCGGGAGACAGCTTATTTGTTAGTTTTCACATTAGCATATCCGGAAATAGAATTGCATTGAACGTGCACAAATACATATAATCGTTAATCAGATGTTGTCGTGTCACGTGTGTACCAAATCTAAGCTAACAAATATCTTAAAACTAGAAAGATTACAGTGTAATATATGCACAGTAAGCAAAGACAAATATCTTAAAACTAGAAAGATTACAGTGTAATCTATGCACAGTAAGCTGACAAATGTCTTAAAACTAGGAAGATTGTGTAATAACCAAGTGAGCCGGAAGTCGATGAACTCCAAGCGAGAAATCAAAAGGAAGGCGATATGAATTCTATGATTGCGTAGCTTCCTCTTTTAAAAAAATAATAATTTGAAGTCCTTTTGCAAGGAAATATAAAGTAGTAAATTAATTCCGAGATCAAAGAAATAGCAATGCTCAATTCAGTAGGATCAAATTTTGCATTGATAATGATGACATGGTGGATGTGGTAGTGATTGGGTAGTGATAATTATGATGATGATATTTTTATAGATATAAACAACAATAAATTGTAACATTTGAAGCAATCGCCTGGGTTAATAGCTGCGAAAGGAAATGAGCTCTTGACCTTCAAAGAACTAAATACCAAAATCATTTTCCATGTTGATCACGTGCTGTTTGATAAACAGACATTCCATAGCAACCAAATAAACAATAGTCAAAACCATTAGAGTGATTGGTGACTTAAGGAATTTAAAGATCCTGGTAATTCAATGAGAGAGAGAGAGAGAGAGAGAGAGAGAGAGAGAGAGAGAGAGAGAGAGAGAGCTGACGGAACAAAGAAAGTGGGTGGGAAGAGAGTATCGAGAAACAAACATGGACGTCAGATAGAAAGAGAGATGTGTTTAGTCGTGATTTATATATTTCGCAACAATCCCTTGCCACATACGTTCTGTTTCAATCGTCGATGTGTGAAAAGTAAATAAACAAAATCTACAGAATTGTCAAACAAGAATGATCACAGCTACATAATCACTCTTTGCCAAAACCTATTTTGTGATTTTAGTCAAACAATACTCAGGTGACAATGTCTACATAAACAGATGGCTAGCCTCCATAATCAAAAGCATGAATAAGAGTATAGTGGTTATAATAGGTTGACAGACGGCTTAAACGAATGCCATTTTCAGAAAGTATATTCATTCATTATTCCGCCACGCTGATGTAGTACTGAGCGACAGCGAAGACGTGAATGAGAATTTGTCTGCATGTTGCTCTGTGTCGTGGATAGTTGTCGGTCATGTGAGGTAGCTCTGTGTCGTTGATAGTTGTCGGTCATGTGAGGTAGATCTGTGTCGTTGATAGTTGTCGGTCATGTGAGGTAGCTCTGTGTTGAGGATAGTTGTCGGTCATGTGAGGTAGCTCTGTGTTGAGGATAGTTGTCGGTCATGTGAGGTAGCTCTGTATTGAGGACACTTTTTTCAGTCATGTGAGTGAGACCTGCCTAAAGGTAAGTTCTCTTTGAAACTAATTATCGGTCATGTGAGTGAGACCTTACCTACAGTTAGCTCTGGGTGAAGCTAATTGTATGGGGGGAAAATGCTTCTTCAAATATTTTTCACTGAAAAGAAACATCTTTTGTACGTGCAATAATTCCTTGACTGATATTGCTGGTTCCAGTTTTGACATTGCTGCAAACGGGATGTTCATCTGTTTGACATCTTGTAGGGTTTTGACATTGCATTTTGCGGGATGTTCGTACTTGCTGACAGCATTGGCTTGAGTTGTGTTACTCCTAACAGGACGGTCGTGAACCTATGTCATTGACAGGACTCTAAATATAGACACTACTTACGGAGCAAGCCAGCACCGAGGTGAACATATTATTGACTTATTTTTGATCTCATGAGATCTCAAAACTGACTAAAACAATGGATATGCCGCGAAACAGTCACCTTCGGCGCCAGCGTCATGTGTACAGTTGTAAGTGCTGATTATGTCTTTTAGTGAATGTTGTTAACTTGCTGACAGCGATGTTTGTGTGTTGTCAGTGCTGATTATGTCTTTTAGTGAATGTTGTTTACTTGCTAACAGCGATGTTTGTGTGTTGTCAGTGCTGATTATGTCTTTTAGTGAATGTTGTTTACTTGCTGACAGCGATGTTTGTGTGTTGTCAGTGCTGATTATGTCTTTTAGTGAAAGTGAATATTGTTTACTTGCTGACAGCGATGTTTGTGTGTTGTCAGTGCTGATTATGTCTTTTAGTGAATGTTGTTTACTTGCTAACAGCGATGTTTGTGTGTTGTCAGTGCTGATTATGTCTTTTGTGAATGTTGTTTACTTGCTAACAGCGATGTTTGTGTGTTGTCAGTGCTGATTATGTCTTTTAGTGAATGTTGTTTACTTGCTAACAGCGATGTTTGTGTGTTGTCAGTGCTGATTATGTCTTTTAGTGAATGTTGTTTACTTGCTAACAGCGATGTTTAGTGAATGTTGTCAGTGCTGATTATATCTTTTGTGAATGTTGTTTACTTGCTAACAGCGATGTTTGTGTGTTGTCAGTGCTGATTATGTCTTTTAGTGAAAGTGAATGTTGTTTACTTGCTGACAGCGATGTTTGTGTGTTGTCAGTGCTGATTATGTCTTTTAGTGAATGTTGTTTACTTGCTGACAGCGATGTTTGTGTGTTGTCAGTGCTGATTATGTCTTTTAGTGAAAGTGAATATTGTTTACTTGCTGACAGCGATGTTTGTGTGTTGTCAGTGCTGATTATGTCTTTTAGTGAATGTTGTTTACTTGCTAACAGCGATGTTTGTGTGTTGTCAGTGCTGATTATGTCTTTTGTGAATGTTGTTTACTTGCTAACAGCGATGTTTGTGTGTTGTCAGTGCTGATTATGTCTTTTAGTGAATGTTGTTTACTTGCTAACAGCGATGTTTGTGTGTTGTCAGTGCTGATTATGTCTTTTAGTGAATGTTGTTTACTTGCTAACAGCGATGTTTAGTGAATGTTGTCAGTGCTGATTATGTCTTTTGTGAATGTTGTTTACTTGCTAACAGCGATGTTTGTGTGTTGTCAGTGCTGATTATGTCTTTTAGTGAAAGTGAATGTTGTTTACTTGCTGACAGCGATGTTTGTGTGTTGTCAGTGCTGATTATGTCTAATGTGTATAGTGAGTGAGGCCGTTTACTTGCTGACAGAATGTTTGTGTGTTGTAAGAGCTGATTATGTCTAATATGTATAGTGAGTGAGTGAGTGCTGTTAACTTGCTGACAGTACTGTTTGTGTATATATATGTTTATTATAGCTGTTACTTGTCACTGCTGTATATCTATATGTTTATAATTGTTATTCATTGTGTACACTTGTCAGCATTGTTTGTGTTTATATATACATTATAGCTATTACGTGTCAGTGTTGTTTGTGTTTGTATATATGTATATGCACATTTATAAATGATATTTATTGCCTACACTAGCATGTGTTCCATATGTTGCAGAAGTACATGCACAGTTATAACTGTTTACTTCATGTCTACAGCTGTTCGCGTTGTATGTTTACTATAATAACTATTTAACTGTTGACTGCTACTGTAAGAATTACACGTCCTCTTTACGTCATGTTTACAGCTGTTCGCGTTGTATGTTTACTATAATAACTATTTAACTGTTGACTGCTACTGTAAGAATTACACGTCCTCTTTACGTCATGTTTACAGCTGTTCGCGTTTACACGTCCTCTTTACGTCATGTTTACAGCTGTTCGCGTTGTATGTTTACTATAATAACAGTCTTCCTGTTGACTACTAGTGTAAGAATTACAAATGTCCTGTTAAAAATGCAATGCTGTCTTGATTTCAGGTGTCATTGCTTATTTTTTACGATAATTATGGATGTAACCTAGGTCAGCGCTCTCCTCTGAACTTGTCCAATTTGGATTTTACCCACCTCACATTCATTTCTACTCTATAAATGTCAGTGTTGTAGTGATACAATCTGGATTGTGCCCAACTTTTTCTCCTACTCTATAATTGTCAGTATTATAGTCATACAATCTGGACTGTGCCCAATTTTTTCCCCACTACTCTATAAATGTCAGGGTTATAGTGATGCAATCTGGATTTTGTCCAACCCCCACCTATTCTATAACTGTTAGTGTTATAATAATACATATTGATTTTGATACAAATGATACAAATTTCTCCACACACACACACACACACACTGTATACATGTCAGTGTTACAGTGTTACAATCTGGATTTTGCCCATTTCTCTTTCCTACCCTATAAATGTCGTTGCTGTAGTGTTACAATCTGGATTTGCACAATTTTCTTTCCCAAATCTACAAATGTCGGAGTAATAAGGACATAATCTGGATTTTACAAAGTTCTTTCTCTACTCTATGAATATCAATGTAATAATGACACAGTCTGGATTTTGCCAATTTCTCTCTCTCTCTCTCTCTATACTCTATAAATTTATGTGTAATAATGACACAATTTGGATTTTGCCAAGTTTTCTCTCTGTTTTAAATGTCAGTGTAATAATGACACAATCTGGATTTTGCCAAGTTCTCTCTCTATTTTAAATGTCAGTGACGTATTGTTACATTTAGGATTTAATCCAACCAAGACCAGTGTCCCAAAGTCTATATCTATCAGTGTATTTTTATTTTTTTTTATTTTTTTTTTTCACCACGATTTTGATTTATCTAGTCTCATAGTGTTCAGCTACAGATGCCCCGTGTTGTGTATTAGTATATGACTTGTTGCTTTCATTGTGTATTTCAAGCGTGTTTTTTGCGTATTTCTTTACGATTGCTACTTACTTATTGCCGACTGCATAGTGATCGGTTTACGGTTTTAACTCACTACGTTGCTATCTGTTTGAATTCGTTCAGTACTGTCAATGAAATACATATTTCAGTTGTTGAAATATTGGTTGTTCAGGACACTAAATTATTAATTAGCCATAACTAGACAATGGTATTAAAATTCTGAAATGCTCATGCATAAAACAGTTGGTTGTAGTTTTAAAGAACTAACTTAACTGCTTGCATGTCTAAGACCTGTATGAAGCAGTTCCACAAAACAAGAAAAATAGGGTGTGAGTATTTTCGGGGGCACACAGTGTCTCTCATTGTCACAGCCTGTTCCATTTCTAGACTTCGTTGGTCCTGTTGGATCTTGCTGCCTTGAACACGACAGGTGTTTCATTGTGTGTCCCCTACTACGAACCCCGCCCAGCTTTCTTCAGAATGCAATTGAACGAGTTCTTTCAATGCGTTTGCAGACTTCAAGGAATGCGTGGAACGGGGACGGACGTGTTGACCTACAAATGATTTTGAAAGGTCACGTTCGCACACACAAGCAACCTTATGCACGCACACACACACACACACACACACACATTCACCTGTCACAAATACACACATCACCCGTCACACGCGCATACGCACATTCACACACATATTTTTGCTTACATAAACACATAATTCACTTTTCATATTTGTCCACACATCCATAACATATCGAGGACTAAGTCCTATACTCGCACGCAGTGTAATGTAAATGTTCAGTTCACCCAGATACCATTACCCCTACCTGTAAACCAGTTCCTGTACCCATATACCATTACGTGTGTAACCCTTGTGAAAAGCAAAATCACATAGCGTAAGTGTATATTATCCTAGTTTACATGAAGGGCTTATTGCGCTCCTAATCACAACTATCCATATTGCAAACTGTAGATTTGCTGCACAACTAATCATGTCAGGTTCGTTGCACAACTGGCCAAGGTTTACTGAACAACTAGCCTAGGGTTTATTGTACTACTGGCCAAGGTTTACTGTACAACTATGTCAAGTTTAATGTACAAATGCCCAGGGTTTACTGTACAACTGGTCAAGGTTTACTGTACAACTGGTCAAGTTTAATGTACAACAGGCCAAGGTTTACTGTACAAATGGTCAGGGTTTACTGTACAACTAGTCAAGTTTAATGTACAACTGGTCAAGGTTTACTGTATAACTAGTCAAGTTTAATGTACAGCTGGTCAATGTTTAATTTACAACTAGTCAAGTTTAATGTACAACTGACCAGGGTTTACTGTACAACTAGTCAAGTTTAATGTACAACTTATCAAGGTTTACTGTACAACTAGTCAAGTTTACTGTACAAATGGCCAGGGTTTACTGTACAAGTAGTCAAGTTTAATGTACAACTGGCCAATGTTTACTCTACAACTAGTCAAGTTTAATGTACAACTGGCCAGGGTTTACTATACAACTAGTCAAGTTTAATGTACAACTGGACAAGATCTACTGTACAACTAGTCAAGTTTAATGTACAACTGGCCAGGGTTTACTGTACAACTGCCCAAGGTTTCCTCTATAATTTGACAAGGTTTATTGTACAAATAATTATGTGAGACATTCCACAAGTAGTCATTACAAGGTTTACTGCACAAGTAGTCATTACAAGGTTTACTGCACAAGTAGTCATGACTAGATGTGTTGCACACCTAGGACTAGGCTTACTTCACTAATCTTCATGACTAGGCCTTGTAAACAACTAAGTACAGCTAGGTTTTGTGTACAACTAAATACGCTAGGTTTATCATTACACCAAGCACGACACATCTTGTCACTAAACTAGATACAGTTATGTTTTCTGCACTTACACTTTTATACCCTATGTATATATTTACAGATCTATCCCCACTATTCACCTTTATAGCATTATGCCCTCTAATCATCTTTACAGTTTTATGCCCTCTATATATCAGCGATTAGTACGAACAAAGTATATATATTAGAAATTCAGTGAATAATAAAAACGAGTGAGTATATAAGATCTAAATTCAGTGAATAATAAAAACGAGTGAGTATATTAGATCTAAATTCAGTAAAAAAATACAAATGAGTGTGCATATTATATCTACATACACATAAATATTTGTTTATATTAAATGTAAATAAATACAATGGTTAATATAAAAGTGCCTACTATTGTTAAGTATAGCACCATTATAAATACACTTCAAATCAAGTGAGCATTTTGATAAACGCAGTAATGTGTTTAGCATAATCTACTCGAAAGTGAAACAAATGGACTATATTGCAAAACTTGTATCGTGCACTGTCTATATAGAGTATTAAATCTAGTATAGTTGAATCGAAAATGCAAAGGGATATATTACAAGGCTAGTAGTGTACATGCATAATGTAATAAAGTGAGCTTTAATTCTAGTACATTCCATGAGTAAAGAGCAATTTGAGTTTGAAATTATGCCTTATATTATGCATGGGTCTTATTCAATGTATACTGCAATATGTGCTATATTATTCAAATACTACATTAATTTAGAAAAATGCAATCTGATGACACGGCTACAAGTTACGTTGGGTGAAAAATAAAATGTCCTGTTTATTTCTCTAGTTTATTGACAAAAAAAAAAAAAACTTCCTCAGGAGCAGGAATTGTGTCCACACATCTAATTCCCAGTTTTTATTGGGATTATTTGGGATCTGTCGTGTGCCTCGCTCTGGTCTGTCGCTTCCGTCCCCCCTCCCCCACCTCACTCCATCCGCCCTCCAGGCACAGCATGCGCCGCTAGTTATTTATCACTTAATTATCAGAAACATGTTACCATGGTTACCATGGTGAGCAGCAAAAAATGTATATCATAAGAATAAAAGAGCATCTCTAGTTTGAAGGTTGGAAATGTTTTCCTCACAGAAAGGAGGAAAGGGACACCTAAGGTCAAGCACACTGTTAGAATTTTGAGGTGGTAGGTCTGCTTGAATGTTAACGAAAATAGATTTGTAAATTGAACGGAAAACTATAGCCTAATCGAATATAGGTTTTAAACCAGATCAGAAATAGGCGTGTTATTGTAACAAAAATAGTCTTGTTAATGGAACGAAAACAGGTCTGCTGTCAGAATGGAAATAGGCCTGTAACTGAACGAAAATAGGCCTGTAACTAGAAAATGGATTAAATAGATTAGTAACGGACAATAGTATACTCGTAGCGTGAACGAAAACAGATCCTTTTGCCATTAATGACGTGTAATTGGATGGAAAATAAACAAATAGCTTCACGATTGTATACCCGTAACGTAGCAACAATACACCAGGTACCTGGCTACAATAGATCTATAACTGAAGAGAAAAAAGTAGTTTTACTTGGCGACAACAGGCTAGTAGCCTAGGTCTACAAACCTGTAATTTAATACAACAGACCTATGATTTAGTACAGCGGTCCTGTAGTACAATAGACCATAACTTAATACAACAGACCTGTAACTTAGCACAATAGTCCCGCTCACACCTTCCTCATTTCTCTGGTGTTAAACATGCCTCACACTATACTATAGTATTTCTTTCTGCCTCCCTCTTCGTGTTTAGCCGTATTCCTTTTTCCACACTTTGCTATGCATTACGTGTACTCATCTGATCGTTCATTTCTGTATAAATCTCTTTTATCTCTACAGTGACGTGTCGAGACTGTTACGACCTACATTCCCTTACAACTTTGTGCCTTCAGTACACCTTTATACTTTTATACCCTATGTATATATTTACAGATCTATCCCCAACTATTCACCATTACACTTGTATACCTTATGTATATATTTACAGATCTATCCCCACTATTCACCTTTACAGCATTATGCTCTCTATTCATCTTCACAGTTTTATGTCCTCGATATATCATTATAGCATTATGCCCTCTCTTCGTTTTTAACCCTGTTTACATCTTCACAGTTTTATGCCCTCTATATATCATTATAGCATTATGCCCTCTCTTCGTTTTTAACCTTGTTTACATCTTTACAGCTTTATGCCCTCTGTACATTGCTACATTTTAAACTCCTGTAATCTTTATAGCTTTATATCGTCTTTATATCTTTACAGCTTTATACCGTCTTTATATCTTTACAGTTTTATACCGTCTGTACATCTTTACAGCTTTATATTCTCTACATATCTTTAAAGTATTACACCCTCTGTGCACTGTTACAGCTTTACGCCCTCTTTAATCTTTACAGCTTTACGCCCTCTTTAATCTTTACAGCTTTACGCCCTCTTTAATCTTTACAGCTTTACGCTCTCTTTAATCTTTACAGCTTTACGCCCTCTTTAATCTTTACAGCTTTATGCCCTCTGCATTCTTTATATCTACTTGCCCTCTGTATTCCGTCACATCTTTATCTTCTACTTCCTCTATACCTTTACCCCCTCTGTATTCTTACCCGCTTGATGCTCTCAACACAGCCTCACGTTTTTACCCTCAACACAGCCTCACTTTTTAACCTCAACACAGCCTCACGTTTTTACCCTCAACACAGCCTCACTTTTTAACCTCAACACAGCCTCACGTTTTTACCCTCAACACAGCCTCACTTTTTAACCTCAACACAGCATCATGTTTGTACCCTCGACACAGCCTCGCGTTTTTACCTTCAATATTCTGTAGTTTCTAACCCGGTGCCAGCCGATGCACATACGTGCACCCGCAACGAAGTGTGAAAATGAGTGAAGGTGAAGGCTGCTCCATCCAAACTCTCGTTCCTCATTTCCGGTTCTGTAAAATCATTCAAAGCAAAACTGATCTTGTGGATGTCACAAGTGAAGACGAAGTGTCTTGTACATTTCCCATGTATATATGAAGAAAATTGTTTGTGACAGCGATTTTAACCCTTCACCACTGGCTATCCACATCAAACACACTTCTGGAACAATTTGAAAAGACATTTCACCAATTCATCATTAGTTATCTTGCGGTTTCCTTTCTTATGTGCTTGCCAGTTAGAGGTAACCAAAGAACATGGCTACTTCGATTGCTAGTCTTCTTTAGGTAAGGAGAGAAGAAGTGTGATAAAACATTTTGAACCTTCATAATATTTTTCTGAAATTATACGCGACAGATGATAATTTTTAGAATCCAGTTGACCGATAAGCGTTTCCTGCTTTAAAAGAAAGTAGAATTCAAAATAAATTCTTATTTCGATTCCACTTACCTATGTGAAGCTCTGTTTTCAACGATGAACATAATAAGTCAAAAAACAGACCTTGACTTAACGATGAACATAATAAGTCAAAAAAACAGACCTTGACTTAACGATGAACATAATAAGTCAAAAAACAGACCTTGACTTACCGATGCCTATCTTGACGATTGCTTACAAACAGGAATATCATTTTACTCTCACAAATGATAAAAAATGTCTGATGAAACGCACTACCCCAAATCACCAGACAAAAAAACGAATTAATATATTTTCTCCATTTAGAGGTGATGGGCGCTTATAATTAAAACTTGTGTTTAATTTTTTTATATATTTGTTGAAATCCAGAAGCATGTAACAATATTTAATTAAAAAATATTTTTAATTAAACAATATTGGCCATATATGTTAAAGTGAGAATAATAAATAAAAAATATATTTCGATCACTAATTCATCAACATTATACTTTTAAAAATGAATAAAGTAAAGACTATTTATGATATTTATTTTGGAAAACTTCTTAATTTATCTTTTAGGTAGATTTTGAAATTGCCAAATTTGCAAAATAAAAGAGTACCAAATAAGAGAGTGAAAACATTTTACATTTAAAATTACCTCTTCAAAATTATAGATTTATATATTATGAATGCTAAATACGATGTTTTGCATATTATTTAATGTTCATTACAAAAATAATCTTTAAAAAAAAATGTTGGCATTTGCCACACGTTTCTGAAAATGTGAATGTTCTTTGGCCACAAGACGTTTGGGGACCACTGCCTAACATCTTATGTCCTGCGTGTTCCATCGCATCTTTGCCGTTTAAAATCACATCTAGTGTCGTTAACCTTTCTGCCCTCTGAATACACATTTTTTTCCTTCTCTGTGATACTATGCGTGAAGTGGCCTCTTCTTTCGCGTGTGAGTTTATCCGTAGATCCCGAAACATTGGGATTTTCTTTTTCGGTCTTTCTGGGTATTGCTGCCAGACATCTCACAAGATTTTCGCTCTGTAGTGAGTGCCTTTCAAGATCTCGTAAGACTTCTGCTCTGTAATAAGCGCCAGACAAGATCCCATAAGACTTCCGCTCTATAGTGAGTGCCAGACAAGATCTCATAAGACTTCCGCTATGTAGTGAGTGTGCCTTTCAAGATCCCATAAGACTTCCGCTCTGTAGTGAGTGCCAGACAAGATGTCATAAGACTCGATCTTCTTGTTAAGGGTCTGACAAATATGCATTAAGTGCTTAACAAGCTCTCACAAAATTCAAGGTCTGCGTTAAGTGCCGAACGAAATATTTCACGACTTTAACGGCATTAAGTTCTACATTAACAATCTTTGTGACAGTTCTGATTAAACTGACTTGGTGTTTACTTCGCCTTTCATTAGCAATCAAAGGTCCGCACGCGACTGTAACGAAGGCAGAACAGTGTTTATGTTATTCATAATGCACGACAAAATCTAAATGGCGTAAGCTATTTCAAGCATCCGGGTTCTTGTGGAAATGGGTTTGGTTTTTTGCCTTGTACGCTGTTCTGTGAGATCGTTAGAACGATATCTTAGAGCTGTTTATTACGACAATCTTGAATTAGGTCACTGGGCCGATATCACCGGAATGGAGTTACTATGCAGAAATAAAACAGTGTTGTGGATTTCTCCACTTCTCTACTTCAAAACACCGTGCAAATAAAACAGTGTTGTGGATTTTTCCACTTCTCTACTTCAAAACACCGTGCAAATAAAACAGTGTTGTGGATTTCTCCACTTCTCTCCTTCAAAACACCGTGCAAATAAAACAGTGTTGTGGATTTCTCCACTTCTCTACTTCAAAACACCGTGCAAATAAAACAGTGTTGTGGATTTCTCCACTTCTCTACTTCAAAACACCGTGCAAATAAAACAGTGTTGTGGATTTCTCCACTTCTCTACTTCAAAACACCGTGCAAATAAAACAGTGTTGTGGATTTCTCCACTTCTCTACTTCAAAACACCGTGCAAATAAAACAGTGTTGTGGATTTCTCCACTTCTCTACTTCAAAACACCGTGCAAATAAAACAGTGTTGTGGATTTCTCCACTTCTCTACTTCAAAACACCGTGCAAATAAAACAGTGTTGTGGATTTCTCCACTTCTCTACTTCAAAACACCGTGCAAATAAAACAGTGTTGTGGATTTCTGCACTTCTGTACTTCAAAACACCGTGCAAATAAAACAGTGTTGTGGATTTCTCCACTTCTCTACTTCAAAACACCGTGCAAATAAAATAGTGTTGTGGATTTCTCCACTTCTCTACTTCAAAACACCGTGCAAATAAAATAGTGTTGTGGATTTCTCCACTTCTGTACTTCAAAACACCGTGCAAATAAAACAGTGTTGTGGATTTCTCCACTTCTGTACTTCAAAACACCGTGCAAATATGTGCGTAAGTGTTGCCACCTTTTATTTTTTTAACACTGAAACACTTAATGTTTCCTTGTGTTTTTTTCTTTTCTTTTTTTTAAACTGTAGTTGCGTCGATATGTCCCATATTTTCTTTAGGTACAAAAAGGTCGACTTCTTGTATTAATTTTGTTTGGTTTTTTTTCTTTTTAAAATATAATACTCCTTTGGCTGTTCTTTATGACAGAATTTAATTGGTGAAAAATCAGTATGTTGATTATTGGAATTGATAGTTCATAACATATTAATTAAATTAATTTTATGTATTTGAGTAATAACACCAGGTAGCTTAGTCATTTTCAACACGTCTGACTACTTTCGTGACATTTTGATATTTACGGTAATTTTGATAAACTATATTTGTTTTGAACCATAGTCATCACTATTGAATAGATATTATTCATTCAGTTGTTATTTTTTAAACTTTGATTTAAAAAAAACCCGCACAACAGACGTGTATCAGAGTGTAAAACCTTCTATGTGTTTCTCTTACGTCATGACCTTCACATTGGAAAACGTTGCTTACTAATTTTTAAATATATATATTAAAATCAATTCACTGATTCAAAGTCTGCACATGATGCTTTAAGTCTCTCAGGCGTTAAGAGCGCTCATCTTAATAATGCGCTATTGAATGTATCTGTACTTACTTTGCACTGTCAACTTTATTTATTGTAACTCTAAAGTTTAAAGGAAGACAGTTTGTAAAGATGAAATGATGTCTGCTCGATGTGTACGTTGGAATTTTAGATTTTGTTCCTACTTTTAAAGAAAATTCGTTAAAAGAGTCGCTCTTGGGTGTCGTTGGGGTTGTTTCCCCTTAAGAGGGATAAATCCCATAACATGAAATGATGTACAAGTGACGTCAGTTGCGGGTGAAGATAGTGTGGCCTATTTGTCGCAGTAAGCATTGACTCGAAAAGATCTTGTATGCGTGTATTTGTGGGCCAGTTTGGCCCTGGGGATTACAGTAGATCTGCACTTGTCTGTTAGTAAGCAAAAAGTATTGTGCTTAGCTCTGAGATCAGAACAGGTTACAGCAAGGTGATACAAGTGTTTTGTGCTAAGCGCTAATTAATTCTTTGCACACGTTTTCTCTATCTTCGTTCATACTTGTGTTAGTATTGATCATGTAGTTCTATGAACAATTAAAACAACATTACACATGCAAATACTGATCATGTAGTTCTATGAACAATTAAAACAACATTACACATGCAAACACTGATCATGTAGTTCTATGAACAATTAAAACAACATTACACATGCAAACACTGATCATGTAGTTCTATGAAGACTTAAAACAACATTACACATGCAAACACTGATCATGTAGTTCTATGAACAATTAAAACAACATTACACATGCAAACACTGATCATGTAGTTCTATGAACAATTAAAACAACATTACACATGCAAACACTGATCATGTAGTTCTATGAACAATTAAAACAACATTACACATGCAAACACTGATCATGTAGTTCTATGAACAATTAAAACAACATTACACATGCAAACACTGATCATGTAGATCTATAAACACTTAAAACAACATTACACATGCAAACACTGATCATGTAGATCAATGCACGAGATGAATTATAGATATTTCAGACATTGATACTAATACATTTACGATGTCCTTAATCTGTAAGCGTTAGTATCAGTACACGTAGGCGTCCTTCATTTATATAAGCGTTAATATCAATACACATAGGCCGTCCTTCATTTATATAAGCGTTAATATCAGTACACGTAGGCCGTCCTTCATTTATATAAGCGTTAATATCAGTACACGTAGGCCGTCCTTCATTTATATAAGCGTTAATATCAGTACATTTATTCAGCGATATTTACAAATTAAAACGTCCATTATTAAAACTATAAGCAAAGGTGTAGTACTAACATTTTTCATTTAATATATTATAGACGCAATTATAAATATAATAAATCTACTTGTGAGTTAAATTGAAGTACTAAAATTAAAAGTTTTCATTTCAAAGAAAGAAAGTTTGTAGTACTCGGTTGTAAAAGAACAAGTTATAAGTGTCACGAATTAAGGTTTAAGAAAATGCCAATTACTTTCCTAGGAATATACAAAATCGTAACAGTGTCACGAATTAAAGATTTGGAAATACTCATTGCATTCCTAGAAATATACAAAATCGTAACAGTGTCACGTATTACGGATTTGGAAATGATAACTGCATTCCTAGAAATATACATAATAGTAAAAGGGTCACGAATTAAGGATTTAGAAATGCTAATTGCATTCCTAGAAATATACAAAATCGTAAAGTGTCACGAATTAAGGATTTAGAAATGCTAATTGCATTAACAAAAATAAATCAATGACGAAACATAACGAAGCAGTATTTTTTATCTAACATAATTTTTAAGAAACAAACAACATTTTTCTTTGTCGTATATTAAACGAATTGCAACCATTTAGCCAATGCTTCGTTTCTTATGCTTCGTTAACGGGCTGTTTACTGAGCTAATTAGTTTGTAGTTTGTAATAAACCTGTAAAACTTACCGGGATTCAGAAGAAAGAATGAAAATAGCAAAGAAGTCTTAGATTCCTAAGCTCCTTATTCAGATCAATTTGCATAGTTATTGCTACTTTATTCCCTCCTATCTGAATGTTCCCTTCTCTCCCTTTTCAAGCATTCCCTTCTTTCCCTTTCATTCTGCCCTCTTCGTGCGCCCGCGCGCGTGTGTATGTGTGTGTATGTGCGTAATTGATGAAAAGAAAGAAATAGGGGAAGAGAGAGGATACTGTGTGAGAGCGAGCAAGTAAAAATGAGAGAGAAAATAGAGAAAGAAATGGAAATAGGAAGAGAGAGAGAGAGAGATTAGCAAGCAGTGAACAAACTGTGAGTCCTAAAATGTCGGGATTTCTCTAAGTACCAAACACGAAAAATTGTATTGACTTTACATATGGCCATTTCTGGGTGGTAGAGGAGCTAAATTTCTCATTTCGATGTAGATACAGAACACACATTAAAAAAATAAAATCTGCATCCCAGAATCAAGAAAATGTACAAAAATAAAAGAGAGATGAGAAAAATAGGACAAACAAAAAAGGCTAAAAAAAAAAAAAAAGGAGGGCAAAAGCAGAAGACAAAACACCGCCTTGCATGCAAACGAAACACTCCCCGTGTTCAACAAGTGGTCCTTCGGGAACTGGTCAAGCTCAGAGTCCGACAGAGATTCATCCAAACATCGATTTCAAAGGAGACTTCCATTATGGTTTCCCATTTTCTCAGAAGATCTGCCTGACTCAGCATGTCTTTAATTTCCCTGCGGTGCCAGGTAAAGCGTCACGGTGAGGATATTGGTCTTGTCTGCGCTCTGATCGTGTTCGAGGCCGATTTTTTTTTTTAAAGAAAGAAAGGAAAAACGGATGGCTGTCAGTAAGTAGAAGTACTACTCTGCGTTCAACTTCATTGGGCTTTCTTTCTTCAGTGGGCTTTCTTACTTCAGTGGGCTTTCTTACTTCGATGGGAAGAGCAGTAATTATTTACAAACCGCAGTGAGATTGAATTGGGAAGCAACGGTTATAATAAGATGCTGAGAAATGGACAACAATTGTTGCATGCAAAGCGGTGGAGAACAAACTGTAGCATGCAAAACGGCATAAAATGGAAAACAATTGTTGCATGCAAAACGGTAGAGAACAATTTTCCATGCAAAGCTGTGTAAAATGAAGAACAATTGTTGCATGCAAAACGGTATAAAATAGAAAAGAATTGTTGCATGCAAAGCGGTATAAAGTGAGAACAATAGTTGCACGCAAAGTGATGTAGAAAAATTGTTGCACGCAAAGTGGTGAAGAATAATTGTTGCATGCAAAGTGGTATAAAATTGAAAACTATCGCGTCATACATAGAGGTGGAGAATACATGTTGCATGCAAAGTAGTATAAAATGGAGAACAATTGTCGCATGCAAAGCGATATAAAGTGGAGAACAATTGTGGTATTAAAAGCGATGGAGAAAATTGTTGCATGCAAAGCGGTATAAAGTGGAGAGCAATTGTTGTATATAAAGCGATGGAGAAAATTGTTGCATGCAAAGCGGTATAAAGTGGAGAACAAGTGTTGCATTAAAAGCGATGGAGAAAATTGTTGCATGCAAAGCGGTATAAAGTGGAGAACAATTGTTGCATTAAAAGCGATGGAGAAAATTGTTGCATGCAAAGCTGTGGAGAGCAATTGTTGCATGCAAAGCGGTGGAGAGCAATTTTTGCAAGCAAAGTGTGAAAAATAATTATTTCATGCAAAGTAGTATATTCCATGCAAAGTGGTATAAAACAGAGAACATTTATTGCATGCAAAGCGGTATAAAATGGAGAACATTTATTCTTAGCAAAGCAGTATAAAATGAAGCATAATTCCTACAAATGTATGTTTTTGCTAACGAACGTATTTCCATATAACGTTGTTTTTTCTAACAAACGTATTCCGATTTAACGTTGTTTTTGCTAACAAACGTATTTCCATATAACGTTGTTTTTGCTAACAAACGTATTTCCATATAACGTTGTTTTTGCTAACAAACATATCTTCATATAACGTTGTTTTTGCTAACAAACGTATTTCCATATAACGTTGTTTTTGCTAACAAACATATCTTCATATAACGTTGTTTTTGCTAACGAACGTATTTCCAACGTATAACGTTGTTTCTATGAATATTGCGTGTTACTAGTTACACACTTACTATGATTTTTTTTCAAAATAAATTATATCGAACTTTATTTATGTATTAACTACTACACAGTGTTACATTATGTACATTATACATTTGTAAGGATTTGTTAAACAATTATTTCTCATCACGGTTCTATTCATTACTACATTTTTAATAATTACGTAAAGTTTTCTTAAACTGTCCCTTTTTTTCTTAAAGAAAAGTGTGTTTTCCAGTGTGACGTTATTTGTCCTGATCCTTATTATTATTATTTTCTTGTTCTTGGAGTAAAGCGTTGTCAGAAACAACTAACGATCCGTCATGTCATGCCCTCAATGTTATTTTCTCATCATTGTGTCTTTTAAATCTGCGTGTGATGTATTCCTTTAATTTTACACAAAAGCCAGAGAGCCTACATGCTAGAGAGATCTTTAAATCCTGCATTTCCAACCTGAAATAAAGCACCATTCCAAGGTACTTCACTGTTTAATAATTATATAGATAATGATAAAAATAATTCATAGTGGTGGTGTTGGTGACAAGTGATGAAATACTTGTGGCTGAGTGAATTTGCTTATCCCTTTTTTAATACTTAAATGCTATTTAAATTGTTAAATTGTCAGAGCAAACCGACCTTGGGCACTCATTATGGTGATATATTTGTCAGAGTTGAAAGTAAACAACTCGAGTTGAGAATGTGCTAGAAATTACTGATTTAATGCAAACTAGTTCAAATTAGTAGTTTTTATTATCCAATGATAATGATTTACTAGAACAAGTCCAGCCAATGGGCTGAGATCCAAAAGTTTACCTGTTGTAGAAAATTCTATTGAGTGATCACTTGAAATTTGGTATGGCAAAGATGTCCGGTCTTGAAAGGCGGCCATTAGCTTAATGATGAGTTAACTGACTGGTTATATTTCATTACACTTTGGATTGTTTACAAACGTGTGGGAGTGTAAACTCTATAAATAAGTTTCATTACACTTTGGATTGTTTACAAACGTGTGGGAGTGTAAACTCTATAAATAAGTTTCATTACACTTTGGATTGTTTACAAACGTGTGGGAGTGTAAACTCGATAAATATGTTTCAGTACACTATGGATTGTTTACAAGCTCGAAGGTGTGTAAACTCGATAAATATGGATTGGATATTTTTTTACAAACGTGAGGGTGTGTAAAATCAATAAATATGTTTCAGTACACTTTGGATTATATACAAACGCGAAGGTGTGTAAACTCGATAAATATGTTTCAGTACACTCTGGATTGTTTAAATCGTGTGGGTGTTTCTGCTTTACAGAAGCATTTATGTATGCAAGTCAATTGTCGTTGGCGGAACTGGCCATTATTAAATGCAGCCGGGGCAAATGCAAGGTTTATCGATCGTCTGCTTTCAGTTTTGAGGGTGTTTCGATCATGTGTCGTGGACTAAATGTGTTATAGCCGAAGACATAGTAAATATATCAAATATATAGAAATAATAAACGCAGCTAACTCGCACTAATTTAGCCGATAAATACCAGGTTTAAAATAACTCTGTGTGCAAATATGTAAAAAATTTAGCCGATAAATACAAGGATTAAATTTGCTCTGTATACAAATACTAAGTGCTGTTAGAGGTGAAGAGTATACTTACTTCTATTTCTAGCATTTTGACAGTGAACATTATTTGCATACAGGCCAAAGTATTTGTTATGTTAAAAGACACGGAGTGCTTAGTGTGCAATACGTATGCAGTACTTGTGAACTGTTAATGTAATATAATCGCTTAATCTTATCAAATCTCCCAACACTCTAAACTTCTTGCACATAATAAGACTCGACATTAACTACTGTACTACATTTGAAAAGCAAAGACAATATAGCAGACAAAATGAATCCACATTAAAAGTGACAAAACGTGACACAATTGCTGTGACAAATGAAAAATAAGAGTAACGTGACTTGAAAAGCATGCAGTATGAGCAGTCAAAGAAAAGCGACATTTCTGTTGCTGCTGTTGACAAAGATCCATCTCGAGAGCTCTCTTGAAAGTCCATTTTTGCACCTGAACTCAGACGGCAGCAAATCGCAAGCAGATGGTGGGCAAATGAACGTTGACCGTGTGACATTCAGAGCAATGAAACTGTGATGGTGAGCGCAAGCAAGTAGAAGAAGTGTTTGCATGAAATCAGATCGTACTTAGGGAAGGAACCGGGCAGTGAAGCAGACAAAGAGTTGTTTAATGTTATAAGCAATTGTCCAGGGCAAACAGGAATCTAGTACTGACTGTGAACATGTAGACAGTAAAGGCTGTGAACAGTAACCAGTAATGTCTGCAAACATGTATCCAGTAATGAATGTGAACAGGTAATCAATGATGACTGTGAACATATAGTCAGTGATGGCTGTAAACCAGTAATGACTGCTAGAACATGTAACCAGTGATAACTGTGAACAGATAATCAATGATGACTGTGAACAGATAGTGATGGTTGTTAACCAGTGATGACTGAGCAGATAATCAATAATGACTGTGAGAAATATAATCACTGATGACTGTGAACAGATAATCACTTATGGCTGTGAACAGATAATGGCGATTTGCTCTAAACAGTAGCGAGTAATGAATGTGAGAACAGATAACCAGTGATGACTGAACAAAAAGTCATTGATGGCTATAAACAGAAAGTCAGTGATGGCTGTAAACAGAAAGTCAATGATGGCTGTAAACAGAAAATCAGTGATGGCTGTAAACAGTAAGTCAGTGATGGCTGTAAACAGTAAGTCAGTGATGGTTGTAAACAGTAAGTCAGTGATGGCTGTAAACAGAAAGTCAGTGATGGCTGTAAACAGGTAGCTAATGAAGATGCGAATCAAAGGAATGATATTTTCAGTTTTCAGAACTCGGTACTAGTAGTTGCTGTGCCTTGACTTTTCCTTATAAGCCTCTGTGGCACATAAGGGAGAAGAGAGTTACAATGAGCAAATCGAGATAGTGAATAATCAGACTTCTTGAAGTCATTTTACCTTTGTCATCCGATACATAGGTCTTGTGATGTTTCTAGTCAAATGGATTTGTAATGTAACACGACACCTTATACTTGAGATACTGCCAAAACAAGTAGGACTAGTGAAGTAACACCTTACATAAGACTTGTGATGTAACAAGCTACATAGGACTTGTGATGTAACAAACTACATAGGACTTGTGTGTAGCAAGCTACATATGACTAGTGAAGTAACACTTTACATACGACTAGTGTGTAGCAAGCTACATAGGACTCGTGATGTAACACCTTACATAGGACTTTGTGTGTAGCAAGCTACATAAGACTTGTGATGTAACCCGCTACATATAGTATATATCAATTGACGATAAGACCACAGAAACACGCTTGCCTATTGAAAGGTAGTATACAGCACCGAGAGTTTTAAAGGTATTATAATTACAGGTACGACAATGTCGAATGCTATTATAAAAAGAGAAAAGTATTTTACAGTTAAATCAGCAAGCATATTTCTAGCAGAAATTTCTTATGGAATTGGGGAGGAGTAATAATAATACCCCATGTGTGAATGGGGTATATGGGGAGTGATATAATTCTTAATCACTAGTCAGCCAGCCATTTAGAATATGTCATCGCCCTGTTTGGAACTTTTATGTTTCGTTCAACTATGTTGGCTTCAATTATATTAAAACCGTACAGATACATAATTTATGGGTAGGTGGGTAATTCCACGTAAAAGGTAGTTGTTGGTGGTTCAGCTGTGCTCTGTTAGCGAGAGACCGTACATAGTACATGGGAAGATCAGTAATACCATACAGTCGTTGCAACTGAAAACAGTTGACCTTTGAGGACAGCAATGAGAACGTCAAGTAGGCTTGTTGATTCCATTATAGTACACTTATGAAAATGTATATTTCATTCAATGTCACTTATGAAAATGACATTGAATGAAATATACAAATTAAATTTTCAAGAAAACTGTATGCAAATCTGTTCCGTTGCTGATGCGAACGATACAGAAACGTCACTGTCTTGGTTATGGGGTTTGATTGGTGTGTACGTCAAGCAGTGACGTCAAAGTATGTAGTGCCTCGTCTGTTAATCTGTCAGTCTTATCAAAGATGAAATGAAAATAGTAAAATGCAACATTTACCAACATTCAGGTTTCTAGAGTGTTTACCACGCTTGAGACCAGCATGTCAAAGGATTTGAAGGCTGTATATCTATTCTCCCTAACTTGAGACTTGCATGTCAAAGGATTTAAAGGCTGTATTCCTAATCTCTCCCTAACTTAAATATGTTGCGCTTTTTTTCTCTTGTGGCGTTGGGCTTTATGTCTCCACTGGAAATAAATTCTCACCAATCATCTGGCACAAAATGGTGGTCGAGGTTCGACCACTAACTTGTGACCCATAACTCTTGGACATTGTGGCACCAATGTCTTTTAAGATTCACTTGAGCGACATCAAAATTCATGGTGATTCAGAGAATTCTGGTTATATGTATTTGTGATAAAAGTAATGTGTCCTCATAAAACGCTGACTTTCATTCTTTGCATACCATTACTTCATTGGAATTGGTCGCGTGCCTACAAAGATTTATCTTCTGTGTGTTGCAGTGGCCAATCCACCCGAGAGAGCCAAGGACGACAGCAGTGTTGGTGCTAGAAATGGACAGTTATCACGTGAGTTGTTTTTTTTTTTGTTTTCGTTTGCGCATACTACAATAGTAAAACATTTGTACAGTTATCAATGTCGTTCATGAATTACACATTACATAAGTGAATCGTTTGTATAGTTATCAATGTTGTTCACAAATTAAACATGACAGTAGTAAACCGTTTGTAAAGTTATCAATGTTGTTCGCTGATTGCACATTACAGCAGTAAAATGTTTTAATATTTTCAATTTTGCTCGTAGCTTATATATTACATCAGTAAAACGTTTGTACAATTATCATTTTGTTTGCAGATTACATATTACACCAATAAAGCGTTTGTACATTTATCATTTTGTTTGCAGAATATACACTGCAGCAATAAATGTTTGTACAATTGTCATTTTGTTTGCAGAATATACACTGCAGCAATAAATGTTTGTACAATTATCATTTTGTTTGCAGAATATACACTGCAGCAATAAATGTTTGTACAATTGCAAATATTGTTCACAAATCACACCCACTTTCTTCTCCAAATGTATAAGAAGGTCAATAAATTTATTAAATCAACAATCAATTTATATATTTAAATATTACTTGACATCAATATTTCCACAAAACCAATTTCAAAAAGTTTTATATATTTACATAGTTATATTTCCTAAAATACAATTCAACAAAAGTGTCAATACAAATCACAGGATAGTTCTTATCAGAGAACATAAATGAAGTTATAACAGATAAGTAATAATAGCTTCTATGTAACCTTGTAATGACGAAGCTGCAATTGTTTATTTCACATGCTTTTCCTATCAGGTACAAGTTTATTGTCCATGTCAATTCCATGTCTTTCTCTCCTCATGTTGAAAACACTGATTCGCTGCTATTCTCTCGAAGCTAAACTGGGCGCGTTTTTCGCCATACCATCCCCTTCAAGATGAACAACAATTGTATCAGTTTCTAGTGACTTCCTTGTACCAGAAATTGCTTGATGTAGTCAGTATACCTTACCACCATACATCAGTGGAGTGTAGTGACTTCCTTGTACCAGAAATTGCTTGATGTAGTCAGTATACCTTACCACCATACATCAATGGAGTGTAGAGTATTCGTACACGTACACACTGCAGTAGAAGCTTCCTGTGTCTATCACGATCCTAGTGGTTTATAATCAATAAATCAGGAGATTCATCAATAAATCAAGAGATTCATCAATAAATCAAGAGATTCCTCAATAAATCAGGAGATTCCTCAATAAATCAGGAGATTCATCAATAAATCAGGAGATTCATCAATAAATCAAGAGATTCATCAATAAATCAGGAGATTCATACAACACAAGGAAAGGCTGCTTTGTCTCATTAAGCTAACAGCAACCTTTCATGACCGGATTTCTTGCCACACCAAATTCAAGTGATCAGACAATAGAATTTGATCTCAGCCCATTGGCTGGTCTTGTTCTCATAAATCTTAACCATTGGATAAGAAAAGTACCCATCCAGTTGGAACTGGTTTGCATTATATAACACCAATTTCTAGCATGTTCTCAACTCAATTGTTTACTCCAACTCTGACACAAGAATACCATCATAAAGACTTACCTAGGTCGGGTCACTACGACAATTTAACAGTTCAGTTTAGGAAAAGGAGAGGCAAATTTACTCTGACACATATTGTAACTACTACTGCTTGCTATTCTGGGGAAAATACTATACATGTCGTTGTTACTGATTGATATCTGTGTAGAATGTAGTAAATTTAATTGTAACGATTATCCCTTGCTACTCTGAGAAGGATATATGTCGTTGCTACTGATGAAATCTGGTTAGAATGTTGTTAACGTAATTGTAAGCGCTTTATTTAATTAGTGTTATTGAGCACAACACTTTATACACCTTAGGTTATAATGGTCAGTATTGTTTGCACACTGTTTTGTTTTAGTTTTGCTGAAATAGTGTTTTGAACAGTACTTCAATTACCTAGTGTTGGAAAGCACTGAGGTCTGTATATGTACTGCTATAAATGTAAATATGTTGTTGAGCAGTCCTTTATTGACATAGCGTTGTTACATCCTTTTTACTTTAGATAGTATCTTTGTTTAGTTCCAGTTGTCTTTTGATAAACTGATGATGTAGAGTGTTTCAATTTGATCGTGTTGTTAAGTCCGCAGTGTTTTATTTTGTGTTTTACTGAATATTTATTTTACTCATATAGCATATCTAAGCCATTGCTGTGAAATAGCTGTAGTTTTGAATACAAAGGCTTATTAACACATTTGAATCATAATGTATTGTTTACACAGTTTATTTGAGTAATAATTCACTGTTTACACAGTTTATTTTGCCATGAACTATTACACTGTTTTGCCAAGGTACTGCATTTATTGAACTTTAATAATTTATTTGCACACTTGATTGAGCTGTAATTTATTTTACAGTTTTTTGAAACACAATGTTTTATTTATGCATTTTATTGAGCCATGTTTTACATGTTTAGTTTATTTAGCCACACTTTAGTATTTACATGGTTATTGGGTCACAACATTTTACTCACACATTTTATTGTCACTATTTAAATGGTTATTTGGTCACAGTTTATTGAGCCACACTTTAGTATTCACATGGTTATTAGGTCACAACACTTTACTTACACAGTTTATTAAGCCACACTTTAGTATTTACTTGGTTATTGGGTCACACCATTTTAATTGCACTGTTTATTGAGCTGCTGTGATATAACAAACAATTAATACAAAAAATGTAAAGGAAGAGATTTTCTTCTTGTTTTTAATGACTTTTAATGCTGACGTAACACTCACTAGTTCTCTTTCTTCCCTCTCTTACTTGCACTAATCAGCGCAGGAATGTGAAGTCCAACGGGCTGAACCTTTTTGTACATAATTTAGGCTACAAGCATACACCGAAAACTTGATCATGACAAATTCTTGGCATTCCTGGAAATATATTTAGAATGTAAACAATACCGCGTGACCATTGTCCATTCATATGACTGCTTTGTGACAAAACGTATGTAGAATTAACTTAGAAACTAGGAAAACTCAGAGACTATGAGAAGGCTCGAGTATTTCCACTTCAATTTAATCATATGAAGGATTTCTTCTCAGTCAGCAATCCTGTCTGAGAAGAAATCCTTCATATGATTAAATTGGGTTTAGACGTTTCTCCTCCAAGGGAGATAATATACATCACAATCATCATTCCCAGCAGAGAAAATACACTATAAATTATTTTTGTAGAGTGTTAGCTTATAGACTCTCACCAACTTGTGCTCTATAGTTTTGTGTTGCTATACTTCCTATGTTGCTATAGTTTTGTGTTTTTTGTGTTACTATAATTTCATGTTACGTTTTTAGTGTTACTATAACTTCATGTTACTGTAGTTTTGTGTTATTATAGTTTTATGTTGCTGTAGTTTTATGTTACTATAATTTTATGTTGCTGTAGTTTTGTGTTCTTTTGTGTTGCTATAGTTTTGTGTTCTTTTGTGTTACTATATCTTTTTAATGTTGCTGTAGTTTTGTGGTGTTTTTTGTTGTTATTATTATATTTGTTATATTTTTGGCATTTCTGTAGTTTTGTGTTGTTAACGTTTCAAGTTACCGTAGTTTGGGGTTATTGTTGTTGCAAGTTGCTATTGTTTATGCTGTTGTATTTTCTGTGTTGTTGTATTTTTTTTTGCTGTGCTTTGTTATTGTTTATGCTTTTGTACTTTTCTTTTGCCATAGTTTATGTTGCTGTATTTTTTTTTTTACTGTGCTTTGTTGTTTATGATTTTGTACTTTACTTTTGCCATAGTTTGTGTTGCTGTATTTTTTTCTGTGCTTTGTTATTGTTTAGGTTTTTATACTTTTCTTTTGCCATAATTTGTGTTGCTGAAGTTTGTTTGCTGTGCTTTGTTTTTGTTTATGTTTTTGTACTTTTCTTTTGCCATAGTTTGTGTTGCTTCAGTTTTGTGTTTTAAAAATCAGCGCTACTATAGATTCGACCTGATTTTTTTCCCTCTCCACTGTTCTTTGTATTCAGGTTTTAGTAACTGTTTTTCAGTATGTTAGAGCCAAATTTTTTCAATAATATTAATACCGAGTTTTAATACTGTTAACATATTTACAGATATTGAGAGAAATTCTATATATATTCGTGTTTGACGCGGCCATTAGGTGGCACTAAAGAAGTATCATATGATTACAATCGTTTGAAATAGTATCATATGATTATAATCGTTTGAGATGTATCATGAAAAACGAAAACAGTCGAATATAAGTGTGATTAAAGAAAACAGTCGAATATCAGTGTGATTAAAGAAAGCAGTCAAATATCAGTGTGATTAAAGAAAACAGTCGAATATCAGTGTGATTAAAGAAAACAGTCGAATATCAGTGTGATTAAAGAAAACAGTCAAATATCAGTGTGATTAACAGTCGAATATCAGTGTGATTAAGGAAAACAGTCGAATATCAGTGTGATTAAAGAAAACAGTCGAATATCAGTGTGATTAAAGAAAACAGTCAAATATCAGTGTGATTAACAGTCGAATATCAGTGTGATTAAGGAAAACAGTCAAATATCAGTGTGATTAAGGAAAACAGTCAAATATCAGTGTGATTAACAGTCGAATATCAGTGTGATTCACAAGTATATTTCGAAGTATTAGCTTCAAACACGAGATAGGGAAATGAACTGTCTCCAGAAGGGTATTGGATTGAAATGAAGTAATAGGCTGTGTTCACCAGTACAAGATGGAATGACAGTTCCCTGACAGATGATGTAATGCACAGTATAAAGAATGGCAGTTCTAAAGATCGCGCCTTTGCTGTAATGTCTCACTTATCGTGTGCTGTCGTCAGACGATGCAACAGAGATGATGTTAAGAGTATTTGAATATTTTGAAGAGTCTAGAGTGTCGCATAAAATAACTATAAAAAAAAAAAAGAAGAAAAGATTTCTTTGCTACCATAAAACGAAGTTTCGTTCTTCAGAGATTCACTTGGCTTTGTGAGTGCACTTTGCTTGACTCTTGTAGCTGAAACTAACTTTCATTCTCAATTTGCAGGCACAGGTTCACTTACGGTGCTGCGACGGACGAACTCGAGAAAAACAGGCAGCAGCAGCAGCCGAGCGTCAAGCGTCAGCATGGACAGCGTGGATTCGTACGCTTCCGTCGATCTTGGCGTGGACAAGCTGCCCAGCATCGACACAGCTGAGGCCACACACATCTGTTCCATCAGGTACAGTCCTGTTCGACCTACATATCAAATCGTATTTGTTCTTTCGTGTACGTTCTGATCCCGCTTTGTGTTGTCTCCTCTTGCGTGCACTTTTAGAGAATTTATATTCCGGAACAGACAGACATCGCACGCCTGGAAGAGAGAATTGGTTGTACCGCCTCTGCCTTACTAACCGCAATCTTGACCTGTCTTGGGCGCTGCCATTGCTCCTGTCGGGTACTTCCGGCCGCAATTGTTTGGTATCAAGGAGCACGAGAATATGACGTCATTGCTAACCTATAACAGAAGACGTTTTCTTAGCAGAAGGAGCAATGGCCGGGTTCTTCACTAGCTGGCGTGTTACTAAATCTTAAAAGACCGACACACGAGCTAATCTAGTTTCCACTAAATCAGGTCGGCTTTTGATCTGTGCTGTGATGTGATGCAAAAAGTCTTAAAATCTCATTTGACTTCGAAGTGCGAGCATACTGTGACTTCGACGTATGGTTTGATCTGATTGTGAAAGCTGTCCATATATGACTTTGACGTATGGTTTGATCTGATTGTGAAAGCTGTCCATATATGACTTTGACGTATGGTTTGATCTGATTGTGAAAGCTGTCCATATGTGACTTTGACGTATGGTTTGATCTGATTGTGAAAGCTGTCCATATGTGACTTTGACGTATGGTTTGATCTGATTGTGAAAGCTGTCCATATATATGACTTTGACGTATGGTTTGATCTGATTGTGAAAGCTGTCCATATGTGACTTCGATGTCTTAATTAGATTTTAACTACAATTTAGTACTATTACTGACTACATTGCAGAAATCATTCGCCTTCGCCTGTCAATCTGAAAATAAAACAAAATTGCTCTCATTTAATAGCAAAACCTGCTACAAATCGCAGTCAAGCAAGCATAACACGCCCACTCTGTTAGACTGCATGTATGATTGTCAGTGGAGCGTGACAAAAGTGTTCAATTTTAGTTTACGGTTATCCGAATTTACTGTGAGTCTCTTCATAATAAGTGACTCAAAAATATGTTACCTCAAATAATAAATAAAACATTACAATAGCTAGCTGATCCATTAATTACAGTTTTATTAAAATTACTGTTAAAACAATTAATTGTCGGGTAAACAATGTACGTTTCAAGTTCGGGATATAGCAGATAAATCTTTACTTTATTAGTCAAATATTAATGTTAAACAGTTAAAAAAACGTTGAAACAGCACATAATTTACTAGCTTTCTTCTTTAATTTGAAAATGCTCATCTGTTTACTGGATGACAGCTTTATACTGGTCACGTATAGCCATGAAAATTTAATGTTTGGTTGTCACGTATAGCCATGTTAATTTCGAGCTTAGACCATAACACTGCAATGCCATTATTAGACACAGCGAACTGTTGTATTGTTTATTTATTATTCGAGTCAGTTGTTTCGTACTACTGCCTAATAAATCTTTCTTTGAAATGTAAATAACAACTTTGAAATGTCATCTTCGTTATACAGCTATTACTCTTAAAATGAACATTTTTAATACGGCTTGGGTTTTATTCATGTCTCATTTGTTCATTGTCGTTCTCCTATTTCGGTTTTCTTTTCCTCGTGCCCTTTCATTGCTTCTATCCTTCTCGTGTTTCTCTCTCTTCTTCCACTCATTTATTTTCATGTTTTCATCTGCCTTTTCATTTTTCTCTTCATTCTTTTTCTTTTCCTTTTCATCCTCGTCGTCTTTTTACTCTCCTCCCTTTCCTCTTTCTCTTAATCTTATTCCTCCTTTTCTAATCACACATTTCTTTATTTTTATCCTATTTTACCTTCTCTCAGTCCTTTTTTCTCCTTTTCTCCTTCCCCTATTTCCTCAGCATCATTCCTCTTCGTCGTCTTCTTTTAGCCTCATTTACAATTTGATAATGCTTTCTTGCAATCTGCAGTGAATGTATTGCTTAAAGTGAACTGCCAATCACTGTACACTGTTCACAAGTCAGGAAGATGTAACAATTAATTAAGATTTTCTCCTTTATCACAAATCGAACGAGTTCTATTCACTGTATCAAAGTTGATGGAGGGAGGGAGGGAGTGAGAGGGGGGGGGGAGCATTTCAAACAATTATAAATTCGTCAAGTCAACCCTAGCGCTTGTGACTGTTGCAGATTACGGGTGATTGCGCGACGCTTAGAGAAGGAAGAGTTGTGTAAGGAGGATCTGAAGAAAAATCTCGAGTACGCCGCCTCCGTCTTGGAAAACGTGTACATTGATGAAGCAAGGTAGGTTCTCGTGCCAGACGTATTTGTCGTTCAAGCTTTTTGTTGTTGTTTTTTTTTCTCTCCAAAACATCCCTTTTATAAACTGCAAACATCTCTTGAAGTGTTGTCATATGTGGTGTAGGCCTTCTGTCCAGAAGTAACTTACCCGTGGAGAAGTGTCATTAGCTGGTGTCCTTTTCTCTCAAGCTTTGGTGTTTGTTGTGAGCTGTGCGGTAGATGTTTATGAGGCCCTCGATATTAATATTTCTTTCTGTTGTTGAATTGCTCATTTGAAAGGGAAAAGAATGTAAGTATTTCTCTGCCTCGATTTAGTGTGAATGATTTTTCATGTTAGCAATTGTTTCTTCGTCTGACTGGACTACAACAGGAAGAGTGAATAAATAAAATAATTGCTCAGATTTAAAAAAAAATATAATGAATGAATGAATGGTTGGATGGATGGATGGATGGACGGATGGAAGTTCAAAGCCACAACTCCACCTTCTTTTGCAAGAAAAGTTTACTTAGCGCGTGACAACCCCACTCTACCCCCGGTAATTATTATAACATTTGCATTGTTATTTCTAAAATATTACTGAAAACGAACATTGCAACAACTATTTATGGTCAAATTGGTCAGGGCTAAAATCAAAGAAATGCTTCTGTTAAATGATTTGGAGCCACATCCAAAAAATGTTCCTGTAATATGATTTGGAGCCACATCCAGAAAATGTTCCTATAATATAATTTGGAACCAAATCCAGAAAATGTTCCTATAATATGATTTGGAACTAAATCCAGAAAATGTTCCTATAATATGATTTGGAGCCAAATCCAGAAAATGTTCCTGTAATATGATTTGGAGCCAAATCCAGAAAATATTCCTGTAATATGATTTGGAGCCAAATCCAGAAAATGTTCCTATAATTTGATAAAATCAACGAACATATCTATTTTAAGATGAACAAAATTCAACACATGTCCTGATTCCAGTTATATCATTGGAATAAAATAAATCGATTCACCGCTTCCATTGTAAAATCCTAGTCAAGCAATTCAATGTCCATGTCATATTGTCATGTCACAGCTAAAATAAGGACTCTGTAGATTTGGGAGTTCATCTGGGAATATTCATGAACGGTTAAATCCCTGAACCCTGAGACCCGACGCCGTTGTCCTAGTTACGGCCTGTACCGTGTCTGCTCAATTCTTTTGCTCTTGTCTTTATAAGTCAGCTCCTAAACCTCTCTGTCTTTTCTATCGTATTGTCCTCTCTCTCTCTCTCTCTCTCTCTCTCTCTCTCTCTCTCTCTCTCTCTCTCTCTCTCTCTCTCTCTCTCTCTGTGTCAAACTATCTTTTGCTCTTGTCTGTGTCAGCTCCTAAACCTCTCTGTCTTTTCTGTCTCATTGTCTTCTCTCTGTGTGTGTTTGTCTTGTCTCTCTCACTCTATCGGAATAGCTACTCTAGCTATACCTCTGTCAATATATATCTTTTGTATTTATCTGATTATCTATGCACATATGCGTCTTTCTAATTCCTCCATCTATTCTTATATATGACCAAGTCAGTGATGTCTTAAGGCAAGATACATTCAACCATTAGAAAACCAACTCAGTGATGTCCTAAGGCAAGATACATTCACCATTAGAAAACCAAGTCAGTGATGTCCTAAGGCAAGATATAATCACCAGCTGGAAAGCAAGCCATTCTCATTCCAATCTTGTATATAAATACCTGAAGGAAATCAAACCATTTTTGCTCTAACATTAGACATAAATACAAAACGGAAAACAAAACATTGTGGTTCCAAGATTAGATGCAAACATCAAATAAAAAAACAAGCTATTATGGTCTTGAAGCTAGGTACATTTATTTGATAGAAAGCAAGCCGTTATGGTTCAAACACTATATACAAATGCAGGTAATTTCTTTGAAAGAAAGCAAGCCGTTGTGGTTCGAACATTATATACAAACACTAGATGTAATGCAATCTAATGAGACTAGTCTGTAAACAAGCCATTTATTTTCAAACACTAGACTGTAAACAAGCCATTGTGTCTTTAACGTTACATACAACACGAGTCGGAAAAGAAAAATTGTCGAAGTTCCAAGGCTAGAAGGGTAAAAGCTACTGAAGTTCAAAGGCAAGGTATATTTGCTTGCAACATGATTAGTTTTAGTTTAGACTCACAAGCTGGTAAGCTACTTTATAATTAATCCCTTAACCTGACTCCCACTGAGAAAGGGGAGAAAAGCAAGTCCTTTGGAGAGTACTTCCGTCCCTTGATTCTCAAATATTACGCTTTTAATCAAACTGGCAGATCTCTCACCGCAGGGGAAAAAAGGAGCAGTCTACCATCGAAAAGCACTTCCGTCTTTTGGTTCTCTTGTAATTTTATATTTAATCAAACTGCCAAACCCCTTACTGCAGCAGAGATTTCAGCGAGCCAAACGCGCTTAAAGGAATAGCAAGAGAAGGCTGGGAAGGCACCCGAGCGTTGATACTAGTGTCACGTGACACACTGGTATGATGTTGGCAGCTACATTTGGACGTTATATTTCGAAGGAAAAGATTTGAGAGGAACTGTGTTGGGGGGGGGGGGACATGCCTACCTATGATGTCCTGCACTCTTGGTTATTGCTCTCTAGTAATTTGTAACTCTGTTTTCTTTAATTGCAAAAGCATTTTCCTTTAACTGAACAATCTGCCAACTACAAATGAAATGAGAAATCGTAGTCTGCAACAATGTAGACCAGTTGGACATAGATAGATTGAGAGAGAGAGAGAGAGAGAGAGAGAGAGAGAGAGAGAGAGAGATGGATAGATAGATAGATAGATAGATAGATAGATAGATAGATAGATAGATAGATAGATAGATAGATAGATAGATAGATAGATAGATAGATAGATAGATAGATAGGTATGCAGGCTGTCTGACTGGCTGGCTGATTGATTGATTGATCGATCGATCGAGTGAGTGAATGAGTGAGTTGCATACGTGGATATATATCCAGAAATAGAAATATAAACATTCGGGTTTATGAGAGCTAATTTCTGCTTAGCGGAGAACAAAATGAACACAATAAAGTGAAAACAAAACAAACTTCAGAGGTAAAATGTGGATTTTGTGCCACGCTAAATGTACTATTCAGACTCGCTTTAAAATTGTAAATCACTCTAAAATAGTCTGAGACGTCTTTCCTGGGCACCATTCATTAAGAGAAGATAGATTCACTTCTTCAAACCCTCTTAGTTCCATCTTATACGCTGGCTGGTTCGTTTGAGCCCAGCTTTGGACACCGGTCGCTTGTCTGACAGTCGGTCCTGAAACTTCATTGCTGAAATTGTGTTGCACTTCTCTGGATAAAACCCTTCCAGAAATAGTCTCGTGTCCGTTTGTATCAGAGGTCTGTGTCCTGAAAAATAAAAACAAAGAATTAGTTTCCATGTTTTCCTTCATTATTATTAATTATAGTATGAGATGATGAGTTATCTATATCTGTATCTTGGAGGGAGGGCTATGTGTGTTATCTATTTTTTCTGTCACACTATGTGTCTCTTTCTGTTCCCAAGCATTTTGTTTCTATCTTTAACTTACAGTTTTCGTTTATTTCTCGCTTTTTTTCTCTCGGTACCTTTCTTTCTGACTCTATTTATCAATGGAGTGTGCAGAAAAAAGTGGGCTGTTCTGGTAGAAGAGTGCTTGTTCAGATTTGTACAGTTTTCGGTCAAGACAGTAAAGTGCTTCGGTATGACACGTTAAATAGTATAGTATTCAATTTAGAGAGTATACTATTTAGTGCAGTGTTCCATTAATAGAGTATAATATTTAATGAAGTGTTCCATGAAGAGAATGTAATATTTAATGTAGGGTGTTCCACTAAGAGAGTGTAATATTTAGTGCAGTGTTCCTTTAAGAGAGTATAATCTTTAGAGCAGTGTTCCATTTAGCGAGTAAAATATTTAGTGCATTGGTCATGAAGAACGTTTAATATTTAGTGCATTGGTCATGAAGAACGTTTGATATTTAGTGCATTGGTCATGAAGAACGTTTAATATTTAGTGCAGTGATCATGAAGAACGTTTAATATTTAGTGCGTTGATCATGAAGAACGTTTAATATTTAGTGCATTGATCATGAAGAACGTTTAATATTTAGTGCGTTGATCATGAAGAACGTTTAATATTTAGTGCATTGATCATAAAGAACGTTTAATATTTAGTGCGTTGATCATGAAGAACGTTTAATATTTAGTGCATTGATCATGAAGAACGTTTAATATTTAGTGCGTTGATCATGAAGAACGTTTAATATTTAGTGCGTTGATCATGAAGAACGTTTAATATTTAGTGCGTTGATCATGAAGAACGTTTAATATTTAGTGCATTGATCATGAAGAACGTTTAATATTTAGTGCGTTGATCATGAAGAACGTTTAATATTTAGTGCGTTGATCATGAAGAACGTTTAATATTTAGTGCATTGGTCATGAAGAACGTTTGATATTTAGTGCATTGATCATGAAGAACGTTTAATATTTAGTGCATTGGTCATGAAGAACGTTTGATATTTAGTGCAGTGATCATGAAGAACGTATAATGTTCGGAGTAGCTAGTTAGCGTAGCGTGTTTCAGACTGGACGGATAGACATGTAATTGTCAGATTGACAGACCACCTGACTCATCTGACTGTTGTTGTTGTAGGCAAAAGGAAACTAAACCACAATGAATGTTGAATGGTTTATCAGCTAGAATCAGTTCAACAGTACAGTATAAATCTGGTAGCAATCAGTTTGTGCGTCTAATTATGCAGAACTTTTAAGGAAGGTTTAATTATTTTTTTAATTTCCTCGGGAAAGCAATAGGAGAGGGAGATAATGTTTTGCTTGAAAAAATAATAACTTGTACCTTTTAATTGACCTACTGGTCAAAGGCAGATATGTTCATTTAAAACTGTAAACTCAAAACATAAGTTCAACCAGTTAAGAACACTTTGTAATACTTCTTAATAGATCAGTAACAAGAAGACAAATAATAAATTGAAGTAAACAGAGATTACTGTTTATGTCTTCATTCATCTAAAAAATGACTCAACAAAATAAACAGCGTCCCATCATTGTTAATTACTATTGTTTGTGTTAGACCAGTACATTTAAAATATTTATTTTTTTCAGTGGGTCTAAATATTAATTTTTAATAGTGTACTATACAGTGATGTAATACTAACACTGTAATAAAGAGTAATAGCAAATTGTTTATGGTCAACTGTATTAGGGTAGTATAGTAGCTATAATTGCCTTTATTTAATATTTTCTGTTTATTAGATAAAATAAAGCTGTATTAAAATTAATTACCAGAAAAACAGTGCATTGAAAAAAATTCTCGTTAACAACATTTCTATACCTTTCTTACACAGATATTCCATAGAGATCAGGTAGAGGGTTTTATCCTTTTATTATCATCGAGTTCTAATGTATGTTTCTCCTCAAACCGCAATTTTTAATCGGCATCAAGATGCTCAATATAAATATGCTGAAATCTAGCTAAGATTCACTACACATTTTGATATCAACAAATATAAGGTCAGACACTTTATGCCTACACCTCAACTGCGCCAATGCTGAAAGACCCGGATGCTAATAGAAATAACTTACGTCCCTATAGTGTTCCTACAGTTTAAATAGCATAGAGTGGTGTGAGACAAAACAGCAAATGTTCCGATAGGTAAAGTAGCATATTGTGGTATTATGCGAGACAGTATAGTGTTCCGGTATGCTAGGCAGCATAGTAATGCGTCAGAAAGAACAGTATAGTGTTCCGGTATGCTAGGCAGCATAATAATGCGTCAGACAAAATAGTATAGTATTCCGGTGTGCTAGGCAGCATAGTAATGCGTCAGAAAGAACAGTATAGTGTTCCGGTGTTTTACGCAGGATAGTAATGCGTCAGACAGAACAGTATTGTGTTCCGGTAGAACAGAGAGCACAACGCATGGAGTCCCAGTACGACACAACGTAACGGTTGATACGACTGAAAATAGAAACCCAACAAATTGAAGACTGGTTTTTGAAAGTTCACCACTAACATCCTCCAACTTTTTCCTTCAACTGTAATCTTCCCATCTGCACATCACAGGCAATCTGCGCCCGCCCGTGAAACCAGCACACGTTGAACACAGGCTTAAAGACCAATTTCCCAATAACTTTAAAGGTGTGTTCCTGCGTCAAAATGGTTGGTACTCACACACACACGTGCGCGCGCGACATTTTATTTAAGAATTATTTTGCAGTGCACACGAGCATATAGAGGTTATTATTATACTTTGAGCTACGTCTAAATACGCCTTTCAGTTTCATTCATAAACACCTGAAGCCCGCCTGCGCACTCATTTCCTGCACAGTTTTTGTCGATCTGCGAGTTTCTTTCTCCTTGTAATATTCATGGTACGTGAACCAAGTAGAAAAACAACAGTCTCGCGAGAGTGCGTGAAGTAGGTATTGCACGAGAGTGACCTTTAATAATACGAAAGTTGGGGACTTTGTTCTCGTGTCATGCTCGACAGAGCGGAATAGAAAATCTTGGCTGATGGGTAACCTTAGGGACCAGATCGTGATGTATTAGCTTTCGGGGTGGGATAGATACTGGCTTGAAGGCGCGCTTTGCCCACAAGTTCTAGCTTTTCGTTAAGTGAACAGAACGAGAAGGGAGACTTAACGTGTGTGTGTGTGTGTGTGTGTGTGTGTGTGTGTGTGTGTGTGTGTGTGTGTGTGTGTGTGTGTGTGTGTGTGTTTGTGTGTGTGTGTGTGTTAGGGGACTGTCAAATAAGCAAATTAGTTTTCAAGATTTATTTATCCTCACGCGATGTCATGAGTGGGGAGGGGGTGGCTGGCTGCAAACAATTTAAAATAGATTTGCATTCTGTGATAGACGCACGTTACTTTCAGTTCATGAACTAAGCTGTTACATGTCCAGTGTTAGAAACAAGTCAAACAGTGTTACATGTCCAGTGTTAGAAACAAGTCAAACAGTGTTACATGTCCAGTGTTAGAAACAAGTCAAACAGTGTTACATGTCCAGTGTTAGAAACAAGTCAAACAGTGTTACATATCCAGCGTTACAAGCACGTCAAACAGTGTTACATGTCCAGCATTACAAACAAGTCAAACAGTGTTACATGTCCAGAGTTAGAAACAAGTCAAACAGTGTTATATATCCAGTGTTAGAAACAAGTCAGTGTTACATGTCCAGCGTTACAAACAAGTCAAACAGTGTTACATGTCTAGCGTTACAAGCACATCAATCAGTGTTACATGTCCGGCATTACAAACAAGTCAAACAGTTTTACATTCTAGTGTTAGTAACATGTCAAACAATGTTACCATACGTTGCATTTCTTTGCATGTGTAGTAGAAAGATATAAAATATCTCAATATGCTGGTTTTTATTTAACTTCCTAGCACTAAAAAGATTTAAGAGACTCTTACAATATGAGTGTGTTTGTTTACCTTTAGTTTATAGCGCTAGAAAGATTTCATACAATGTTACAATTTCTAGTTATGACGGGCAATAAAATTGCATAGGACAGTTACAACAAATTCCTATTGACCACAGAGAACTGGTTAGTACCGTTAATGGAGTTATCAGTTATGTACATTGCACATATAATCACAACACACACACACACACACACACACACACACATTTATCTGCACATACATGTCTACATCAGACAACATATGTAACACGTAATACATGCATTACGTATTGTAACACGAACATACCATCTTATTTCACGCATAGTCTCTGCTCTGAAATACCTATGTTGTCTGTATTTTTTACAATGAAATTTGTATCTTGCTCTGAAATACCTATGTTGTCTGTATTTTTTCAATGAAATTTGTATCTTGCACTGGAAGACTAAACAAGTTGTTCTGTGGGATCAACGACACACTTCTACGTTGTTCTTGATGTTTATAAACTACGAGTTTTATCTCCAGTAAACTCTTATCTGGCTTTAGTCTCCCCTTCACTAGACTATGATAACATCTGTGTGACCTGGATCGTAGAAATACGAGCTCAACAGCACTAACATTAATGATGTAAGTAATAACTGCATGGGGTTAACACTAACATTAATGATATAGGCAACAACAGCATTGGGTTAGCACTAACATTAATGATATAGGCAACAACAGCATTGGGTTAGCACTAACATTACTGATGTAGGCAATAACAGCATGGGTTAACACTAACATTAATGATATAGGCAACAACAGCATGGGGTTAACACTAACATTAATGATATAGGCAACAACAGCATTGGGTTAGCACTAACATTACTGATGTAGGCAATAACAGCATGGGTTAACACTAACATTAATGATATAGGCAATAACAGCATGGGGTTAACACTAGCATTACTGATGTAGGCAATAACAACATGAGGTTAATACTAACATTACTGATGTAGGCAATAACAATATAGGGTTAACACTAACATTAGGCAATAGCATCATGTGGTTAACACTAACATTAATGATATAGGCAATAATAGCATGGAGTTAACACTAACATTAGGCAATAACAGCATGGGGTTAACACTAACATTAATGATATAGGCGATAACAGCATGGAGTTAACACTAACATTATTGATGTAGTTAATAACAGCATGGGGTTAACACTAGCATTAGGCAATAACAGCATGGGTTAACAATAACATTAATGATGTAGGCAATAACAGCATGGGATTAACACTAACATTAGGCAATAACAGCATGGGGTAACACTGCAGATGAAAATAACCAATACTTAGTGCCGATGAGAGAATCTTTGAAGAAAAAATAATCAGTCGATTTATTTATCACATGTTTCGACATTCATTTTTGTTAATGACGTAAAAGGAGAAATGCGTGTAGTAATAATTATGTTGTAATATGGCTGTTATACAAACTGTGACAATGGTGGCTGAATGATTATTAAGTAGCATTTAGTCTTCTGAAGCGGAGGAAGATAAAGTAGCTTTTGATAACACAAATTAGCAAATTTAAGAATAAATACCTTATTTTTTGCTTTACTTTGTGTCAGCAATTTCTTTTTGAGAATTCTAGCGACGACAGTAACCTCTATGCACATTACAGTAGGGTTAACGACAACAGTTACCTCTATGCACATTACAGTAGGGTTAACGACGACAGTAACCTCTATGCACATTACAGTAGGGTTAACGACAACAGTTACCTCTATGCACATTACAGTAGGGTTAACGACTACAGTGACCTCTATGCACATTACAGTAGGGTTAACGACTACAGTGACCTCTATGCACATTACAGTAGGGTTAACGACTACAGTGACCTCTATGCACATTACAGTAGGGTTAACGACTACAGTGACCTCTATGCACATTACAGTAGGGTTAACGACTACAATGACCTCTATGCACATTACAGTAGGGTTAACGACTACAATTACCTCTATGCACATTACAGTAGAGTTAACGACTACAGTGACCTCTATGCTTACGACATTACGGTTAGTTACAACTTACAAGTTATATAGCTTGAAAGTCCCATGCTAGCACAATGTGATCTGTTTATGTGCTGGAGCCTTAGTTTTAGATATAGCTTACTGTCTCCATCTTCAAATCAAAGTCTTAATCTTCATTAAACTTTTGCACGCTAAAATGAAACTTGTCACACATGTATACATCACGCGATAACAGCCTGCGTTAGTCTTTAAATTTGTAATGCAGATATAACATCTAATATTATATTTCTGTTTTGACGTACCAGTAAGTATTATACTTCAACATTGACTACCAACCATAATTATATTGTCATGTTGAAGCTATACTAGTCAGTAATATACTTCCATTTTGAAGTTATATCAAGCAGTATTATACTTTCATGCTGAAGTTATACCAAACAATATTATACTTCCATGTTGAAGTTATACCAAACAGTATTATACTTCCATGTTGAAGTTATACCAAACAGTATTATACTTCCATGCGAAGTTATATCTTTCTCATATATCCATTGTTCAAGCCCTTCCCCCAACCATACAAGCTGATTAATGCAGATTTAACATCGAATATTATATTTCTTTTGTATGTACCAGTCAGTATTATACTTCTACGTTGACTTCCAGCCATTGTTATATTTTCAAGCTATACTAGTCAGTAATAATGTTGAAGTCCTACCAAACAGTATTTAACTTCCATGCTGAAGTTATACTTCTCTCATATATACACTTTTTAAGCCCCTCCCCGCAAGCATACAAGCTGTACCTGTCTTATACTTTTGTCTGTACACTGGCTATGTCACTTTACGTTTACGTTTACGCACAAAATACATTTAGAAATCCCTCGGTTGTTTCCATGTACTAGTAAGATGTTAATCAATCTATGAATGACTTGGGTGGTTATGTCCATGTACTAGTCAGATGTTAATCAATCTATGAATGACTTGGGTGGTTATGTCCATGTACTAGTCAGATGTTAATCAATCTATGAATGACTTGGGTGGTTATGTCCATGTACTAGTCAGATGTTAATCAATCTATGAATGACCTGGGTGGTTATTTCCATGTACTAGTCAAATTTTAATCAATCTATGAATGTCTTGGGTGGTTATGTTCATGTACTAGTCAGATGTTAATCAATCTATGAATGACTTGGGTGGTTATTTCCATGTACTAGTCAGATGTTAATCAACCTATGAATGACTTGGGTGGTTAGAGCCAGCGGAGAGAGCACTGAGAAAAGCCAATTAAAACGTTTCATATATGTCTAGCCGGCAAAGATACATGTATAGCTAACAGAGATATATGTGTAGCTACTAAAGATATATGTGTAGCTACCAAAGATGCATGTGTATCTATCAAAGATATATGTGTAGCAATAAAGATACACTAAACGCATGTATTGCTACCACATACATTTGTAGCTAGCATAGATACATGTGTAGCTACCAGATACATTTGTAGCTAGCATAGTTACATTTGTAGCTACCAGATATATGTGTATCTAGCAAAGATACACATGTAGCAAAGATATTGTGGTATCATGTCAAGCATATTGAGAGAATTTAGAGTACTTGACACTGCAGTACAGACGAAGATTATATTTTGCATACATGCATTGTAAATTTTAATTTCTACGTACTTGTTTATCTTTGGCTGGGTTTTGCCTACCAAATTAACTGAAACAATAAAATCTGTTGCTGTGGTTATTTTTTTCTTTTTAACAAACAGATTTTCTTGTCTGTTATTCTGATTATACTGTTAACGCATACCACCACTGAATTGACCAAGAAGGATTATTTTATTAAATGTATTGCCTTTTCTCTAACCACCTCAGAATTTTATACCTTCAATACGCCGTGTCAAAGGGACATTACTTTTGTCATCAAAGGCGTTTGCATGGACATTAATTTTCTTCTCATACTGATGAAGCGTTTGGTTTGGATTGGAGAGGGTTGGCAAAGGAACATGGACTCCGTGAAACATAATAAGCTATAGGCAAGATGCAGCCAGATGTGTTTATCATGTACCCAGTGGGAAGCCTACAACTTTTCCTACCCACACGAAAGTCTCTACTCGCCTCCACAGTTGCCATGCTGTGACGCCACGGACCATAACTCTGTATATTAATGGAGTTGTGAATACCAACCAGGCGTTAGTGCTTCAGGACTGATTGTTCGTAATGAGATTTTTCTTTTGAATTAAAAAACTCCCCAACTGACCATCTCGCTGCGTCAATGTGGTGCTTCTGCTCGAGAGAGACAAGAGTCCAATTTAATTACACTTTTTTGTTCCAGCTGCAGCCATACCCTGCGAGACTTTTTAGCGAATGCTTTCCTCAGCATTCCTCGGCATCCATTGGATGCAATATTTCACAGTAGTCACTCTGCCAGTCACATCGCTAGCACAACCAACGCGGGGCAATTACTTACATATCACGTTTGATTGACAGCATGCGTGTCAAGACCCTTGACATTCGGATGTGTAATTGGCTTACAGACTGAAGTTGGCATTTTTTGTGTGTGTGGAGCGAGGCTTTGCTTTTTATACAGCAATCTTTAAGTCAGCTATCCCTATCGGATTTGCTTCACGTTATTTTGAAGATTTTGCCTTTAGCGGAACAGCTTCAGATTTGATTCAAGCCATATTCTTGTCTTTTCTCAGTTTAATTTCTTTCTATCATTCTCCCTCTAAATAGAAATGAATTTGTTTGCACAACATCTTAACCTCTGGGATTTCTAGTCTATGGACTCTGACAATTGCATGGTATCTGTTGGCTTCACTTTTCTTCAAGAACTGACCTACAAGTTCGTATATGAAGAAACCTTTATTCCTTCATCATATTCCTCGTTGTTTACAGTGTCCGCAGGCTAAACATCTTTAAAATAATTTATCCTTAATAAGCCATTTCTTTTGTCCAAAGTCTCTTTAAAATAATTTAACTTGAATAGGCCATTACTTTTGTCCAAAGTCAAAAGCATCTTTAAAATAATTTAACCTGAATAGGACATTACTTATGTCTAAAGTCAAAAGCCTCATTAAAATAAGTTAACCCGAATAGGCCATTACTTTTGTCCAAAGTCAAAAGCCTTGTTTCAATACTATGGGTCATAATGGAGCCAATGGACACAATGAAATAAGTTCATTAGAAACTTGGTTTCCATAATAGTTTTATTCTTAAAGTTCAAATCACAAATCCTACTTGAAACTAGATTCACACTGTTTATCTGTCTTTCTTTTCTAACTCCAAACATTGCAGAGTTAAACTTTGACTAAAAGACTTAACTTTGATTTCTGTTGATTCTTTCATTGCAGGGTTATCTCCCTTGAGACCTGTGCCCTTTTTCAAGAAAAGCCTGATAATGTATCTTAGCTCTTTCAGCTCCAATCCAATCAAAAAATCCCTGCAATAATTTTATGCAGGCTTCAGTTTCTTATTTCTTAAATGGCATTTCACTTGTGAAGTTGGACTATTCCTGATTTCACAATTTTAAAACTATTTTATCGTGCAAAAGAAAATTCATTAATGCAAATTTTAAATATCCATTCTCTCTGATAATTGATAAACTTTATAAGTACATTCTTTATGGTTTTCACTTTACACATAGTTGAAGAAAATTGAATTCTTTCCTCTTTTCTTTTTCAAAGTATTTTGACTATCTAGTCAATTTAAGTGTTCCATAGTTGTACAGATCCCCCCATCCCTGAAAAGATTTACTATGTCACCTGTACATCATTAATTCTGCCTACACTCCTATCGCTGGGATTTTCTGGTCAGTATGGGTTTTCTTACCTGTTCTTCATGTCTGGTGCCATGTAATCTGACATTCGTCATCTGGTGAACAGTCCATCAATTCATAATGTATTTATTGCTGTATGGTGGGGGTTTCCTGACTATGGCTGATAGTGCTCAGACTGAACCAAGTGTATTATGTAAGAGCTCTCCCCTACCCTTTCTGCAAACCTCTTTTCTTCAGCTAAGTGCCAAAATTAAGTACTATGCATATGTTCCTGAGGATGCATGGCAATGAATAGGCCTTATTGTGATACATGTACGATGGAACAACTTTTAATGATGAATAAATGTTTCACAACACTTTGTAGTGTCACATGTGCGCTAGAACAACTTCTAATGATTTTTATGCCCCACGACACCTAAAAGTGACACATTGTACTCTGTATTCTCGAACAATACACAATTACCTTCTGTAATTCACACTACCGCACACAAGCCAGCTAACTTCTTTTTATGTCACTGCTCATTCACAAACTTATTGCCGATAAGACAGATAACTCTCGTTACTCGCACTTCCAAACCCCCACCACTGCTCCTTAACTCACTCTCCATATCAACTAAATAATTCCATCTTCCAGTTGTCCTCAAATTATCGACTTTCTCTTTGCAGATCACATGACTGCACTAACTTTACTTCTGCATTGCACACGTTGAACTTGCTCAAGGCATTGGACAAAATCCATGACGTCATACTGTTTGTGTTTTTTGATTCATGTAAAAACGTCCCGTCATCAATGTTCCGGTTATTGCAAGCTTCTTGTAATATCTCTCAGGCAGACGGTAATATTGACGAGAAACTGTGAGGTTTTGTGACTAGCGTGCGCTGCTTTTTTTTTTTTTTTTTTTTTTTGGGGGGGTGTGTGTAGTCTGTAGAGTATTTAAAAACATATTCACGATCAAGAGATAATAGACTTTAAATCCATGGATCTCTAAAATGTTTTGCAATTTTGCGACATCTTAGAACAATGTTAACATTCTAATATTAATTTTACAAATATATAGTCCCTTCCACCAACTCCGTTATCGTGGGATGAGGGGGGGTGGGGGTGTGGACCAAAGGAAGGTTAATCAAACATTAGAGCGGAAAGCAATTTTAGTTTGTGACGTAGCTGATATTCCAAAGTTCAGGTCAGCGCAAAATTTAACGATGGCGAGCGCGCTGCACTTTGGCGGAAATTAGAATCTTGCTATGTAAAGGGAAACCACTGCGATCGACCTTAGCTTGATGTATGGTGAGGCAACGTCCGAGTTTGGGATTTTTTCAGTGCAGCAAATTTATGTTCTTTCCTCTTTACTTTTTTCATATTAAAAAGAATTGTTTTATTTTCGTTTTATTTTCCATTCTCATATTTTACTTTATTCTTTTCCTTTAAACATCTTTTTTTTTTCTTTAGAAAAAAAAAATCTTCCAAAGTCTGCGTTTATAACGCTCCTCGTGCAACGAGGGGAAGAACTCAATGCGTTTTTTGCTTAGAGAAACTTCGATAAAATCAAAGACTATTCTACATGGGATGTAGCCTACTTCAGCATTTTGTGGAAGCAAATGCCGCGTTAACCTGTTTCAATTAGCGTCATTCTTTCACTTAATGTTCATTAAAATAAAATGTCGATTACCAGCTGCACTGGTTTCGGTGGTGATGGTTGGGAGGGAGGGTGGGTGTAGATTTGTGGTGATTGTTGTTCTTGTTTTACTTAGTGTAAGCTTGAAAATAGTAGTGAAAATATTCTGTCTGTTTCTTGCAGTTTTCTGTTGAACTTTCGTGCTAAAAACTGTTCTGGTTGCTGAGCATCGTCTCTGCTGAGAACGATGTGCATAATGTTCTTGTTCATGTTAGTGTTCATGTTAGTGTTCATGTTAGTGTTCATATTAGTGTTCATGTTAGTGATAGTGTTAGAATTAATGTTTGTGTCAGTGTTCATGTTAGTTTTCATGTTAGTGTTCATATTAGTGTTAGAATTAGTGTTCGTGTCACTGTTCGTGTTAGTTTTCATGTCAGTGTTCTTATTAGTTTTCATGTTAGTGTTAGAATTATTGTTCATGTCAGTGTTCATGTTAGTGTTCATATTAGTGTTAGAATTAGTGTTCGTGTCAGTGTTCATATTAGTTTTCATGTTAGTCGTTTGTGTCAGTGTTCATGTTAGTTTTCATGTTAGTGTTAGAATTAATGTTTGTGTCAGTGTTCATGTTAGTGTTCATGTTAGTGTTAGAATTAGTGTTCATTTTAGTGTTCATGTTAGTGTTCGTATTAGTGTTCATGTTAGTGTTCATGTTAGTGTTCATGTTAGTGTTCGTATTAGTGTTCATGTTAGTGTTCATGTTAGTGTTCATGTTAGTGTTCATGTTAGTGTTCATGTTAGTGTTCATGTTAGTGTTCATATTAGTGTTAGTATTAGTGATCACATCAGTGCTCGTGTTAGTGTTAACATTAGTATTTGTGTTAGTGATAGTATTAGTGCGAGTGTTATTAATGTTTATGTTAGTGTTTCTGTTAGTTATATTGTTTGTGTTAAGTTCTCTGTCCATGATCATGCAAATATATTTGCCAACAGTAATGTACACAATGTTTCGATGCCACTACTCATAATCATAATTGCTCTTACAAAATTAAAAAGAGCAGAATATTTCAAGGACTATTTTAGTTCATTTAAGCCAGAGGAAAAGATTTAAAAGACTGTTTTAGTCAGTTAAGCCAGAGAAAAAGATTTAAAATAATGTTTTAGTCATTTAAGCCAGAGGACATATTTCAAAGTTTAGAACTTTAGATGTATAGTTGTTTATTATTGCTTTATTGCCCTTGAGGCAGTACTTGACATGTGCACATTGCCCAGTGTATCATTGCCTTAGCAGGCCTGAAAATGAAAAAAAAGTCCCACTAGCCTTTGGCTAGTAACTTAAAAATTTTACTAGCCAAACTAAAATTTTTACTAGCCAATTTAATTTTTTTCTAGACAATCAAAATAGCCTAACATAACAAGTGGGGGATTCTCGTCGCGGGATTGATATGTATTAAATCGAATTTTTTATACATAGGGCGTATCATATCTTTAGAAAACGACACAGAGAAAGTTTTGCCAATATTCTTTTGATTCAGATTCATTAGAAAGTATTTATCTTTGCTTTTTCATTGTATTATTTATGCATGTATTCTTTTGCAGAGTATTATGTATACTTAATATGTTAACATATAGCATTGTATTTTTAGTTGGAGCTAGATACATGAATGTTAACTGTTGATGATTTATTTAGTATTGTGTTACTGAATATTTAATTGTGAGAAGTCGACGTGTTATACCGCCAGCTAGGAGAGTTACCGGTAGTAACAGACTTCGAAATATTATATTTAAGGTGCTAAGTATAATGTTGTAATGTTGTATGGTTGGAGCCGTGACATTACGAAAGCCTTGGAGACACATAGACTGTAGCCAAGCAAGTGAAACGTGTGACTTATTTAGGACGGAGCTCTGAATAAATTAAATAATGTTTGTAAGATTATGTTACATGTCCAGTATTTATTTGAAGACCCTGCTTAGGAATTTTACAGAACTTTAATTTAATTAGATAAATTAATTTCTCTCCTTTCCCTAAACAGACTGGTTGCTTTGGCTAGTTTTTCAAACGTTTTTAAATATGCGTCTATTTGATCTTTGTGTTCATCAAAAGGAACCATATTTAATCTGGGAATGAAATGTTCAATCCTACTCTGGTTGTGTTCGTCACTCGAATGTGAACTACCACTGCTTCTCCTGTTATGACTACAATCATGTATTTCTAATCGTTTCATCTCCATCGCGTGGTCGCGTTCTTTCTGTTTCTCATCTGCTTCTAACCGTTTCGCTTCGTTTTCGGCGGCTATCCGTTTCACTTCTTTGTCAGCTTCTATCCGTTTTGCTTCGTTTTCGGCTTCAATCCGTTTCAATTCGCGATTCGCTGCGCGCTCTTCCCTCCCTCTCTCCGCTAGCTCAGTCTTGATGTAGTTTGTCAACTCATCACCTTGCCGATCGCTTCATTGTTGATCTTTGTACAGGAAATGAAGAGTGAAAATTTGGGGACTTCCGGGCTGAGTAAAAATACGGATAGGAAAATTTACAAACCCATAGTTGTTCACAAAAAAGTTCATTTTAGCGCACTCGCAGTTGGCGACTAAAGTTTTTTTTTTAGTCGCCAATTTTTGTTTTCACTAGCCATGGCGACTAAATTAGTCGCCATTTTCAGGCCTGCTTAGGCTGTCTACACTATGTCTACTCTCTGTCTAAACTCTGTCTATTCTCTGTCTACACTAGCTACGTTCAGTGGCCAAAATTAATTACGTCATATGAGTTTGAAAATATGGGCGGATTACAGTCATTGGCCAGTTTAAGTTATTATTGATGTTCTCATCATGTATAATGTTTAATTCCTGATACAAATTGACCAGTGTAAATGGCGCTTTAGTTCGGTAGTGCTCTCATTATACACAATGTCTGAAACAATATAAAAAGACCCCAGTGTAAATGGCGCTTTAGTTCGGTAGTGCTCTCATTATACACAATGTCTGAAACATATTATAAAAAAATCCCAGTGTAAATGGCACTTTAGTTCGGTAGTGCTCTCATTATACACAATGTCTGAAACAATATAAAAAGACCCCAGTGTAAATGGCGCTTTAGTTCGGTAGTGCTCTCTGTCACAAGTCTGATAAAAATGTCCGACCTGATGACCCACATTGCCTTGTTTACTTCAAATTCGAATATTTGAAACCCTTGGCCCTTTGTTCAAAGCTTCCTTTTCTAGGCGCTTCTAGAACAGGTCAAGATGTTATGTAACTTTAGGACCATTGTCCAGTTCTCGAACCAACCACATGCTTTGCGAACAGTCACGTGATACGCAATATACCTTTCTATATATGTACCCACACGCTTCCGCTCCCTCACTTCGAGCACATTTTAGCTAATTCCATCAGCTTACTCGGGTCGTGAGAGGCAGCCGGCGCCATAGAGAATCAAGGTACCCTTCGACTTCTCTCAAAGGTATCATTTTATTTAATGGTATTTGCCTATGTATTGTTTAAGTATGTATTTGTGCTATGTATTATATGATTTCCATATACACTTGAGCATGGTTCAGAGAAATAGCTGAAAACCTATATGTTACGGAATATAAATTTATTGTAACCATTTTTCCATTTCTGTACTTTAATTTATATTGTTTAATTCACTAAGAGCCAGAATGCTGCGCTCGATATGAATTCTTCATGTAATTCAATTATTGCGTGTAATTTAAATTGTAAATTGTGAAGCGCTCTGTCGGTTTGAATTACCTCTTTGTATGAACATTAATTTAACGTTGTATCTATTTTATTGCTTCATACGTCATGACTGTTAAATGGAACACATGTGAGACGATTATATTTTTCTAAAATCTAATTGTAAGCGACGCAAGGTCGAAACTCTTTGTTCAGCGCATTTAATTGAGCCATGCCTAAGTAGGGCCTGTTAGGTTGAGAATTATATCCAAACACGTTGCATCCACAGGTCGGCTCATGGTTCATGTTCACCCATGCCTCACCTGCATTAGCTTATTGGTGTAAGCGTGTCGAAATCCACTCTGAGGGCCATGCTGCAAAAATTCCAGTTCCTAGCCACTAACAAAGGGACATCATTCCTTATGCACCACGTGTGTCGTTAAAGGGGGACTGAGGGAACGAATCAGCATGACTGAGTGTTGAGACCAAGGATACAAGAATAGAGCTAAGTGCAAAATCAAGTGTACAGATCTCAAAGGAACACTTTTCTGGCAATTTAGATTGACAAAAATCAGGCATAGGCGCGTAAAGACAGAGTGAAGACTATTCGCGTTGCATTCGATTTATTGTTAATTTGTTAAACTTTATTAAATCTTATTTTCTTTGTTAATACCTCTTAGTAGTTGATTTCTATGCACAATAGACCAATTAGATTAATTCTTAGATTTGAATGGGGGCGGATGAGCAGAAAGATTGATGACGAGTGCATATTAATTTAGAGGGATTTAACTGTTTCAAATCTAGCTAAAAGTTCGCAGTTTATTAGTCTGTAAATTTGTCGTCTGAACTACAAGACGCACTTTTAATTAGTCAGATAATAAATTGAGCAACCAGTCTGCGTAGAATATGAGAGGAAGAATTAATTATATTTAAAGTCTTTTAATTATTCTAAGCAGGGTCTTTAAATAAATACTGGAAACGTAACAAGTGGGGGCTCATCCGGGATTGATATGTATTAAATTGTAAATTGTAACATTTTTATACATAGGGCGCATCATAACCTAGAAACGAACGAACGAACAGAATTGCCAATTGTTCTTTTGATTTTTGTATCACTGATTTTCTTTGCTTTTGTTGTGACATGTGCATGTATTCTTTTGCAGAGTAGCGTGCATGTTAGTTAATGTTGATATATTTAAGCGTAGTTAAATATGTCATGTTAGCTATTGAATGATTTATTTAGTATTGTGTTACTGAGTACTTCATTGTGAGGAGTCGAAGGTTATACCGCCAGCTAGGAGAGTTATCGGTAGTAACAGACTTCGGACTATTATATTTAGGGTGCTAGATATAATGTGTAATGTTGTATGGTAGGAGCCGTGACATTACGGAAGTCTTGGAACAGCGGACACTGTGACAAGCAGGTGAAACGTGTAAGAGTTAACGCGCAATTTATTTCGGAAGGTGTTCTGAGTAAATTAAATAATTTTTGTAAGGTTGTAGCCTAAAAGTTATTTTCGGGATAAGCGGAGTTATCGCCGACGGTTAAAACACACAATTCACGAGATACATTGTTATTGTAGCCAGCGCGCTAAGACAGTAAAATGGATCGCAAACAGGTTATCGAAGACCTGAAAGAAACCGGTATCATGATAGGATATCAGGGTGACGAACTGACGAACTACGTCAAAACTGAGCTAGAGAAAGCGGAAAAGGAGAAAGAAAGAGAAAAGGAGAGAGTAGAAAAAGCGGACAAAGAAAGGCAAGAGATAGAAAGGGAAGAACGGTTAGCTGCCCGCGAAGCTAAGAAGTTAGAGGCTGAAAGACTAGCTGAAACCGAGGCTAAACGCATCGCAGCGGACACAGAAGCAAAACGCATCGCAGCGGATACAGAAGCCAAACGCATCGCCGCAGACGCGGAAATAAAACGGTTAGAATGGGAAGTAAAGAAACTAGAAGTTACCAATCCAAACCGTGATCGCAGAAGCAGTGGTGATTCGCATTCTAGCGAAGGAAATAATCACAGTAGAATTGAAAATATCATTCCAAAGATAAATATGGTCCCATTTGATGAGAACAAAGATCAAATAGACGCGTATTTAAAAACGTTTGAAAAGTTAGCCAGAGCAACGAACATTCCAGCGGAACATTGGGCGATAAATTTATCGGGGTTATTGCAGGGCAGTGCGAAAAACGAGTTCAATAAGCTTAGCGATTCTGAGTCAGATAATTACGACACAGTCAAGGCCGCATTATTGAAACGTTACAAACTCACAGCAGATACATACCGACGTAAGTTTAAACAGGCCACTAAAGCCAGTTCAGAGACGCACGCACAGTACATACGACGCGTAGCTGACTTGTTCCAAAGATGGATAGATCTAGCCGAAACTCCACAGACGTACGCAGGTCTTAGGGATGAAATGGTAAAAGACCACATTCTCGGGTCATACAAATCAGATCTACTGATTCACTTAGCAATAAGGGAAAAATCTACGCTAGAGGAGATAGGCAACGCCGCCGATCGCTTTGATGACGCACATTCTCAATTCTCGAACGCACACGCGAACAACAAGTCTCGACCGAACGAACCGCAGACTCGAAAGGATAAGAAAAATGACGGGAAGGCACATAGTGAGCGTGATGATAAAACATCTAAACCCGACACTAAAAACAAGCCCGACAAACAGAAAGATAAAAAGAATCTTGCATGTTACACTTGTGGTGATAGTGGCCATTTTTCACGAACATGTCCTGAAAAGAAAACAGCTAAAGTTTACGCAGTAGAAAGTCATACACCTAAAACAGAAAAGTCGAATCGAACACCAGTACAGGCAAACGGTCACGATACAATCGCTTTGCTTGATACAGGGTGTGAGCTAGACGCTATTGTAAATGCATCATTAGTTAACCGTACCGACTACACAGGGGAGACAATCTCTGTCACCTTTGCAAACGGCGAACAAGACATTTTACCAGTAGCTGAAGTCTCGATTGTTTCAGACTTTGTAGAAGGAACAGTCAAAGCGGCAGTTATGGAAAACTCACCGCATGACGTGATCCTTGGTTGCAAGTATGTTTTGCCGTGCAAAAAACAAACTTCAATCGAACCACCACTGGTTAACGCTGTAACCAGAGCAGCGAGTAGTAAAGACAAATCTGTAACTGCACCGATGTCTGCCGCACCAGCCGTAGATAAAGCAACAGTTAGCGAGATTAAAATATTACAAGCTGAGGACGAAACACTAGACAAGTTACGCAGACAAGCTGTACCTGTTAGTGACGTCAACACTGACGATTCGAATAAGAAAGCGTGCATTATTCTGAAAAAGGGTTTATTGTACCGCTATTCGAAAGTGGGAGACGAATTTCGGAAACAATTAGTCGTTCCACAAACCAAACGAAATGACGTATTACGATTAGGTCATGAGAGTCTTTTTGGTGCACACATGGGTGTACAAAAAACAACTAGTCGTATTACAAGTGAGTTTTATTGGCCGGACATCACTGCCGATATCCGTAGATTCGTGTTAAGTTGCGACACATGCCAGAGAACACAGTCTAAAAATTCAATCAGACCCGCACCGTTAGGAGAGCCTGAACTGATCAGTGAACCCTACAAGCGCGTAGCATTGGATTTGATTGGGCCTATAATACCCACATCAACGAGAGGTAATCGATACGTGCTGACCACTATTGATTACGCAACAAGATTCGCCGACGCAGTACCATTGAAAAATATTGATACTGAAACTGTCGCCGAAGCCCTTTTCGGTCTTTGGAGTCGTGTTGGAATTCCTACTGAAATTTTGACGGATCAGGGGAGTCAATTCATAGGCAACGTAATGAAGGAAGTAAATCGTTTACTTTCCATCAAACATCTTACTTGCACACCATACCACCCCCAGGCAAATGGTCTGATTGAAAAATACAATGGGACATTAAAAACAGCACTTAAAAAGCTCGCCACAGATAAACCGAAAGACTGGGACAGATACATCCCTGCCCTACTATTTGCATATAGGGAGGTGCCACAATCTTCCACCGGGTTTTCACCATTTGAGCTACTTTACGGACGTACTGTACGCGGACCGATGATGATTTTGAAGGCACTTTGGACTGATGAAAAGACAGATGACGAAGTTAAGACAACTTATACATACGTCACTGACTTAAGAAACCGTCTTGAAACTATAGGCAAGATAGCACGGGAAAACTTGACGATAGCTCAGTCTAGACAGGCAGAATATTACAATAAGCACACCAAACCTAGAGAATTTGAAGTTAATGACAAAGTGTTACTGTTGCTTCCTGAAGCACATAACAAACTTCAGATGAAATGGAAGGGGCCCTTTGTAGTTACCGCCAAGCTAGGGGGACTGAACTATAAGGTGCAGACAGGAAAGAGAGAGAAAATCTTTCATGTTAACCTACTCAAAAAGTACATAAGCCGTGAGGATCAAACCACTCAAGCTGATTTTGTCGTAGCGACGATAGTTACAGAAGACGAGGGGGGTACTGATTGCGTCACTGGTACTTTACCAAACTGTCCTCTACAGACGGACGAAACTGTCAAAGACGTTAGGGTAAATGAAGCCTTGACAGAAAGACAGAAAAAAGAAGTGAATGAATTGCTTAATGAGTTCTCATCTACTCTGACAGACAAACCAGGGTTGACAGACTTAATAGAATTTTCACTGAAGCTGACTGACAACAAACCAATACGTTTGAAGCCGTATCCGTTGCCACACGCTAAGATAGATGACGTTAGACGTGAGATTAAGACTATGTTAGATCTAGGGGTCATAGAGAAGACTGACAGTGCCTACGGATCACCCATCGTGTTGATTAAAAAACGTGATAACTCGTTCCGTTTTTGCGTAGACTACCGCAAACTCAATCAAGTGACAGAGTTTTGTGCCGAACCTCTTCCTGATCCGGATCTCATCTTCACTAAGCTAGCTAACGCTCATTACTATACCAAAATAGATTTGTCACGCGGTTTTTGGCAAATCAAGGTCAAGGACACTGATCGACACATACTAGCTTTCACTACACCAGTAGGAAACTACACATGGAAAGTTATGCCTTTCGGAGTTTCAAACGCTCCAAGCATTTTTTCTAAAATGATGCGGTCATTGTTAGAACCACTGTACGGACGCGGAGTTGAGAACTTCATGGATGATTTAATTCTAGGCACCCAGACATGGGAGGAGCACTTAACACTCTTACGAGATGTGCTAGCCAGATTAAAGCAAGCCAACCTCACTGCCCGCCCTACGAAGTGTGAAATAGCACAATTCTCCTTAGACTTCTTGGGACACAAGTTGAGTCATGGAACTATGTCGCCAAGTGAAGCTAAGATAGCACAACTTAAGGACACTTCACAACCGCTAACAAAAACACAAGTTAGAAGTTTTCTTGGTCTTGCTAACTACTACAGAAAATTCGTACCAGATTTTAGTGCCATTGCATGTCCTCTGACTGACTTGACACGTAAGAATATGCCTACAAAAGTAGTGTGGACTGATGCATGCCAAAACGCTTTTGACACACTGAAATCTAGACTGACTTCAGATTTAGTTGTTAAACTGCCAGATCTGACAAAACCATTCTTGTTAAGGACTGATGCTAGCAACACAGGATTAGGAGCAGTGTTATTACAAGAACACAATGACACCAAACACCCAGTTGCATATGCAAGCCGTAAACTCACAACTACTGAACAGAAATATTCCACCAGTGAAAAGGAATGTCTTGCAATAGTTTGGGCCATAAAAAAGTTCGAAAACTATTTGTACGGAAAAACCTTTGTCATTGAGTGCGATCACCAGCCGTTGGCCTTTCTCGGACAGGCGCAATTTACGAACAGCCGTTTAATGCGTTGGTCTTTGTTTCTGACTCAGTATGACGCAAATATTCATTACATCAAAGGGTCTTTGAATGTTGGCGCAGATTACATGAGTCGTGCTTGATGCCATCAAGTGCCGGTACTGATAGAATGTTGTTTAATCAATTAACTGAACCCTACGGATTCCTTCCTGTAAATATGAAATATAGTTGCACACTTTATTTCTAGGAATGTCGAAATTTTTTTGTGTAAATTTTTCTTCATTGTGGACTTCTACATTTTATCATACATAATTTGTAGGAGGCATTTTATCTTTGGTAAGATAAACGCCTCAAAAGCAAGGGGGTGTCACAAGTCTGATAAAAATGTCCGACCTGATGACCCACATTGCCTTGTTTACTTCAAATTCGAATATTTGAAACCCTTGGCCCTTTGTTCAAAGCTTCCTTTTCTAGGCGCTTCTAGAACAGGTCAAGATGTTATGTAACTTTAGGACCATTGTCCAGTTCTCGAACCAACCACATGCTTTGCGAACAGTCACGTGATACGCAATATACCTTTCTATATATGTACCCACACGCTTCCGCTCCCTCACTTCGAGCACATTTTAGCTAATTCCATCAGCTTACTCGGGTCGTGAGAGGCAGCCGGCGCCATAGAGAATCAAGGTACCCTTCGACTTCTCTCAAAGGTATCATTTTATTTAATGGTATTTGCCTATGTATTGTTTAAGTATGTATTTGTGCTATGTATTATATGATTTCCATATACACTTGAGCATGGTTCAGAGAAATAGCTGAAAACCTATATGTTACGGAATATAAATTTATTGTAACCATTTTTCCATTTCTGTACTTTAATTTATATTGTTTAATTCACTAAGAGCCAGAATGCTGCGCTCGATATGAATTCTTCATGTAATTCAATTATTGCGTGTAATTTAAATTGTAAATTGTGAAGCGCTCTGTCGGTTTGAATTACCTCTTTGTATGAACATTAATTTAACGTTGTATCTATTTTATTGCTTCATACGTCATGACTGTTAAATGGAACACATGTGAGACGATTATATTTTTCTAAAATCTAATTGTAAGCGACGCAAGGTCGAAACTCTTTGTTCAGCGCATTTAATTGAGCCATGCCTAAGTAGGGCCTGTTAGGTTGAGAATTATATCCAAACACGTTGCATCCACAGGTCGGCTCATGGTTCATGTTCACCCATGCCTCACCTGCATTAGCTTATTGGTGTAAGCGTGTCGAAATCCACTCTGAGGGCCATGCTGCAAAAATTCCAGTTCCTAGCCACTAACAAAGGGACATCATTCCTTATGCACCACGTGTGTCGTTAAAGGGGGACTGAGGGAACGAATCAGCATGACTGAGTGTTGAGACCAAGGATACAAGAATAGAGCTAAGTGCAAAATCAAGTGTACAGATCTCAAAGGAACACTTTTCTGGCAATTTAGATTGACAAAAATCAGGCATAGGCGCGTAAAGACAGAGTGAAGACTATTCGCGTTGCATTCGATTTATTGTTAATTTGTTAAACTTTATTAAATCTTATTTTCTTTGTTAATACCTCTTAGTAGTTGATTTCTATGCACAATAGACCAATTAGATTAATTCTTAGATTTGAATGGGGGCGGATGAGCAGAAAGATTGATGACGAGTGCATATTAATTTAGAGGGATTTAACTGTTTCAAATCTAGCTAAAAGTTCGCAGTTTATTAGTCTGTAAATTTGTCGTCTGAACTACAAGACGCACTTTTAATTAGTCAGATAATAAATTGAGCAACCAGTCTGCGTAGAATATGAGAGGAAGAATTAATTATATTTAAAGTCTTTTAATTATTCTAAGCAGGGTCTTTAAATAAATACTGGAAACGTAACACTCTCATTATACACAATGTCTGAAACATAATATAAAAAGATCCCAGTGTAAATGGCGCTTTAGTTCGGTAGTGCTCTCCTTTATTTACAATGTCTAATACATAACACAAAAAGCGCACTACTGTGGATTGTGGTCGCGTTATACACAGCGTCCAATTCATGATACAAATTGCACAGTAAAAATGGTGCTTTAGCTGTGTGACGCTCTCATTATATTCAAATATGGGTTTAATGTCTTTACATTTGAAAATATTGTGATTATAAATGGCCGTCAAAGTCAGATACAGTAAGTTATGTATGCTTTGTGAGATAAGCTCTATAAATGCATAACTTTAAATTTAAGGAATCGTTTTGAAATGGGACTGCAGCCAGTAAACTTCATCTTTTGCCTTCATGTATAATTCCATTTGCCACTGAAAATTTGGGAAATTGTATGTCTACATTTTAAAAGCGAACTAGTAATAAAATATAAGCAGATGATTTTCTTGTATAATATTTCCAAAAGCGCACTTTATATAGCAGCCATTTTAATGATATCTTTGTGACCATCATAAAGTTACTTTTGTGACCATCATAAAGTTATCTTTATGACCATCATAAAGTTATCTTTGTGACCATCATAAAGTTATCTTTGTGACCATCATAAAGTTATCTAGTGACTAAAAGAATTTTGTTTTAAAAAATGAATTTGAATTTCACATTTGGGGCTCGCGCTTGCAAGTCACTTGGTTTAAGTGGACAAATAAATTCAAAGTTCATCTTGTCTTGCGCTATAGAAAATTAAAAAAATAAATAAACATCACTTTCTTACATTAAAAAAAAATTGTACACCTATGTATTAGAAATACGTATACAACTAGGAAATAAAGTTGTTCGAACATACAACGTCACTAAACATAGCATGATTACAAGATTCATTTGACGCAAACACTTGAAGTTCAAAGCCATTACTGATAGCGTTTGCCTGGGAATGGTTGTGATTTCCATGTGGGGGGGGAGGGGGAGGAGTCATTACTCACGGAAAGGGGGGGGAGGTATCTTCGTTCAATTTTCTTTTCGAGGGAGAATTTGTTTTGTTTATGCTTGTTCGTTGTTTTTCTTGCATTTGAATGTAAAGCAGAGAACCAGCATCGATTCATTTTCCGATTAGTGTTTCTGTTTCTACGTCTTTGAAAAATAGCAGAAATTGCGCTTCACGCTATTGTCAGGCCATTGAGTCTGAGTCACTGGTCACAATTATTTTGAGAACTGTGCTGGAAATAAATCATGCCCGTTGTTAAACGCATGTTTGTTGGCACTATTTTAGAGTGCGCCTGTCTCTGATTCTTATCCACCATGTTTATGATGTTACAGAAAAATAGTGCAACCTGAATCATTTTGCTGGTGTTTCATTACACGTATAATATGCTACACATTGTTGCATGTAGATTTGCTTTTTTTAGGTTCACCTTACCTTCACTACCTTGTCCGCTCCCCCCCCCCCTTTCCAAAGTTGTCTGCCTTGTGTAAGAAAAGGACACCTCAAGCTGAGTACCTTTATGAAAAGTCAAGATAATAAAATAGTATTTTATGTCAAAGCTGATCAGTTATATTTTATGCACTCTGTCTTCCAATGTATTTCACACACCAGTGTTTATTTCACACCAGTGTTCATATTAAAATGTTCCTAAAGAAAAGTTAAACTATCTCACACTCGCTCTACGCTGAAATGCTAGACTGTTCTTGTAATCATTTATAATGAACTTACAAGTTTATTTTTATACCTTAGTCTCTATTGATTTTTTTAACATTTTTCGTACCTAGCGTAACTGGAAATTGTACATTTCGTCGCAATGTTTATTATTAAGTGTTATAATATTCAAAATATAATATCCAAATACGTTACAGTAACCTGAAATGTTAAGATATCACATATTACTGCTTGTCCCATGTTAAGATATTTCAGTTTGAAAGTCCCCCTAAAATGTCTGATTAAAATAAAGAATACTTTCTTAATCTCTTTTATCATAAGCTGTTGGATATTTTTATAGCATATTAATTTCAAAGGTTTTAGCACGTTTATTGTTACCTCAACCGAAATATTTTCTACGCATAAATGAGAGATTTCACATGCGCACTTATTGGAAAGAGTGAGTCAGTGAGAGTGAGTGAATCAGTGAGAGTGAGTGAGTGAATCAGTCAGTGAGTGTGAGTGAATCAGTGAGAGTGAGTGAATGAATCAGTCAGTGGGAGTGAGTCAGTCATTGTGTCAGTGAGTGAATTAGTCAGTGAGAGTGAATGACTGAGTCAGTGAGTGAGTGAGTGAGTCAGTCAGTAGTTAGTCAGCGAGTATATGATTTTTAAGAATAATATCTCACTGTGCACTTGAAATTACCCTGAGATGAGTAATGCATGTTTTTCTTTATTTTCAAAAAGTCAATGTTAAAACCCTTGAGCATCTACATAATATCTATTAATGCTGTATTCATATTGAAATGTTGATTTTATTTACATTATTTAACATTATGTTAATATTAAATCGCATTGAATAAGTATTATATTATACAATAATTTTATAAAATTGTATTATATTAAATTTGTAAAGATATTTAGCCGTAATGAAATCTTTTTCTCAACTTTCCTCTTTATCACCCACCTACATCCCCCTTTTAACCACCACCCTTTTGTACCCGCAATCCATAGCTTCTCTGTTTGATGAACACTCTGCTGATTGTCATGACGTAAGCATGTTGTTACCTTCTGTGTTCTTTTGTCCTGTCTGCCTTAGAAACGTGGCCGTCAAGGCGAGTACACGCAGTGGTGAATCCAGACACACACCCGTGGTGGCCAGGTGCGTTGGAAACGCACGTCCACTTCTTGCTTGCTTGCTTGCTTGTTTCAATTTCTATTTTTTTAAAAATTATTTTAGTGCCTGCTGCCATCTCCACAGACTTTTGCATAATGCAAGTAGATGATCCTGTTGTAGGAGTTATTTTATTCTTTCGTTTGTTCCAGTGAGATTTATAACAGTACTAACCAAAGTTGTGGATCTAATCATTAATGTGTTCACTTCATTGCTCACAGTGTGACATTTCATTTTAAAGCAATAGTTCTTCTTCCTCTTAAAACAACAGTGCTCGGGTTTCTTTACTGAACGTAGAATTGGTTTTGGTTTGGTCTTCCTAGATGATGTTATTTGATCTGTATGTCCTCTGTAAGCATTTCCTTTTAATTGGGACAAATTATTTCGTGTGGACATTGTATACAAATCATTAAATTAAACATTTTTTGCAAAGTTAGCCTCCAACTGGCTAACATGCTTTTTGTTTTGTTTTGTTTTTATTGGCACTGTTTATTGGCGTGAAGGAATATTGCTGAGAAGCAGCTATAAGAGCGAATTAAATTAAATGGAAATAGTAGTTAGGGTAAGAGTCGGGATTTGGGGGTTGGTTAGAGCTTGGGGTTTGTCTTGGTTAGGGTTAAGATAGGGATTAATGATAGATAGGGTTAGTGATGTAGTTTGAATGGGTTAGGATTAGGGTTGGTTCTAGTTAGGGTTAAGATGTGGTGTATAAACTGAAACGTTGACCACCTCGTACAACACATTGCCTAATCTGTGACTTTAAGACGGAGAACATTGCCTAATCTGTGACTTAAGACGGAGAACGTTGCCTAATCTGTGACTTTAAGAACAACACATTGCCTAATCTGTGACTTAAGACGGAGAACATTGCCTAATCTGTGACTTAAGACGGAGAACGTTGCCTAATCTGTGACTTAAGACGGAGAACATTGCCTAATCTGTGACTTAAGACGGAGAACATTGCCTAATCTGTGACTTAAGACGGAGAACGTTGCCTAATCTGTGACTTAAGACGGAGAACGTTGCCTAATCTGTGACTTAAGACGGAGAACATTGCCTAATCTGTGACTTAAGACGGAGAACGTTGCCTAATCTGTGACTTAAGACGGAGAACATTGCCTAATCGGTGACTTTAAGAACAATACGTTGCCTAATCTGTGACTTTAAGACGGAGAACATTGCCTAATCTGTGACTTTAAGAACAATACGTTGCCTAATCTGTGACTTTAAGACGGAGAACAATACGTTGCTTAATCTGTGACTTTAAGACGGAGAAGAATACGTTGTTTATAAGGAGCATGTGAAATAAAAACGGACGTTCGTTTTCTTTGATAAGGGACACATGGAGTAATTGATTTCTGTACACTGGTAACACTGTGAGCAATGAGAGAGTTCATTCAGCATGTATTAGCGCTATTGAGAAATAGACTAATGATTTCCAGACAGAGCATGAGCTTGCTTAACTGAACACGAAATGCAGTTACAACACGAAAGACAATGACAACAACTCGAAAGCTCTTCCAAGCATCACTTCCAATAGCACTTAACAGCAGCAATTAAAACAATACTGAGCAGGAGATATTTGCAGTGCCCGGCGATGACCATGCTAGTAAACCTCAGAATTTGTGGTGCCTTGCTGTCGTATCTATAGTTTGTGTGTGCATCTCAAACTCTGTAGTGTTTTATTCATTTCTCACATGTAGCTCTGTGTCATCACTTCTAAGTTTGTTGAATGTCTGTAGCGTATGGTGAAGCACACTCATTTGAACGTAGCCAGACAAGTGTGGGCATGGTCAATGAAAAAGACCGGAAATACGTTTCATTTACGGAATTACGTCTTTCTTTATGTAGATATATATTTTTTCCTCTCAAATTGCACACGAAATAGCTTTCTTTAGTTAAATGTATTTTTGATATTTTTAACTGCACGAGATATTATCATAATCGTCATTTTAATATTAAATCATTTTTAGTTTGCTATTTCTTTGTTTTACTCATTTCATAGAGAGTACATGAGAATATTAATTAGTGTTCGTATTGTTTGTTCTACACAGGTGTTGATGTGTCTGAACGCACACATGCAGTATGGTACATCGGTTTTCATAAAAGGATAGTTAAATATTAAAAGTGAAGGATAGTTAAATATTAAAAGTCTTTTTTTATGTAGGAGTGAAAGAGAGTTAACAAATTCTGAGTGTAATAATCAAGACTGACAACGACAATGATGAGCATAAAGAAAGTGAGAATAACGAGAAATACAGAGAACAAATATAATTAATGTAAAACACAGAAAAACAATTAACACTGATAAGAAATGCAGGGAACAAATATATAAAACACAAGGAGCAATTAACACTGATAAGAAATGCAGAAAATAAACATAGATATGAAAGACACACAAAAAATAAATAGCATTGATTTCAATCACAATACAAATATAATGATTAAAACAAATATATATGAAAAACACCTAGAAGAAATAATTGACGAAAAACAGGGGACAACTATCGGTAACGAACCACTAAAACAAGGAAGATGTCTTTAGACGAAAAGCCCAGAGAGCAATATCAAAACAGAGAGGACAACTTTCGGTGATATATTCAACGCATTAATACTCTTGCGGTGCATAAACTAGAAGATCATTTGCTCGATGATCGCACTGTACGCACATTTTGACGACGACGATTGTGTTGATGATAATGGCGGCGACGATGATGATGACGATGGCGATGATGATGATATGGGAGAAGAATTTTAGTAATGAATGTTGTAAGAGAAGAATTTGAGGATGAAGATAATCATATATAAACATTATTTGAGCAACAATAGTCTTTTCAAGAATTTTTAAAACAGAAATGAACTTTAACCGAAAATTGATAAACCAACAGCTATCAAAAGAAAAACCAGAGCTAAACACACACACAATTATTCACAGATAAAAGTTCTTTAATTTTTCAAATACGAATTTATTCTACATATTAATTATTAAAACTTCCTTTTCTATAACAGTACATTGATTTCATTTTTAATGTAGGACAAGGGCTAATTAACTGAAACTCGTATCACTCTTGGCTCATTTGCATAGGTGAGAGTTTGCATTGACATTTACTATATATACCACATTTACATAGGTGAGAGTTTGCATTTAGTTTTTATAGCACATTTGCAGAGGATAAATTGTGCATAGGCATGTGCTATAAAATAGGGGAAATTTTGCATAGACTTTGTTATATCACATTTACATTTGAGAGATTTTGCACAGATTTTTTCTATACCACATTTGCATTTGAGATATTTTCCATAGATATTTATTATAACATATTTACATTCGAAAGATTTTGCATAGATTGTTTGCTATTGTATATTTGCATTGGAGAGAATTTGCATATACAATAACTATTGTACATTTGCATTGGAGATAATTTGCATATACATCAGCCAATACATTTGCGATGGTACATTTACATATTTCAGAAATTTGAATGGACACTCCGTTTGCTATTCCCTATTTACGATGGAGGGAATTTCCATACATATTTTCTCTAGTACATTTACATATATCAAAAATGTGAATGGACACCCATTTGCTATATCCTAATTACATTGGAAAAAATTTGCATATATTTTTACTCCAGTTCATTCACAGTGATGTGAAGTGATTATTTCTGGTTGCCTTTGTGTAAATTACAGAGAATTATAAAAATCTGAAACGTGCTGTACTGTTGCATTTATGTTTTAATCATTCTATAATTTATTTTCCTTTTATTCTTCATTTGTTTTCTTACATTTTTTATTATTTACTATTTTCCTTTTATTTATTTTTAAATTCTATGTATTTGTTTTAAAGAATAAGTTATTTACTTATTGCAGGGGGAGGGAAGGGGGTCATACTTATAGTTTTATGTGTAGTGCTAATCGTAATTATTTTGTTCACATACGAATCTAACACAGTTTATCAAGGGAGGTAAGTACCTACTAAGTTTAGCTGTGTAGGTATGGTATTGTTTCCATTCGTAACTATTTCAGGCACATTGTCCTTCTATGCCCAAATTAGGAAAAACATTAGATGTACAATCGCTGATCATTTTATTACGCTTTCATAATGTAATTTCTGCGATGGGTAAGTATACTATACAACATATTCTGTATACAACAGCTGGGGTAGATGTAGGCATTCGTAATTCATTTTGTGAAGTTCTGTTTTTCTGTAGTTCGTAGCACATCATTTAAGGTAGTGTGTGCATTCGTTACAAATTATATTACAGTAGTATGTGCATTCGTTACAAAAATATAGTAGTGTTTGCATTATTAACACATTAATTGCAGTAGTATAACAAAGCCTGTTTGTTGCACTAATTACAGTGAGTGTGCTAGCATACATACTGTATGCAATTACATATATTGTGTTATGTGCATCAAAATTCTTATCAGTTATCGTTATTTCGTTTTACTTACAAGTGCCTTTGAAATATATCTTTAGTATTTGCTTTTATACATCTTTGTGTTTTTACATCTACAAATAATCTTGCAGTCATGTGTAACAACGTAGACTAATACATATATGCATAATATGTGTTTATTTTTTATAATAATAAAAATAATAATAACACTACTATTAAGGAAACCAATATCATTATAATATTGTATTGTGTACATTTCTTAATGGTTTTCTCTTTTTTTGCACTGGTACTAAGTATCTTAGTTCAGACATATACAAGAAAATGTATTGTGGTTATTTTATTATTATTGGAAGCGTTTCAGTGTACCTAAAATGATGTCTTCAGGAGTTTTACCAATTTTGTTCTACCTATATATTTTGGACAGTCATCATCCGCCAACTCATTGGTCGATATGCAAAACAAAGATCTATCAAGAGTCTGTTCGACCATGTAGTGTTGCTAATTCTCTTTCTTTTTCCTGCACAAATTACAGTCTCATCAGATTAATACTGGTAGTTTTTCTTTTCGGGTTAAAAAAACAAAAACAAAACTAAATATTAATATTTTTATGTTCCTTTGTTTGTAAAAGAAATTGAAAATATTGATTGTTTTAAAAAATTTTATTAAACAATATATTTATTTTCAATATAAATATGTTTCAATAGATATTTATTATAAACAGACACAAAAATGTGTCATGACTTAACTGAAATTAAGATATTTATCATCTGAGTTATACTGTTAATTTATGTCAGCCTGTTACGAAATACAAATAATTGTATTATAATTTATTTTGTAAATTAATCTGGCACTCTTTACCGCCACTTACGAAATCACTTGGAACTGGGAGAGGGATGTCTTAGTTTCTATTCAAGACACCAGCGTCATCAGGTTCTTTTATGAAACATAGTGTCAACACATATTTATTATTGATATCATTTAGTGGTTGTCTTGCATTGATCACTATAGCCTAGTATGTACACAAATGTATAGATGTTGTTCAAAATAAAAGTTATTTTTTCAGGCGTTCTGACGAAATTACATGTATATACTGGGATTTGTCATTCTTTTGCATGAAGAACTGTTTAATGTCTAGTTGTTAATAATGAAGAACTGTTTAATGTCTAGTTGTTAATAATTCAATACCATCATCTCTGGTGGTACCTTAATCTTAATGTCATCATTCCTTCATGGAAAGTGTTATATTAATGTCATCATTCCTCATGGAACGTGTTATATTAATGTCATCATTCCTCATGGAACGTGTTATGTTAATATCATCATTCCTCATTGAACGTTTTATATTGTCATCATTCCTCGTGGAACGTGTTGTATTAATGTCATCATTCCTCATGGAACGTGTTATATTAATGTCATCATTCCTCATTGAACGTTTTATATTGTCATCATTCCTCGTGGAACGTGTTATAGTAATGTCATCATTCCTCATGGAACGTGTCTTGTTCACACCACATGAATGGAATGTTTCGCACTCAATCTTCATTACCTCCCTTTAACCGTCAAGACTCGTTTTGTTGCAGGCGGTTGTGTGACGAAGACGATGAATTGAGCGAGGTGGAACCGGATGCTGTTCCCAGCGAGGTTAGGGACTGGTTGGCCTTGACCTTCACGCGTTCAATGTCCAACATGAAACGGCGAGGGGAGGATAAGCCAAAGTTTCGCTCTGTGGCTCACGCCATTCGAGCGGGAATCATGGTCGACAGGTGAGCAATGAATCTTGTTAATGTGATAAAGATTTAATTAAACACTTTTTGCAACAAAAAAATGAAATTATTTATAAAAGCAGTGATTCTAAAGACAGGAATTAGCCTTATTATAAATATGAGAAAGCAAGAAATATAATGTATAAAATGAAATTTTAGAAATTGACTCATGGAATACATGAAATACACAACTGTATACTATACTCAAATACAAGGACACACACACAGACACACAATCTGAAGCAGCTATGCTGTATTCAGTAATGAAACATACTATGCTCAAATACAATGACACACACACACACACACACACACACACAAGCTATGCTGTATTTAATAATGAAACATACTTAAGTACTAATATACCTAAGAAAGATTAATGTTACAACTAAGAAGCAACAATGAGATTACACAACTCAGTGGAGGAAATCTGAAAAATAAAATAAGTAATCAGGAGAGTTAACGATTCACAGAGAAGAGGAAGTCTACAAATGATAAAATATCACTTTGCGATGATATGATATAAATAGAACTTAATAATGATTAAGGAAGTGAACATCTAATGGAGAGAAAAATTAAGAATATAAATAAAAAATAATAATGTTTAGCAAAATTAATAAATACGAACCGAAATTGTTTGTTTTTTGTTGATTTACAAAATATGCACTAGGATAGAATTATGAACTCGACCAAGTACTCACGACTCCATGTTTAACTTTAAATTTTTATATTTATTTACGAATTTCTATACTTGTTTAACACAGAGTCAATTTTATTACAAAACTAACACTTTTAATTTTACAAAGAAAAAAACATTACAGCAGTGCACAATATTTCACCCACTGCAGGATACACTCCAAATACACTTCTCTTTCTGACTCATCTCGGGGTACACTCCAAATACACTTCTCTTTCTGACTCATCTCGGGGTACACTCCAAATACACTTCTCTTTCTGACTCATCTCGGGGTACACTCCAAATACACTTCTCTTTCTGACTCATCTCGGAGAGTGCTTCAAAAAGACCTTTCTCTATTTTGAAGGTACCTTTACCTCGATAAAATAAAAGATCAGTGAGAGAAAGGAAATGAATTTTTTTAAGCAGGATATGGCTTTCATGAATGAGAAACCTTCTTCCTGTCTTTGATGTCTGAGGGCAAACTTAAAAAATGTATTAAAAATAATGTCAAATTGGAAACAAAATCAGTAACAGCAACAAACTACAAAAAATGGAACTTACATTAGATACCACTTGATGGCTTTGAGAGAAAAGATTTGATCACTTCACTTCTTATTTATAGTAAGTCATTCGATATCAAATAATTCTTTGTTAATATGTTTCTTAAAATGACTGATAATTATTTACAGCCTAGTCACAGTAAGTCATACGGTGTAAAATAATTCTTTGTTAATAGGTTTCTTAAAATGACTGATATATAATTATTTACAGTCTAGACACAGTAAGTCATACTGTGTAAAAATAATACTTTGTTAATAGGTTTCTTAAAATGACTAATATATAATTATTTACAGTCTAGACACAGTACGTCATACGGTGTAAAATAATTCTTTGTTAATAGGTTTCTAAAATGACTGACAAATAATTATTTCTCAGATATGCCTAGTATGACGATAGCTTCTTGCCTTTAAATCAAAGTCACATCTGAGATGTGTTCTCCGTAACGCGAAGACACGTCTGATATATGTCAGGATGAGGGTATACAAAGGTTGCTGTATGTTTCCTTTTGTCCTAAACATGGCTGAGGTTGGTGTTTATAAAATCTTAAAGCATACATGAAATAGTTTGTCATTGGTTATTGGTCATATATCCCAATCTATGAGTGAGATATGTATTGTCTTAAGTCATAAAGAGTAAATGAAATACATTTCTCATAATTATATCCATATATATGAAAGGTCTGAGTTTTTCAAACGTCATAAAACATAACTGAGATATATTACCATGAGTAAGGAACATTTCGTACACTAAAAATGTAAATATAATTATAATAATAAGTACACTAAAAATGTAAATATAATTATAATAATAATTATAAAAATGTACTTGAGATACATTCCATATTTGATTCAAATTTGTCACCATATTTCACAAAATATTTGACTGGAGGGTGATTCCCCTAAATATTGTTATTATTAAGATATGTTTATATATCCAATTCTTGCCAGAAAAATATTAACTTTATATGAAAACATGTCTGTGAAGTATTATCCATAAATCTCCTGACGTAACTGGGGTATGTTGCTCATATATAGCACAAGGCATGATGAGATATTCTCATCACATAAGTGCTACATCCTGGCTACAATTTTCAAGATTTGAGTATGAAATATGTTGCTTGTATATCGCAAGATCTAACAGAGATATGATATCCATATACCCATTGGCTGGTCTTGTTCTCGTAAATCTTAACTATTGGATAATAAAACCTACTCATCCAGTTGGAACTGATTTGCTTTGCATCAGCAATTTCCAGCATATTCATAGCATAAACGAGTTGATTACTCCAACTCTGACACTTACAAATATACCATCCTAAGGAGTGCCCAAGGTCGGACCACTTCGACAATTAAAAAATTTATATAATAATTAAGTCTAGAAATAGGGATAGGCAAATTTACTCCTCCACACATAGATAGATAGATAGACAGACAGGCAAGCAGGCAGGCAGACAGATAGATAGATAGATAAATAAATAGATAGATAGATACATAGATAGATAGATGGATAGATGAATGGATGGACGGATAGATAGGTGGATGGGTGGATTGGTGTGTGGGTGGATGGATAGAGAGAAAGCTTGGAAAGACAGATAGATATTTGAATGGGTGGCTATCCTGTTCATATGTTTAAAATGCTCGAATTAGACACATTGACTATGCAATCGCTTGCTTATCTGGCACACACTGGCCATATATTCCAAGAAATGATTATGTGTCTTCCATAACTCCAAGGATTTGATTAAGATATATGGTTCATATATCCAAGTATTTATACATACAACTAGACCTGACTGAAATATATTTCAAGAAACCTATCAGCTTGACTGAGATATACTGGCGTATATCTGTCCCATAATATGACAGAGATGTTGAGCAATGTATCCATACATGACTGAAATGTGTTGTCCATTATTATCCATGGCATGACTGTGTTACCACCCTTTATCCAAACGTGACCAATTTATTTCAATTAAATGCTTGACTGAGATGTGTTCCCACAATTCACAAATCGTGACTGAGATACCAGCTTCACATATCCAAATATTCACCAGTTTTACTGCTCTCCGTTCCCATACCACTGATCACATACATTATTCATAAATTATACGGTTTGAGGAAAACGTGTTACCTACTTATCACAAGGCTTGACGCTGACGTGTTACCTACTTATCACAAGGCCCGGTGCTGACGTGTTACCTACTTATCACAAGGCCCGGCGCTGACGTGTTATCTACTTATCACAAGACCCGGTGCTGACGTGTTACCTACTTATCACAAGTCCTGACGCTGACGTGTTGTTTATTTATCACAGGGCTTGACGCATGCGTTTTACAATTCACAACATCTTTGATTAAGATGTACTGTCCATATATCTATGGGCTCAAGATAAGACACGTTACACGCCTTCCCTTCCCATGATCCTGTGGACTGCCAGAGAGTTGACAATAAGCCCGCTGTAGCGCACTCTTGAGTCTCTTTCAGACGGCTAATCAAGCAACAAGCAGAAAGCCTGTGATTTGAGCGAGCAGAGAGTGCTTATTTACTAGCTTCTGTGTCGGATCACTGTCATATCTTGTCTGGTAAGAACTGGCAATTTGATGCAGTTTCTCCTTTCCCTCCTTGGTTCTTTGCTTTGTAGATGGCAATTCTTTTTCGTTCTTTGTGGTAACTCATTTTGGGTTTCCACATCCTAATCGTGCTGCGCATGCCATTAATCATGGCGTCGTTTTAGAGTGGCTTTATTTTAAGTCCTGCAGTGTTAGCCTCTTTCCATGGTCAGTATCATCTGAAAACGTACAAATCTAGATTCTTTAACTCCTAGTGATGCAGTCATGTCCCGCAGATAGTGTAGTTAGTGTATAACAAAGTAAGGAATTTTTCACTCAAGAAAGACAACTCAGGAAGACTGTAAGTCATTTCACACAGTGGTATCCCCTTTGGAAAGTTTGCTGAGGTTCAACATAAAATCAGGCGATTACCAGACATTTCATACGTACTTTTCATACTAAACATTTTACCGTGTATTTCGGATGATTGTTCAGTGACACGTGAGCTCTGACCACAGAGCAATATGTTTATGGAGTTGAAAGGAAGAGGTGTTGGATTGACAGACATTTTGCACTTTTACTTTTATAAGGGACATATCACTTTTAGTTTGATTAAGACATACATTTATGCAACACAGTCAAACTAATCTCATCTTAACATAAGGAGATCAAATAAACCTGATATTTTACTCAAAACGTTATTTTCGTGTAATTCAAGTAAATGAGGAGTATTTAAAGCCGGAGAGTGTTTTAGGCTGGGGAGTATTTAAAGCTGGAGAGTGTTTTAGGCTGGGGAGTATTTAAAGCTGGAGAGTGTTTTAGGCTGGGGAGTATTTAAAGCTGGAGAGTGTTTTAGGCTGGGGAGTATTTAAGGCTGGAGAGTGTTTTAGGCTGGGGAGTATTTAAAGCTGGAGAGTGTTTTAGGCTGGGGAGTATTTAAGGCTGGAGTGTTTTAGGCTGGGGAGTATTTAAGGCTGGAGAGTGTTTTAGGCTGGGGAGTATTTAAGGTTGGAGAGTGTTTTAGGCTGGGGAGTATTTAAGGCTGGAGAGTGTTTTAGGCTGGGGAGTATTTAAGGCTGGAGAGTGTTTTAGGCTGGGGAGTATTTAAGGCTGGAGAGTGTTTTAGGCTGGGGAGTATTTAAGGCTGAAGAGTGTTTTAGGCTGGGGAGTATTTAAGGCTGGAGAGTGTTTTAGGCTGGGGAGTATTTAAGGCTGGAGAGTGTTTTAGGCTGGGGAGTATTTAAGGCTGGAGAGTGTTTTAGGCTGGGGAGTATTTAAGGCTGGAGAGTGTTTTAGGCTGGGGAGTATTTAAGGCTGGAGAGTTTTAGGCTGAGGAGTATTTAAGGCTGGAGAGTGTTTAAGGCTGGGGAGTATTTTAGGTTGATTTAACGTGAACATGTTCCTTATCTATGGATTAGCCTCGATGATTATCATGTGACTTAAATACAGAACTAATTGAACAAGTATTATTTCTTTTCAACTAACAAAAGTTCAATTAGGCTTGACAGAATCGTCCCAGAGAAAACATACATGTGTGGTAGAGATGTCAAATTGAAGATATAAACATGAACAACGTGTGACGTCATTTATAAACATGAACAACGTGTGACGTCATTTATAAACATGAACAACGTGTGACGTCATTTATAAACATGAACAACGTGTGACGTCAGATATAAACATGAACAACGTGTGACGTCAAATATAAACATGAACAACGTGTGACGTCAGATATAAACATGAACAACGTGTGACGTCAGATATAAACATGAACAACGTGTGGCGTCAGATATAAACATGAACAACGTGTGACGTCATTTATAAACATGAACAACGTGGGGCGTCAGATATAAACGTGAACAACGTGTGACGTCAGATATAAACATGAACAACGTGATATAAACATGAACAACGTGTGACGTCAGATATAAACATGCACAACATGTGACGTCATTTATAAACATGAACAACGTGTGGCGTCAGATATAAACATGAACAACGTGTGGCGTCAGATATAAACATGAACAACGTGTGGCGTCAGATATAAACATGAACAACGTCTGGCGTCAGATATAAACATGAACAACGTGTGACGTCAGATATAAACATGAACAACGTGTGACGTCATTTATAAACATGAACACCGTGTGACGTCATTTATAAGCATGAACAACGTGTGGCGTCAGATATAAACATGAACAACGTGTGGCGTCAGATATAAGCATGAACAACGTGTGGCGTCAGATATAAGCATGAACAACGTGTGGCGTCAGATATAAGCATGAACAACGTGTGACGTCAGATATAAACATGAACAACGTGTGGCGTCAGATATAAGCATGAACAATGTGTGACGTCAGATATAAACAAACATAGACAGCATGTGAAATCATATACAAACAAACATGAACAACGTGTAGACGGACTAGCTAATGGTAATTACACTTTTATAGAGGTATGCAGATTAAAGGGAGATAATTTGTAGAAATGTATACAGTTACCCTCACACACACACACACACACACACACACACACACACACACACACACACACACACACTTTATTGCAAATGTATTTGTGACAATTGTTATCAATACTAGATCACAAGTATCTAGAATGAGAATCACTAAAGGTATTTTATGGAATTTCCAAAACGATTTTTGTTAAGCGCACTTGTGTCTTAAGTAGCGAATGTTAAACTACAAGATAATACAATACCCCTTTCAGAGCCGTCCGATCCGATTATGAAATAATGAATGGATTTCTGTTTTAATCTAATAAACCGTGTGTCGCAATGGTCTGAATATACAGACTTATTCCGGAATACATTACACACTCTACCAGATAGTAATTAATACAAGGGAGTGAACTGTGCCCGTGTAACATACAGTGATGACACTACATCCGGGCAGAACAAATCCTTCCAGATGCCCTGCTGTAAAGAGATGTGGCACAAGTCAATCAGCAGTCTTGCTTGCCACTTCCAGACATCGACAGTTTCCTGTATTTCGACCAGAAATTTTTGCTAGGGATCTGATTTCGTATGGGTGACTAGGAAAACGACAATGGAAACGATGATGAGTTTGATGATAATTACAATTATTAACGAGGCACTGCTCATATCAGTGTTCTTACTTAGATAGATAGACAGACAAACAGGCAGATAGATAAATAGATAGATAGATAGATAGATAGATAGATAGATAGATAGATAGATAGATAGATAGATAGATAGATAGATAGATAGATAGATAGATAGATAGATAGATAGATAGATAGATAGATAGATAGATGGATAGATAGATACCTTCCTGAAATTACATTTTACAACTTTTTATTTTTGTTTTATCTTTTTACTTTTCCGCACCACATAACTGCTTTAGCCTCATGCATTAGCCATGCCACATAACTGCTTTAGCCCCTTGCATTAGCTATATCACAAAACTGCTTTAGCCCCATGCATTAACCATGCCACAAAACTGTTTTAGCCCCATGCATAAGCCATACTACAAAACTGCTTTAGCCACAAAACTACTTTAGCCCCATGCTTTAGCCAAACCACATACTGCTTCCACCGCATGTATTTGCCACACCACATACAATTGAAAACTTTAACATACAAATTAAACTAATCTAAGCAATCATTGCAAAACAAGTGTCGACTGTTTTTTGAACCACCAGCTTTGTTTTCTTATCTAAACCAAATTCTATACGTGGTTTTGCCGCTTTCCACTATAACCGTTATAAGCTTCTTTAATTTCAGTCTTTCTGCCGAAAAATACACGGACTGAAGTAAATCATAATCCACTTTTAAGATTGTATTGCATCTTTAAACAATTAGCAAAGCCATACCATTTTCCTGCAGGTAAATAATTACTTCAGCTTAACATTCAGTAAAATACTGGAGCTAAACTTATGTTGCCTCATAATATGCACACGTTTGGGCGTCCAGTTTGCAGATAACTGATCCGTTTAAATATCACTATGAATTCGGGTGCAAGCTGTTAACGGTCCAGATTAACCTTGTAGCCTACTGAAAGTGATTTTTGGCACAGTGCCATGACTCGAAGTGGAACAGCAATATGGATTCCACAAAATATGCAAACACTTATTTACGTCTTGGCGGGTTTCCTCGGTAACCATTCTACTCGTTAGTCCGCCTTATTAAAATGTATGTCGTGCGTGAGAAAGGAAAGGTTTCAATTCTTCAAGCGCGCACTCTACAGAACTCACACCGCCACCAGCAACAACAACAATAGCATCCCCAAACAGCCCAGTCAACGTGTAGGGATGTAGACATTTACTGTCGCCTTTAGCGTGATTGTGCGTGTGCGTGTGTGTGTGTGTGTGTGAGTGAGAGAGAGAGAAAGAAAGTGTGGGCGTGCCGGCATTGCTCCTTTTCTTTCCTCCTTGACGAGCTTGGCGAATATTATGACAAATAAATAAAAACATTTGAATCCTTCATTCTCATAGATATGGAGACAGATTCTGAATTCATCATTCCGACAGATACATACACAAAAAAAAAACGTTTGAATTCTTCATTCTTATATATAGAAATAATTGATATTCGTCTGATTACACATACATAAACATTTGAATTAACCAGCCAATGACAAATTGCTGCAGACAATTGTTTTAAGAGTGGAGAAATATGTGTTGTACAAGAAGATGCGTGACCCAGAATTTTGACGAAGTGTTAATGAGGTACAAACGACAAAGTGCTTTTGATGAGGTGTTAATGAGGTACAAACGACAAAGTGCTTTTGATGAGGTGCTAATGAAGTACAAACGACAAAGTGCTTTGGATGAGGTGTTAATGAGGTACAAACGACAAAGTGCTTTTGATGAGGTTTTAATGAAGTACAAACGACAAAGTGCTTTTGATGAGGTGTTCATGAAGTACAAATTATGTCAATTTTAACATCGAAGTAATTTTGACTAGGTTTTAGTGAAGTACACACAATGAATTCATTTGTACGAATTGTTAATGTTAGCACAAATGGCGAAGTAATTTTGCTGAAGTGTTAATGAAGTACAATTGACGAAGTAATTTTGCCGAAATATAAATGACGAAGTGATTTTGAGGAATATTTAATGAAGTACAAATGTAGAAGTAATTTTACCTAATATTAATGAAGTACAAATGAAATAATTTTGGCTAATAGTTAATGAAGTACAAATAACTAAGTTTTAATGAAGTACAAATGTAGAAGTAATTTTACCTAATATTAATGAAGTACAAATGAAATAATTTTGGCTAATAGTTAATGAAGTACAAATAGCTAAGTTTTAATGAAGTACATATAACTAAGTTTTATGAAGTACAAATTACATAATTTTAACGAAAAAGTAATTTTGATGAAGTATTAGTGAAGTACGCATAACGAAGTGATTTGAATGAAGTAGTAATGTAGTACAAATTATGAAGTAATTTTGAAGAAATAATGATGAGGTACATTATGATGCAATTTGACGATGAAGTACTTTTGACGAAGTATTAGTGAAGTACGCATAACGAAGTGATTTGAATGAAGTAGTAATGTAGTACAAATTATGAAGTAATTTTGAAGAAATAATGATGAGGTACATTATGATGCAATTTGACGATGAAGTACTTTTGACGAAGTATTAGTGAAGTACGCATAACGAAGTGATTTGAATGAAGTAGTAATGTAGTACAAATTATGAAGTACTTTTGACGAAGCATTAGTTTATAAAGTACGTAGAACGAAGTACTAATGAAGCATAAATGACGAGTTGATGAAGTGTTCACGGTGAAGTAATTTTGACGAAGTGTCAGTGATGACTTAACGAAATTTGTATTTTGACAAAGTGTTCATGAAGTACAAGTGACGAAATAAACGATCTAATTCTGCCGATTTTCTGCCGATTTAATAATTTTAAAGTACAAAAGTAATTTTCATGAAGTACAAATGACCAAGTAATTTAGCCGAAATGTTAAGATAGTTCCAATGAAGAAGTGTTAATGAAATCTAGTGAACTCTAAATGTCCTTTCCCAGAATGCAACATTATTCAGAGAAATATGAAACGTTATTGACGCAATTTCAACGAAACCAAAGTAACAAGTAACGCGTATTGTTAACTGGTGTTCATCAGATAGCAAGGATTAATATGCAGACAAAATTCCAATAGTGTTAATGATATTTTCTTTTAATACAGAAATGTTAATGGCATTATGACCAAAAGGAGGAGTGTTACTGAAGTGATGAAAGGGTTAGCTAAATCATTTAGCTGTTCCGTGTGGAGCAGTATACAACGTCACGCTTAGAATGTGCACAGTCATAATGACGTCACGTTCACGATCAACATTATTAAAGCAAGGAAAGGGCAGAAAGCTCTACAGGTTGTCTTTCCCTCTTTGATATGCTGTGATTATGGCGTTATGTCCTCAATGGTCAGTTACTGAAATTATGGCGTTATGTCCTCAATGGTCAGTTACTGAAATTAGGGAAAGGGTATGTTCGCTAACGTGATGTCCATGGAGCAAGATGACATACACATAAATATGCCTTGCGTTATGGACACCACGTCCACGACAAAGTGCGAAGGGCTAAGAGAAACTAAAATAAAAAGGATCGCATGAAAACTCGACTGTTGCTGACGATTCTAACAGGAGTGACTTCCTTTTTATTTTATTTTCTCTCTTTTATCTTTCCTTTCTTATTTTTTTTTTTTTTTGCTGCTATTGTTGTTGAGGTTTCATTGCAGAGCATCTTTACCGCGCGATCGGCCCTCCCACACAGTCGCGCGTGACCTGAAGGCAAATCTGAGACCGAAAGTAGCAGTTAGCCAAAAACAAATAGCACGTCTCTACTTTGCAAAGAAGATTCCTAGGGAATCAGATTTTCTGCCATTGGGTGTTTGCACCCATTTCGTCTCGTGTTTACCGTTAACTGTATTGTTGTTCCAGACTTTGCTAGACCGTTCTGTGCTTCAGCGCCAGGATATGTATGCATGGATGTATAATTGTATATGATGAAAGGGGGTGGGGCTTAATTTGTTTGCGTGTGTGCTGAATGTACTTGGGTGCGTATGCTCGAGGTCTTACTATGAATCACAGTTTGTGTCTGTGAGTATGCGCATTGATTTAAATGACTGGAGGCAAGATATGTGGGCGACTTTCAGTACATACTTGTGTATGTGTGTACGTGTATGTATGTGTGTATGTGTGTATATGTGTATAGTTGTTTATTATGTGTATGTATATATGGGTGTACGTGTATGCGCGCGCGCGCGCGCGCGTGTGTGTGTGTGTGTGTGTGTGTGTGAAATCGTGCGTGTAATTCATTATGCGCAAAATTTATAGATTTCAGTCCAAAAACTTGTAGATAAGTCTCCTACAGCTTATTGTAATGAATGAATGAATGAATGAATGATGATGACTGAATCAATGCAATTGCGCAAAATTGTATTATAGACACTAATCCTGATGGAAATAGTCAATGATAGACAAGAAATCCTGACGTGCATTGGAAATTAACTTGACGTAAAGTACAAAATCCTGTTAAGACATCTACTTCTAACCGGAATCAACCATCACGTGATTATGATTAAAAAGGAATTCGGAGGTACAATGAATCAGGGAGGTGGGGAGTCGAGGCAGTTCGGCAACACATCGAACTAATAGTCACTGTCACGATTTTCATTGTGGAGTGTGACAAGAAATGTTAGTTGAAAAGGGGGGAAAACTCACGATCCAGAAAGACTAGATCAAATTCACAGTCGCCTGTATTCTGACACTGAATGATGGCTATGTGCAGTAAGGGGAAGCAAGTGCGTAGAGACACTGCAATAAAAAAAAAAATGCGCAAGTGTTACGCAAGACCAGTCCTAAGGGAGAAAATGAAAAGCGAGTTAGATATCGAATGGATTTCTTTTTAAAATACGGGCTTTTACTGCAACATGCCTCAGCAGCATTATATTCTCAGAGCTTTTAAAAATGAAAACATCAAGAGTGTGATGTCTACGCCATAATTGTTACGATTATTATTAATTAATCACCCGTAATTAATTACAAGTGATGAGAATCTTAATTTATGTTTTTAATAATACTCCAAACGACACCTCTCGTCTCTCTCACTTGGCGCATATGCTTGCGCTGTAAACGTTTCTCTCTTCCACAACATTCAAGACAAACATTTAACGTTGTTCAATATTTCCATAGGTAGAAAATGTATTACCTAAAGAGAAGATAAATCCATCTTTTAATCTACATTTAGCGAACCCCCATATACACCCACTTTCTTCTCCAACATAAGATCAATATGTGTAAGAAAGTCAATAAATTTATTAAATCATCAAGCAAATGTACATATAACAAATACAATGAAAAGATTAGTGACGTCACTCTTTCCACGAAACCACATTCAAATAATTTTAATATATATACAGTCTTATATCTTAAAACACAATTCAACAATTTAGAGTCAATTCAAATCACAGAATAGTTATTATCAAAGAACAGAAATGGAGTTATTAGAGATAAGCAATAATAGTTTGTACATAACCTGGTTTAGGCACTGTCTCACAGTCTTTCATGTGCTTTTTGTAACAAAATCTCAAGTTTATTGTTCACATTGCAACTGTCAATTCCATGTGATTCCCTCTTCATGTTGTAGAACACTGATTTGCTGCTATTCACTCAAGGCTAACCAGGCACTCCTTTAAGCAGAAGTGTATAACAATTTCCAGTAAATTCCTTGTACAATGTATTAGTCAGCATACCTTACCACCTTACATCAATGGAGTGTAGTGTATTCCTTACACACTGCAGTAGATATTTCATGTGCCTACCAAAGTCATAGTGATCAGTAATCAGTAAACCAGGAAGTTCAGATAAAACAAGGAAAGGCTGCTTTTTCACTGTGAAATATAATCAGGGAACAAATGCTAAGTTTTCATATTATTCATCTTTAACTCCATTCTCTCGTAAATTAAAGTCTCAACTTATATTTTCCTGCAACAATACTTATTAGCCCAATACACACACACACACACACACACACACACACACACACACACACACACACACACACACACACACACACACACACACACCAACACCCCACAAAAGCAAATGTATACATTAACGTTCAGACAGAGATATACCGCAGTGCTAATTGCTATGAATGACACGCGGGGAAGGGAAGTAATCAATGCGTAAGATGACTTACGAGAGTTACTTTGGCACCTTCCCTCACACGGGAATATTTGGCACGACTCCTTTAGCTTCCGTGAGACAGTTTGCTTGCTGGGAAATTTTCATCTTGTGAAATAGACCTTGATTTTCCTAACAATTAGAAAATCTACAATATTAAATCGACCTTTACTATCCTGAAAGTAACAAAATATTTAGCATGAAATAATCCCTCGTCATAATTTGCAAAATCTAGAGTACTAGACCATGAAATATACCCTTATTAATATAAAGTTACAAATCTAGACCTTGAAATAGACCCTTATTGTTATTAAGTTACAAAATCTAGAGTATTGAATAGATCCTTATTATTATAATGTTGCAAAATCTAAAATATGAAATAGACTTTACTTTCCAAAATTACAAAAGTAGAACATGACATAGACCCTTTTTATTCTAAAGTTACAAAATCTAGAACATGAAATAGACCCTTACATTCCTAAAGTTGCAAAATCTAGAAATTGAAATAGACCTTTACTTTCCTACTTTTACAAAATCTAGAACATTAAATAGACCCTTATTATCCACATAAAGTTACAAAATCTAGAACATGAAATAGACCCCTACTTTACTAAAGTTACAAAATATTCGCATTAAGACTCTTCAGGGATCAGTGTGTGTCTTTAGATTTGAGCTTCAATACTAGATCTGAAGATCACCGCAATGCACCTTAACTCAGTCTGAACAGAAAGTAAGTAAATTATACAGTTGTCTGACAACTTTTTTTTTTCAGAATTAATATCACACCTACACATCTGTTTTTTTGTTTTTTTTTACTGGAGCTCATACCTCGATTTCAAACTGTCCATTCGATTTCCAGTCACAAATGCAAGAGAAGTCGTAAACCTCTATGTTACCTGAAATAGGAGTGCAATCGAACTAAAAGTACGCATGCACTGGCACGCTTTTCTGTATGAATACTTTTCCTGATGATCCGTATGGTTAACAATCCTTGACGCATGCGTACAGACAGCATCCGTATCATTTCTAAATGTGTGCCGTGATAGTTTCCTGTTTAGCCGGAAATGAGCGGGTCAAAGTGGCAGTAACTGCGTGTGTAGTTTGTGTTTAAGGGACGATACCTAGGACGTAAATGAACTGACGGCTATAGAAGATTTTCTCACAGGATTCCCATGTCAAAATAAAAAGTGAAGTTAATACAAGTATTCAGAGATTGGTTGGTTTTTCTATATAAATTGAATTAGAAAACTCTGTTCAAATTGTTAGATTCCATCGTTTGCGGTCATACAGTCCCCCATTTTGCGGTAGCTGATTGTCACAGTCTTCTTTACAAGTGACAAAAATTTAATGAAATCATATTTTGAATATTCTTTATGTATCAATAATCTTGTGTTAACACCAATATTTAATTTAAATAATAATTGAAGGATATCTTTTCCACATAATCAAAACAACACAGCGCAAATATACATTAAAACTTGTCTGAACTTAACGCGCAGGACTTAATGGGATGCGTTTCGCACGATGTACTCTTACTAGTTTAGAAAATCTCCAAGCAAATATGGAAAGGTAAAAAGAAAGGGAGATAATATTTCATCGTGTCGAGCCTATTGTACTAAGCTAATCAAATGATAAAATTAATTTTGAATAATGAGAAGTTTTAATAATGCATAACTTGACAACGTGTCTGTCGTTATCAGAACCTATAATGAGAAGTTTTAATAATGCATAACTTGACAACGTGTCTGTCGTTATCAGAACCTATAATGAGAAGTTTTAATAATGCATAACTTGACAACGTGTCTGTCGTTATCAGAACCTATAATGCAGATGTCATGTAAGAATATGCTGAACACCTTGCTCCAATCACCTCGATATTGAACACCTTGCTCCAATCACCTCGAAACACCTTGCTCCAATCACCTCGAAACACCTTGCTCCAATCACCTCGATATTGAACACCTTGCTCCAATCACCTCGATATTGAACACCTTGCTCCAGTCACCTCGATATATCTGACGAGGTTTATTTTTCAGTCATACATTGTGCTAAATACATTTTGCCTAAATCAAAAAAATAATTGCCATTAACATTTACTTCCTTATTCCAGTCGTTCTTAAACTCAATTTTGATTGGTTGTGTGACTTGCACAGCACTGCAAATGAGTTCCCTGCTCAAACAACAATGCGGAATAAGATATCAGGTTTTGACCGTTTCCATGCAGTCTTCTGATGGAGACTGTGCCTCTCGATTGACATGTAATTAGGAAATGCCAAATTTGTAACTTGACGTTTTCTGCTGATGGAGAATAATTCCCACCACCACCACCACCCCACCACTTCCATTAAAGGATGAGAAAAAGGCCATTTGACTGGCTCAGCACTGAAAAACGGGACTAGGGTAGTGAAACGAACTCAACTGCTTCAAGAAAACGTGCGCGATTTTCTTTCGTTTCCATATCTCAACGTTCCCTTCCCTCCACCACAACCCCACCCCACCCACCCCCCCACACACACACACACTACCCCACCAAACCACACACACATATACATTCTTCAACCCTCTAATATTCCTGTTGCCACTTAATCAGGTTCTCCACCTCCCTGCCCTTTTCTTTTTTCTTTATGGGAGTATTTCTTTTTCTTTTTGAACCATGTTGTTTTCTACAAAGTCTCTCAATTTCTATCACTACTTCCTTGGAAATTTGTTTCTCTATTTTTTTTTCCATCCTTCGCTTTCGAAATGCAATCAGTGAAATGTTCTTTTTCAAAGCAGTAACTGGACTGCTAGCCGATCCTGCGACTGCTGTCAGTCTGTTGCAGGGCGGACAGGACACAGTTTGATGGCGGCACGTCACAGGTTCACCCTGTTTCCTGCCTAGAGATTCTGGCAGACCGAGGTTGTAATTTGCCGGCGGCCACCAGGCTGCACCGCACACCAGCACCTTAATTTGGTCAATGGAAGGCAGGAAATTTTGTGGGCAAATTTTAACAAGCCAAGGAAAGAACATGATACCACAGCTAGGGACTGCAATATCCTGTGTCAAGAATCGAATTCGGAATGGTGTAAGAGGCGGAGGGGGGAGAGAGAAATGTTTTCCTTATCTATTTTCTTTTGTTATGAATGGTTATATTTATAGTTTTGTTCAGTTATTTTTAGAACTGAAATGACAATAATACCGGTGTGGCGGTGGGTGGGTTGATGCAATACGCTTGCCCACGCATGTTTCATAAATAATCAAATGAAAGTTTGTTTCTTTTCGTTTGAATAAACGATAAAACGCCGTGGAAATATCCCTCTAATCATGGCAATTTTATTGTCCGTTAGGACAGTCGTGTGTATGTCTCATTGTTACGAACCCTTACCACCGTGCCAAACATACATATATATTCGGTTACATGACAATCATTTGATACCCAGAAATTATTGCTAAATAAGGTGAGTAAGCAATCTTCGAGAGCTTGTTTTATTGGAATAAAAGCTGATCAAGTTTGTAATAAGTTGTGCACTTCTATTGCCATTATGTGCTTGGGTTAATGCAATGAATTTTGTGCTTGAGCTAGCTAAACTACAACAGCCCCAAAGTACGTCCCTGCCTTTGACTGACAGTCTTCACAATGAGCTCTGCGACCTCCCCCTCAAAAAAAAGTTCCTTTGAGGCTGGTTCGAAACTCCATAACATGTCAGTACAAGAGGTGTCAGTTGAAACCTTCCAACACTATTTCCTGTGCGATCGGACTGCGCAGTTAAATTCAAGCGAGTTGGAGTAAAAATTAAAACAAAAATTGAATTGGTGGCTTTTATTTCTAAAGTTCGATTAAATTGATAGCTCTATGAAATGCGCGTAGTGACGTCAGTTAACCAATTTTAGATATGGTTACTAATTATACACATATATTTCACGGCTTGAAACTTATCAACTAATGACCATCACATTCAATTATTATGTGTTAACAGCTTACTGACGCGAGTTGTGACTCATCACATTTCATGTCTTTGCGACATTAACGTAAAAATATAACTGTCATCACATTTCATTTCTATTTGACCTTAGTGTACAAATGTAAATGTCATCACATTTCACTTCGAGTGCCCTCAGTGCATACATCTAACTGTCATCACATTTCATTTCAGTGTGACTTTAGCGCATAACTGTAACTGTCATCACATTCCACTTCGATGTGACTTTAGCGTATAAATGTAACTGTCATCACATTCCACTTCGATGTGACCTTAGCGTATAAATGTAACTGTCATCACATTTCATTTCAGTGTGACTTTAGAGCATAACTGTAACTGTCATCACATTTCATTTCAGTGTGACTTTAGAGCATAAATGTAACTGTCATCACGTTTTATTTCAGTGTGACCTTAGCGCATAACTGTAACTGTCATCACATTCCACTTCGATGTGACCTTAGCGTATAAATGTAACTGTCATCACAACGTTCATTTCCATGCGGACAAAAGGCCTGGTCCTGGTCCAAACCATGGTTCTAAGCAAACTCGGTCACTGCAGTGTAATCTCTCTGGTCGGCTGTTACGCCAATACACGTTTTTATTTTTATTTTTGTGCATTCAAAGGCCTTTACAGATAACCAAAGGAATTTGGTATGAAAATAAGCATGTGGTGGCTTTAAGAAATTAATGTAAATTGTGATGACCCCATTCTGTTTTCTCTGGTCGTAATGTGCAGATATATAAACTGTGATTATCTCACTGGATTTCATTGGGCCGGAGAGTGCAAATAAAGAGAAATGGGGATCGTATTTGTTTGTTTCCTTGAGGCTGTAATGCACAATCGTAAACCACAATGTTCTTGTGTCGGAATGGGCCACACAAATACATGCTAGGTTGTTTGTCAATAATTTAATAAAAACGATGACCATATTCTAAAGTCATTCGGTCATGACACACAAATAACGAGCGAGCAATCGGATTCCTTTTGTCTATAACGTACTCAAAGTGGAACATATTGATTACTTTCTATGTTCATGTCGCCATGTCGTTCGTGTATACATCACATTCAACACCCAAAGTTTTATCAATCAAAGTACAAATATAATCCTGACCAGTGAAAAAAATCCATTCTGTGACAAAACACAGATTTTATCCTATATTTTTAAAAATTGTAATATATAATTACCTTAGGGTATGACGCAACGAATTCGTCTGCTTAGTGCGGAGGGGGAAGTGTGACGTAACACTTTTGTCTGCAAAAGGCGGAAGGAAACATGTATGACGTAACGCAAAGTCCTGGAGGAAAAGTATGTTGTAACAATTTCGTACTCAAAGGACGGGAAGATAAAGTATGACGTAACACTTTTGTCTGCAGTAGGCGAGAGGAAAAAGTATGGCACAAAACTTTCATCTGCAAAGAGCGGGAGGTCAACGTATGACGTAACAACCTCGTCTGTAAAGGGCGAGAGGTCAAAGTATGACGTAGCACTTTCGTCTGCAAAAGGCGGGAGGAAAAAAGACAATGTAAGGAAGTAGTATGTCGAGAGCCACAGGTTTTGCCTTTGGTTGTAAAGCGTCATATTACTGATTAGTGAAATTTCACTGCATCGGATACCTGATTGCTGTAAATTTTTCCTCCAGTATTCTTTCTTCAAATCCCAGTTCCCGTCATGCGTTGCGATGGAAGACTATTTCTTTCAGAGCAAGATAATGGTTATTAGTGTTTTGGTTTTCTAAAAGAGTTCTGTATTGTCGAAGTACGTTTTCATTTCTGTACATGTGGCAGAGTAAATTTGCCTATCCCTATTTCTAGACTTAATTGTTATATAAATTGTCAAAGTTAACAGATCTTGGACACTTCTTATTATGGTATTTTTTGTAAATGTCAAGAGTTGCAGTAAACAACTCGAGTTGAGAATATGCTAGAAAATTGCTGATGCAATCCAAATTACTTCCAACTAGATGAATCGATTTTCTGACTAATATTCTCACACTTGTTCATATCAAATTCATCCAGTGGGATGGATTGAAAGTTTCTTTGTTGAAGAAGTACTCCATTCTAATCACTTTGAATTTGAACATATCTAGTGTCTGGTTATACAGGCGATCATTAACTTATTGTAAATTAGCTGACTGATAAAGAAAGAATGAACCTAGAATATTTCGTACATGTTTGCTATTGATCTCTGATTTCAGTTTGAGAATGTTTATGTAATTAAACAATTATTTCTATGTTTACTAGTTTGACTACATTGTACACTATACTTGTGAATTTTGATTGATGCCATATTTCTTCTGCTGTGTGTGTGTGTGTGTGTGTGTGTGCGTGCGTGCGTCAGGCTAACGAAATTGTTGCACGATTTGTAAGTTGAGAATGCTCATAAAGAGTGAAAAGAGTTGAAATATGCCTGAAATTTAAAGCTACCTTAATCTGACTTTTGCAGAGCAAGCCTTTTTGTTTTACTTTTGTCATGTCGTAGTACAGTGGTTACTGTGCTTTAATAGATTACGTTGGTGTGTGAATCCAATGTTGTCATCAACTTATCAGTTGCTCATGTTGATTTCTGTGAATCCTGTTCATATACCCATACAGCGGAAAATGTGGCTTGAGTTTGGTCTTGAGAATTCATGAAGATTATTTTGAATGTTCCTCATGGTGTGTAGAGTAAATGTACATGGAAATTGGAAAACATTCCTCCTGATTGATAGCGCATGTGTAATTCCGGATGATTCTCTATGGTGTGTTTGTAGAGCACATCAAAGATTCTGGAACAGTTGTGTAATATGCCTCTTTAAGAGATATTGAGGCCACTGCCAAAATAAGAAAGACTTGCTGCAAACTGCATGAATGTGAAATATGTGCTGGCAACAGCTGCCATCTTTGAACATATTATGTAAATTGACTTTAATTTTTTTCTCTGATTTCTGTGATGATATCCATGAACTTGATTATGTATATGTCTATGCTAGGATAAACGGAATGATTGTCCAGCATTGATTGAACATTGTCGTGATGTTATATAAATGTCAACACTCTTCTGATTATGTTTAAATGTTGCATATTTTATTGTTGATTTAATAAATTTATTGTTAAATTTATTGACCTTCTTAAACATAATGAAACCTAATGTTAGAGAAAACAGCGAATAGATGGTGGCTCGCTAAATATAGATTAAAGACGAATTTGTCTTCTCCTTTAGTAAGACTTTTTCCACCTATAGAAATATTGTGAAAGATTGAAAACATTTACTGTGCCCGCATATCCGCAAAGTGAGAGACGAGTGGTGTCTTCTGGAGAATTATTAAATAACATAAATTAAGATTCTCATCACTTCTATTTAGTTATCGGTGATTAATTAATAATAATAACCAATGGGTCACGATACATATTAGTGTCTGGTGTTTTCATAAAGAATTCTATAGTGTCAAAGTTCGTTATTTTTTACGAATTCAAGAAAATACGTATTATGTCTTGCTTGCAACTGGATACTTCCCCCCTGTCGAGACGTACTTTGTGTGTCAGATAGTTCCCCGTTCGTGATGTACTTTGTGTGTCAGTGGGACACTTTTTTTTACATGAGTTATGTATCATTCGAACACTTGTGGCGTGTGCTGTCTATCAATGTGAGAAGTAGTTTTGTAGTGTCTTGTATGTAATGAAATAGCGTTTGCAGCTGAAATACTTAGTATGTATTAATGCTAGAAGTAATTTGTGTGTAGTGAAATAGCGTTTGCAGCTGAAATACTTAGTATGTATTAATGCTAGAAGTAATTTGTGTGTAGTGAAATAGCGTTTGCAGCTGAAATACTTAGTATGTATTAATGCTAGAAGTAATTTATGTGTAGTGAAATAGCGTCTGGTGGTGAAATACATAATTTTGATCAATGCTAGAAATATTTTTTGTGTCTTATGTGCAATGGAATAATTTCCCGATGGTCAAGATTTACTCTTCAGTAAGACGGCATGTGCAAATCACAATTTATATATAGATTTGTTTCTGTTAAATTGATCAATAAATACAATTTAAAATTCAATTTGTTTCAAATGAGTCCATTGCCAAATAAGTGGAAATGCAAATGCTTGGCCTAGCTAGATTGCTGCGTCAAATTCAACAACAGCGTTGTGAGAAACGTTTAAAATGTTCTAAACAATATCGATTTATTGAACGCACCCTGTCTTTTATTTCTTTGACTGAACATCCCAAATGACTTCTTGTCGCTTCCATTCACGGCTTGATTGCTCGCACGCTGGGAGAGTTGTTTCCCCTTGCATGAAATAAATCAGAGTGCGTGCAAAATACTCAGAAGCCTGGAAACTAGTTCAAGCCAGCAATAATACAATTCACAAGAGGGGTAATTAATACTAATCACTAATATATTACTCAGAAGACTGATAACTAGCTCAAACCATTCATAATTTAATTCATAAGACTGATGATTAATACTAACTACTATTATATTATTCAGAATACTTTTAACTAGCACAAACCAGTAATATTTCACAAAAAACTGGTAATTTATACTGACCACTATAAACCCACCGACTGAGGGCGGTTGAGGGTGTGCGCCAAACTGGAGCAACCCTTTTCACCCCCTTCCACCAGCTCTCCCGACTCCACCACGAACACAAGTGTGATGCTGTGGGGTCCCAGTGGGGAACTCCAGATCAGAGAAAGTCTGATGAAATGATTAACGCAATCTCCAGTAGTGAAGTAAAACTGCTATCGATTCCCTACCCCACCCCGCCGCCATTACCCAGAAGACCGGTAGCTAACACAAACTTGTAATATGTCTACGAAGACTGGTAATTAATACAAGCCAGTAATATACAATTCACAAATAATATTTATTTAATAATAGATATTAGTGCTGACCATTAATATTACAACTCAAACAAAACTGGCAATTAGAACAAATCAGTTATATTTAATTTACACGTTTTATAACTAGTTCAAACCAGTAATATATAACCTAGAAGATATAACCAGAACAAACCAGTAATATATAACTTAGAAGACATAACCAGAACAAACCAGTTATATATAACCTAGAAGACATAACCAGAACAAACCAGTAATATATAACCTAGAAAACTGGTACCTACAACAAACTAGTAGTATATAACTTAGGAAACTTGAAACGAAGCAGTATTATATAACTGAGAAATATGTAAATACAAACATCCAGTAATGTATAACTTAGAAAACTAGTAACTAGAACAAACCAGTAATATATAAATTAGAAAATTGGTACCTAGAACAAACTTGTAATATATAACTCATAAAAATGACATCTGGTACAAGCCAATAATATATAACTCACAAGAATAACATCCTGTACAAGCCAATAATATATAACTCACAAGAATAACATCCTGTACAAGCCAATAATATATAACTCACAAGAATAACATCCTGTACAAGCCAATAATATATAACTCACAAGAATAACATCCTGTACAAACCACTAATATATAACTCACAAGAATAACATCCTGTACAAGCCAGTAATATATAACTCACAAGAATAACATCTTGTACAAGCCAGTAATATTGAAGATAACTAACCTTGGATTATAATGGTGTACATTTCTAATTGTGTCCACCAATACTTATAAATGTTTTAAAGGATTTCTATGCAAGACTGAACTCGGTATTCTACGCGAAAACAGTGGAATTTTTTATCCGTAAAAATCATGCATGACTGGCTTGTGTTCAGACTTTGTGGCTCACCTCCAAACTGCAAAACCACAAAACTAAAAAGCTACAAAACAACAAACTATAGAACTACAAACTGCAACACAACAAAGTAAAATGTATAATTACAAAACTATAAACTGTAGAACTACAAACTACTAAGCTACAAACTATAAAACTACACACTACAAAACTTCAAACTTCAAACTACAAAAGTATAAACTATTAAACTACAAACTATTTTAAATGGCAAATCTGTGAAATGTAGAGCACACCATTATGAATGAAACAGCTCGGGCTTGACTTGCTTGAATAAAAAGCCACTTGTCTAGTTAGATCGGCTGGGATCGACACTCAAGTGTGGCGTACTTGAAACAACATTTAGTTTAGTGCAACAACTCACTAGAATTCTGTGTACCTACTTGTCTGTAACAACATTTAGTTTAGTGCAACAACTCACTAGAATTCTGTGTACCTACTTATCTGTAACAACATTTAGTTTAGTGCAACAACTCACTAGAATTCTCTGTACCTACTTATCTGTAACAACATTTAGCTTAGTGCAACAACTCACTAGAATTCTGTGTACCTACTTGTCTGTAACAACATTTAGTTTAGTGCAACAACTCACTAGAATTCTGTGTACCTACTTGTCTGTAACAACATTTAGTTTAGTGCAACAACTCACTAGAATTCTGTGTACCTACTTGTCTGTAACAACATTTAGTTTAGTGCAACAACACACTAGAATACTGTGTACCTACTTATCTGTAACAACATTAAACTCTATCGTAAACTAGCATACTCAAGTCTGCAGAGGCAGTATGCAGGAAACAGCACTTAAGTTTAACACAAAATTGTTCACTATTTACCGTATGCTATTTCTGTTTTACAGCCTGAATAGCTTCTCTCTTCTCTCTCTCTCTCTCTCTCTCTCTCTCTCTCTCTCTCTCTCTCTCTCTCTCTCTCTCTCTCTCTCTCTCTCTCAATTATTCACTTAAATTGAAATCTAGTGTAAACCTATAATAATTGTGCGAACAAACGGAAGGTTAGCATGATTCCAAAAGTCAAATAGACACACACACATTACACGATTAAAAAATACACATTCACACACCTTAAATCAAAATCATAACAAATAGCCTTAACACGATCAACCAGTAATAGCGATATTATAAGCTATGACTGATAAATATTCATGACTAAAACAAGTTGAAAGCGCCTGTGGCGGGGGTGGGGTGGGGCTATCATTTTTAAACATACCATTTTAAGCAAAAATTATTTCTAATTAACCAGTGCAGCATGAAAATGCAAATTTGTAAAAACAATTTCTAGTCGACATTTCTACTAATACCGTTCGTCTAGACAGTAGTTATAAACAGCCTAAAGATCTACGTAAAAAATGACGTCTGAAGTAATTGAAACTAGTTCTATAGAGAAAATTGACCTCGGAAAAAGTAACTAGAACTAGATCTACGGAGAAAAATTAAATCTAAAGTAATTGAAACTAGTTCTATAGAGAAAAACAACGTCAGAAAGTAACTAGAACTAGATCTACGGAGAAAAATGACGTTTAAAAATAATTTAAAACTAGAACGACGGAAATAAATGATGTCTGCAAATAATTAAAATTAACTGTACAGAAGAGAAATCTGTAACAATACTAATCTCCATTCTTTGGAAATATTTAGGCCTGATATAGAAGAAAAAACATTATCACATATAAATAATAAAAATAATCGCATCAAGTACTATATTTCCTTACGTTATAAATAAATTTGCTTCTGATGGTAATAAGCTTTATTTCTAGCATTGATAAACACAACGTATAGTAATAGAGAAAATTACCATAAATCGATTTTCACGCCTGATAGCACCATTTACCCTCGAAAAAACTAATGTCATTTAGCTTATAATCACAAACACGAATTTAGTGGAAACTTTCATACTTAATAATAATAAGACACTTCACGAAAAGAAGTTCCTCTAAATGTACAATGAATTTGACTGGAAAAAATGACACTTCACGACAAGAAGTTCCTCTAAATGTACAATAAATTTGACTGGAAAAAATGACACTTCACGACAAGAAGTTCCTCTAAGTCTAAATGTACAATAAATTTGACTGGAAAAAATTACTCTTATCTGTAACGAGAAAGTGATAAGTAACAAAAACACTTACATGTATTTATTTTTTACATGTAGCCTACTTACTTTGAACTTGCCACCTAGTCTAACTTTATATCTCATATTTCGTCTACATTCTACGACACACAACGAACTGTTTAAACATTTTCAGATAACGAGATGTGTGTGTGTGTGTGTGTGTGTGTGTGTGTGTGTGTGTGTGTGTGTGTGTGTGTGTGTGTGTACATGTATATGAGTGTGTGAGTGTGTATGTGGGTGTGTATGAGTGTGTATGCGTGCACTTGTTTGTGGGTATATGCGTGCTTGTTTAAGCATTGATCATTGCTATATTGTGTGTGTACGTGAATGTGTTTGTGTGAGTGTGAGTGTGTATGACTGTGTATAAGTATGTGCACGTGTTTCTGGGTGTGTATGTGTGCACTTGTTTGTGGGTATATGCGTGCTTGTTTAACATTGATCATTGCTATATTATGTCTGTATGTGATTGTGACTGTGTGTATGTGTGTATACGTGCTTCTGGGTGTGCGTACTTGTTTTTAAACATTGACCATTGCTATATATATTGTGTGTGTGTGTAGGATTTACAGAAGGATGTCCAGCTCTGTTGGGCTTCACGTTCCACCTCACGTGTTGTTGTTGTTAAAGGTAAGACGCTGTCATTTCATTGGTTCATCTTTTTGTTAAAGTAAGACGCTGTCATTTCATTGGTTCATCTTTTTGTTAAAAGTAAGACGCCGTCATTTAATTATTATTGGTTCAATTTTTTGTTAAAGGTAAGATACTGACATTTGATTAGTTTGTCGTTTGTTAAAGATAAGAAGCAGATATTTAGCGAAAGTGACTCCATGATAAAGGTAAATCACCGACATTTTATTAGATTAACTTGTTGGAAGTAAAATATCAACATATAATTCCCTTATTGCTAAAGATAATACGCTGAAATTTGGTTGTCCTGTGCCAAAGGTAAGATGCTGACATTTGCTTGTCTTATTTCTAAAGATATGACGCTGCCATTTTATTAGGTCACCGTGTTAATAGCGCTACGCTGGTAGTCCCTTACGTTGTGTTATTGTTGTTTAAGAAAAGACTACGACGCAGTATTGGTTGTGTCGTAAATATTGAGAGGTCAATGATACAATATTAGTTGTATTGTCGTGGTCGAAGAAAGGTGATGACGTATGAGTCTGTTGACTTATTGTTGTCAAAGAAAAATCGAAGATACATTATCCTGTGTTGTTTGGTTAAGAGAAATGACGATCAATGATTACGTTGTGTTATTCTTGTTGAAGAAAATCGATGACACGTGATTATGCTGCATTATTCTTTCGTTGTTAATACGATGTTGTATGATGTTGTCTAGTTGTTAAAGAAAAAATGTTGTCAGGTGATTAGTTTATATTAGTGCTGTTAAAAAAGAAATAGTAACACAGTTATGTTATTGATGTTCAAGAAAAAATAGTCTCACGTGGACTAAGTTATTCTATTGTTGTTAAAGATAAATGGTGTCACGTGATTAGGTTTCATATATCACGTTAATAGGATATATCATTGCTGTTACAAAAGAAAATGGTGCCATGTACTTATGTTGTTGTTGTTAAAGAACAAAAATGGTGTCACGTCATTAGATTATGTTGTAGCTGTTTAAAAAATGATGGTGTCACGTGATTAGGTTATGTTGTTGCTGTTGAAGGTTCAAGGCCAATACCGGATTGAATTGAATTGTTGTCCATGCATACCGATTGAATATCTAAATCGGTTTTCATTTGAAACAGTTCTTAAATTATATTTTTATGTGAGACTGAATAAAAACAAACTCTGTAAATAACTATCTAAGCAAGATAAATTGCTGATTTATAGAAAGACTGACAGACAGATAGCTCGAAAGAGAAAGAAATTGACAGACAAGCAGATAAATAGTTAGGCAGACAGATAGATGGATAGATGGTTGAATGGGTGGGGAAGTGGTCGCTTGGATTAATAGAGATAGATAGATGAGTAGATAGGTGGGTGGATGGATGGATGGAAACACTGTTTTATACAATTTTCGATATTTTTTATTGTTTCTTCTCGTCGTCTGATTTGTTATCACGCAGAATTTAGATGATTGGTCTTTCAACGTGTTTGCGGTCAATGAAGTGTCGGACGGACATGCGCTTAAATACGTCGGCTATGAGTTGCTCCAAAAATACGATCTGATTACAAAGTTCAAAATTAACACGCAGGTGCTGGATAACTTTCTGTATGCCCTGGAAGTAGGTTACAGTAAATTTCGCAATCCTTACCATAATCTCATTCACGGGGCAGATGTCGCTCAAACCGTCCACTTCGTTCTCTCCCAGAGCCATCTAGCGGTGAGTTGTAGCGTTAATAGCGCGTCTGTTTTTATTTCCTAAAGTTGTTTTCTTTTTTTTAGTGATGCGTTGTAAATTTCATGATCTGGACGATAATGAAGCATGCATTTTTGTTCATATGAATTTTGTTACCTTCAAACATATATATTCCACACACACACACACACACCGGCCATGGAAACTATAATGCGAGACCGTGAATTTGTGCGCGCGTGTGTGTGTTTGTGTGTGTAAGTGTATGTAGATTTCTTTTCATCAATTTATCGCGATAGATCGAGCCCATGTACAGTTATTTCCCCTTACTATCATTTTGGACCCAATGCATTCCACCATGAATTTTAATATTTTTACTGATGTTTGTGCAAATAGTCACTGGATATTTACAAAACAGTTTTGCGTGATGATACATTCGCGTTTCTTTTGCATGTCTTTCGCATTAGTTGTGTGTGTAATAATTATTGAACTCTTATTCTAATTTAGCACTGGCTGACAGACTTGGAGGTCTTTGCCACAATTATTGCTGCCTTGATCCACGACTTTGAGCATACTGGAACTACAAACAACTTCCACATCAATACATCGTGAGTCCGAAGGCCGTCACTCGGAATACATGATACTTAGATAGATAGATAGATAGATAGATAGATAGATAGATAGATAGATAGATAGATAGATAGATAGATAGATAGATAGATAGATAGATAGATAGATAGATAGATAGATAGATAGATAGATAGATAGATAGATAGATAGATAGATAGATAGATAGATAGATAGATAGATAGATAGATAGATAGATAGATAGATAGATAGATAGATAGTCAAGTCTGACGATTGCAATGATGTTTAATGGCGTAACATAGCGTGGTCTTTTGGTCAGGTCTGACGTTGCGATGCTGTACAATGACCGAGCAGTTTTGGAGAACTACCACATCAGTGCCGCCTTCCGAATGTTGCGCGAGGACGAGCACAACATTATATGCAATCTCAGCAAAGAGGAATACAGGTATTAATGGGCAATCTAAGCAAAGATGAGTACAGGTATTAATGGGCAATCTAAGCAAAGAGGAGTACAGGTATTAATGGACAATCTCAGCAAAGAGGAGTACAGGTATTAACATGCCATCTCAATAAAGAGGAGTACAGGTATTAATGGACAATCTCAGCAAAGTGGGGTACAGATATTAATGGGCAATCTCAGCAAAGAGGAATACAGGTGTTAATAGGTAATCTCAGTAAAGAGGAGTACAGATATTAATGGGCAATCTCAGCAAAGATGAGTACAGATATTAATGGGCATTTTGAGAAAGAGAATTACTAATAACACAAATTAAGATTCTCATCCCTCGTAATTAGTTATGGATAATTAATTAATAATAATTACTATAACCACTAACTAGTGTGGCGTTGGCGTTACACTCAGTACATATGAATACAAGCATTGATGGACAATCTCAATAAAGAGAAGTACAATGCACAATCTCCGTAAATAGGAGTACTGGTTTTAATAATATTCAGTCGCAGCAAAAAGAGACAGGTGTTAATGCGCAATATGAAAAAAATATACAGATATTACGCTGCAGTCTCAGCAAAGAGGAACACAGGTATTAAAGAAATAAGAGCGGTTCATAGAAATACAAAACTTGAGAGAATAGCGGGTATTGTGCAGAAATAAACCTACAAATATAGTCATTATGTAGAAGAACACTTTGCAAGTCTTATTTAGAACATCACTGAATAAAACACAAATGTAAGCGTTATTTAGAACATCACTGAATAAAACACAAATACAAGCCTTGTTTAGAACATCACTGAATAAAACACGAATGCAGTCTTTATAGCAGAAGACCAGGTAAAACACAGTAGCAGTCCTGTTAAACAAAACACTTGGAATAAACCACAAACGCAGTCCTTATGAGCAGAAACGTTTTCTCTCTTTCACAATATTAAAGACAAACATTTACCAATATTTCCTTAGGTGGAAAACTGCTTACTAAAGGAGAAGACAGTCTGTCATTTAATCTATATTTAGCGAGCCCCCCATCCACCCACTGTCTCTCCAACTATGGTTATCAATATGTATAAGAAGGTAAATAAATTTAACAATAAATTTATTAAATCAACGATCAAATATACAACATATGAATAAAATTTTAAAAAAACATTGACATTTACATTAATTCACAACAATGTTCGATTAACGCTGGACAATCATTCAATTTATCCTAGTAAAGTTATAAGCAGCCAATTAACATAAATATATAATCAAGTTGATAGATATCATCATGGAGATGAGAGTAGAGTTTCAGAGAAATAATGAAAGTCAAATGCATGTAACCTTTTCAAAGATGACTGCTGTCTCCAGCATATGTTCACAATCATGCATTTTTCACTGTCTTGGGTGATGGCCTCATTTGTCTCTTCTAGGCACAACTGTTCCAGAATCTTCGATGAGCACACTAGGCACACCATAGAGAACTGTCCTGAATTTCACTTGCTCAATCAAGCACATCAGGAGGAATGTGTCGAGTTATCTTGTGTAGTGGTCAACACACAAATGAAGAACATTCAAAGTAATTTCCATGAATTCTCGAGACCAAACTCAAGCCACCATTTCTGCTGTATTGACTCTTGAATGGAATTCACAGGAATCAACTTACAGCAACACGTTTTAGTGATAAGTTGAGGACAACGCTGGGTTTGCACACAAACATGACCAAACAAGTACAGTAGTCACTGCTGCCTGGAGTGAAAGGAAAAAAGTGAAATTAATGCAGCACTAGATTTCAGGCACATTTCATCTCTAAACTCCTTTCTCTCTTAAAAACATTCTCAACTTACAAAATCCTATAACAGTTTCGTTAGCCCGACACACACACAACATAAGAAATATAACATCGGTCAAAATTCACAAGTATAATGTACAATGTAGTCAAATTAATGATCATAGAAATAATGGTTCAATTACATAAGCATTCTCTAATTCAAATCATAGACCAATAGCAATGAATGAATATTCTAGGTACATTCTTTCTTTATCAGTCAGTTAGCTTACTAAAAGCTAATAATAGCCTTTATGACCGGACTCGAATTATGTTCAAATTCAAAGTGAAAATATAGACTACTTCTTCAAAAAAGAAACTTTCGATCCATCCCCTCTGGATGAGTTTGTTATGAACAAGTGTGAGACTATTAGTCGAAACAACTACTCATCCATTTGGAACTTGTTTGGATTGCATCAATTTTTAGCATATTCTCAACCCAAGTTGTTTACTCCAACTCTGACATTTACAAAAAAAAATACCATCAAGGAGTGCCCAAGATCGGATCACTTTGACAATTTAACAGTTTATATAACAATTAAGTTTAGAAATAGAGATCAGCAAATTTACTCCGCCACACATATCATATAACATTATCTCATATTGTATCATATCATATTGTGTCTTTTCATTTCACAATATCAAAAAGTATTATTATATTATGTTGGCTGTTCTTGTTACTGTTGTAATTTTCAAGTATCTTTGTTTTATACATGCTATACGCAAGAGCTTGTTCTATTAGTTTTATTTGAAATCACGTGACTTTTTCATACGTCACAGTAGTCTTGTCCTTGGCTTGTATGGTACTGAAGTCATCTATGTTTGTATTTATTACTCACACACTATGCTATGTCCTTGGCTTTGTGTGGTACTGAAGTCATCTATGTTTGTATTTATTACTCACACACTATGCTATGTTCTTGGCTGTATTAATATCTGTTCCTCTGTACACAACAGACGTGTCGTATTTTACAAGTGTACATTTCATGTCTTACATCATCACAATATATTTTTCCTTCTGTCCAGGGAATTTCGAACGCTGGTCATAGACATGGTGCTGGCCACTGACATGTCATTTCATTTCCAGCAGATCAAAAACATGAAGAACTTGCTCAGCATGCCGGAAAAGTATGTACTGAGTTGTCCAACCATTATTTACAATCATAAGATACATTTTTAAAGTATGTACTGAGTTGTCCAACCATTATTTACAATCATAAGATACATTTTTAAAGTATGTACTGAGTTGTCCAACAATTATTTACAATCATAAGATACATTTTTAAAGCATCAATTCCTCACACAAAATCTTATTGAACGGTTTGGGTTGACATCATTAGTTTCCACTTTTAAAATGCCCTCGCCATTGTGAATACAAACACTTCGTACTCAATACGTCAAACCCCACGGACTCCTGGGAAATTCTTTCTTTACATCAGAAGGAACAATTAAAATAGATGTATAGTAACATAAACAGCAAGACTGTAAAGAATTAAGAAAGACATGAATGCAAATTGAGATTCCCAAATGTTTGATAGATATGACATACCTCAACTAGTCTTCACCAGGACAATCAACTATAACAAATAGTAAATGCCAAGAATAAGTTATTAGCCCACTGACACATTTATTTTTTAACTGAAAGCTTCATAAATTGATCGCCGTTTTAATTTCATTTATTTGATTATAGAGAGCTGCTCTATATTTCAACGTCAGATAGTAGTTAAAAATGTTCGTTAGTCTGCATGTTATGTTTTGTGTTTTTGGTCAATGCCAGTAAGTTTATAATCTAAATCATTAATGTGAATTTCATTAGTTACAACTAGCTTTATCAATAATCATAGTGTCTGTGTGTGTGTGTGTGTGTGTGTGTGTGTGTGTGTGTGTGTGTGTGTGTGTGTGTGTGTGTGTGTGTGTCAAAATGGAATATTTCAATGGTCTCGTCATTTTAGAAAAGTACCAAATGATTAGGAGCTTTAGTTTTAATAGAGAAAATTTAGAATGCAAAAATGCAAGAGTGAAAAATAATGGAGGAAAAATAATTCTGCTGACGTTGATGATAAGATTACACAGAAAATATGGCACATATGTCAATGCGGTCACTTACTAGAAACTTCAACAGTATAATTCTGCTGACGTTGATGATAAGATTACACAGAAAATATGACACATATCTCAATGCGGTCACTTACTAGAAACTTCAACAGTATAATTCTGCTGACGTTGATGATAAGGTGACAATATGGCACATATGTCAATGTGATCACTTATTAGAAACTTCAACAGTATAATTCTGCTGACGTTGATGATAAGATTACACAGAAAATATGACACATATGTCAATGCGGTCACTTACTAGAAACTTCAACAGTATAATTCTGCTGACATTGGTGATAAGGTGACACAGAAAATATGACACATATGTCAATGCGGTCACTCACTAAAAACTTCAACAGTATAAACAAAAAGTACGAGTGATATACGTCAAGAAAATACAATGCCACAAGAAAACTGAGATCTCTTCACAAGCACACAGTATAAAAACAAAACTTCAAGAGTCGACATTTCGGGTATGTAACCTTCATCAGGAAAATAGAAAGAGTAGTTATAATAATGTCATGTGAACAATATATAGGATTATACCGGAAATAAAGCGAAAATAGTTTAATATACAAATCGAGGTGTACTTTAAAACAAACATGAATAGCTCAGACAATAACACCAATTTGTTTGTACTCATAATGGACGACTATACATAATTATCGCTTCATTTAACAAATATATTACTCAAATTAAACTGCTGCAACAACGTTATCACTTCTCATTCATGTAAGTTTCTAAAATTGCTCTCCTGCAACAAAGGTATTATTTCCTATTCAGGTATGTTACTCAAATTAATCTCCTGCAACAACGGTAATATCACTTTCCATTCATATAAGTTACTGAAATTGATCTCCTACAATAAAGATATCACTCTCTTCCCATTCATATAAGTTACTGAATTTATTCTGCTGCTGTTTATAAATTACCTTCTTTTACAAATTCATACTTATAGCAAGACTGTTGTAAAATATAAATAGTATTTATATAGTATTTAATAGTATCTAAATAGTATTTCTCTTTACTAATATATTGCCATATTAACTGCTTTTGATTACACATTACAGTTGACTTCACTATGCAAATTATTTCTAGAAGCCTGCTTTTGTATTAATTTTATCTCTGAAATTACATTATCATAGATTTCTTGAAATGTGGATAATTTTTCTTTATTAATACAGTGCATCCCGAGGCAGGCTTGATTAGAGATTAGTATTATTATTTGGGCAAATTTTGAGTTATTACCTGGGCAAATTTTGAGTTATTACCTGGGCAAATTTTGAATGAGTGTTAGGAGATATAAATCGAGATATTTCTAAAATAGACCTGGTGGAACATGTAGTACTTCTTTCAGGCACTCGTTATTACAAGTGTAACTGTCCAAATTAAACTATTGTTCTCAGTCTCGTAAGTCAGTTACACACACACACACACACACACACACACACACACACACACACACACACACAAACTAGGTGTACATATCCCCTATATATTACAACACGTGTGTAAATAAATGAATTATTTTACTAGGTGTTGAGATCGCCTAGATGTTATAACATATGTATAAATAATGAATTACTCTACATTTTGTTTAGATGACACATAACATGTACAAATAATTAATTACTCCTCTGCAGCATTGAGAAATCCAAGGCACTCTCTTTGGTCCTGCATTGTGCGGATATTAGTCACCCTGCAAAAGACTGGGAACTCCACGTGCAATGGACGTCATTCCTCCTGGAGGAATTCTTTAGACAGGTTTGCATAGTCTAAGGGAGATAATTGTGTACGTATGTGGCCTTTCTTTACCCATATCGGCATAGTCTAGGGAAGTAATTATTCCATGTGTAAATTGCTGATTTTTTAGACCGTATTCTTCATAAATTTAGCGTGCCCTTTACAGGTCTACATCTTCTAAAGAGAGAATTGTGTGTGTATATAGTAGTGGGCCTTTTACAGGTCTACATTTTCTAAGGGAGAGAATTGTGTATATAGTAGCTCTTTAGACGGTTACTGTGCACGTGCAAGTGAAGGGAATTATTATAGATGTGAATATAACGGGTCTCGTACTGCTCTGTAGAGTCTAGAAGAGAGAATTTGATATGTATGTGGCGGCTCTTTAAACAAATCTGCACAGTCTAGAGTAAGAATTATTATATATGCATATTGCCAGTCTTTAGACAATAGTCAATGTCATGTGTGTAAATAACCCATCTTTAGACATGTTTGTACATTCTATGAGAAAAATATATTAGAAATGTCCATTTCTGGTCTTAAGACTTGTCTGCTACAGCCTACGAAAAAGAATGAGTATTTCTAATAAATAAGTGTTTGCCACATTTTTGCACAATCTTTGGAGAATATATATAAATAAATATTAAGAGTAGAGCTGTATTATCAAGGGGAGACTAATACTATATATGTATATGACAAGTCTGAACCATTAAGAAAGTGTGGTCATTAGCTTTATTTAGAGAATGCACAGTCTGCGCAAAAGGGAGAGTACTATGAACGTTATTGGCTGATTAGTTATATAAAGACGTGTGTCTGACTGAAATCGGAAGCCGGAAGCGTTCCCCACATTAACAACATGAAATCTGATTAGCTTTGACAAAATTTATATCGCTCACTAAAATTTTATGAAGCATATTGAAGATTTATGTGTTGACTGAAATCTGATTAGCTGTATTATATTGATTACTGAAATCTGATTAACTGTACCAAACAACTGTATTAGCTACAGAAATCTGATGAAGTGTATAAAGTTTTTTGTTGTCTGCTGAAATCGGATTGTTATATATAACTACTATATTCAAACTCAATGTCATTATATTGTCTACTAAATAACTGTTTGAGTTTGTGACACTTCACTTGAGTATGTTTGAGTGTGTAACTGTTTAGTTGAATTTCCTTTAGTTTGTGACTGTTCACTTGAAAATGTTTGATTTTTTTGAATATTCACAAGTTTTGAGTGTGACTGTTCACTTAAAAAGTTTGGGTGTGACTGTTCACTTGAAAATGTTTGGGTGTGACTGTTCACTTGAAAATGTTTGGGTGTGACTGTTCACTTGAAAATGTTTGGGGTTTTCTCCAGGGGGACCGTGAACAAGAGCTAGGCTTGCCCTTTTCTCCACTTTGCGACCGCAACAACACGCTTGTAGCTGAGTCACAAATTGGTGAGTACGGGTTGAGTATGAGTCACAAATTGGTAAGTATGGGTTGGGTATAAGGTCAAATAAAACGTGAGATTTATCTTAAAATAGAGATTAGATTTTTGAACAATAGAGTGAGATTTAAGTCAAATTAAGGCGAAATTTAATTTATAGAGTGAGATTTAAGTCAAATTAAGGCGAAATTTAATTTGAAATAAAGTGAGATTTAGCTCAAATTAAGGCGAAATAGAGATGAGATGTAGGTCAAATTAAGATAAAATTTGATTTCAAATTAAAGGTGAGATTTAGGTCAAAATAACGTGTGTGTCAGTTTGAAATGAAAATAAGTTTTAAATGTTTTAGCTAAATATAAAAGGTGGGCTGTAGTTTGCAAGAAAGGTGGGGTTTGGATTTTCACCTTAGGGATAAAGAAAAAATGTTCCTCTCATAATTTTAAAATTCCGTTTAGATTTGTTCTGTTTTGTTTACGATTTTACTTTTTAATTTCTTTATGATTTATTGTCAAAGAAAATAATTACCGACTTAAGACACTTTATGGCTATTAATAATGATTTTAATAATAATGATACTGGTGATGATGATCATGATGATGATGATAGTAATAATAATTATAATAACAATAATAATGATAAAAATTATAACGATAATAAGGCTTCTGCTGACGTGTAAATGGAGCATTCCCTAGGATTTAGTTTTGACCTTGGAGAATATTGGTAAAGAAAGGGCCAAATCTTTATGCAACCGTTTGCACGTGCGCAAAATCAGACAAATCTTTAGGTTTGGATGCGGCCAGAGATAATAATAATAAAAAAGCAGACGAAGTTCTATATTTGATTTCACAGTAACAGTTAGCTATTGGAGGGGGGGGGGGCGGGTGTAGTTTAGCATCATTTCATTGCACTCTCACATTGATCCTAGCTGCTGCTCCAGGAACCGTGCAAAAGTTTTGCAACAAAATTCGTGGAACACTAAAAGAACAATATATCTCGAGAGAAAATCAAAGAACATTTAAGGCTTAAATTTTTAAAAGGCTTAATATTTTAGTCTAGTCGAGAAACTAAGAGCATATAATACTGATACAATAATCAAGTCGAGAAAAAAATCATAGACTCTCATAAGGTTAACACACAAGCACACACAAACACACAATCACAGAGAGTCTAGTCGAGAAACAAAGAACACAAAATACTTATGCAATAGTCAAGTCCAAAGAGATGTGAAAAACTCTACTCTTGCAATAGTCAATTCCAAAGAGATTTGAAAAACTATGCTCTTGCAATAGCCAAGTCAAAAGAGATTTGAAAAACTATGCTCTTGCAATAGTCAGATGGAGAGAGAGGTTGAATAAATAAAGTACACTCTTTTGTTGCAGTACTGTTTCAAGAAAGCATACCAGAGGCACATACATATTAAATAATGCACTAAAATACTAGTCCATTATTACAAATAAAGTATAACAGAGGCACATACATATTAAATAATGCACTAAAATACTAGTCCATTAATACAAATTAAGCATAGCAGAGGTACATACATATTAAAGAATGCACTAAAATACTAGCCCATTAATACAAATAAAGCATAGCAGAGGTACATACATATTAAAGAATGCACTAAAATACTAGTCCATTAATACAAATTAAGCATAGCAGAGGTACATACATATTAAAGAATGCACTAAAATACTAGCCCATTAATACAAATAAAGCATAGCAGAGGTACATACATATTAAAGAATGCACTAAAATACTAGCCCATTAATACAAATAAAGTATAACAGAGGTACATACGTATTAAAGAATGCACTAAAATACTAGTCCATTATTACAAATAAAGCATAAAAGAGGTACATACATATTAAATAATGCACTAAAATACTAGTCCATTAATACAAATAAAGCATAACAGAGGTACATACATATTAAATAATGCACTAAAATACTAGCCCATTATTACAAAGAACTTAGCAATGCTTTTGATATACTTCTTCCTGTGTAGTTCAAGTGAAGCCATTATTCACTTTCTTGCAAATGTACAGATTTTTATATAATTTATAATTTTTGTTTTCAAGTTTCACCACTCTCCCTCCACAGGGTTCATCGAGTTCATAGTGGACCCCAGTTTTCAGGTGATGGGCGACATGTTGGAGAAAGTTCTCATCCCTCTGCATCAACAGCAGGGTTCCAGTCGAGGAGCCGTGGAAGAATCGATCTCGGAGGAAGTGTTCGAATCGCGCGAGAATAAGCGAGACAAAAGCACGTGCACTTCTGGGATATCTTCACGCCCCAACACTCCACGAACTCCCATCTCACCATGTACGTCACTTGCACGAGGGGAGTTAATTCATCAGAAAGCGGGAAATGGGATGGCTTAAATAAGCACACTGTATAGGCACTGTCGTTTGCTTTGAGATCACTCAAATTTCGTAGTCTATTGACTGCGTTTTGCTGAGATCATCAGATTTCGTAGTCTGTTGACTGCGTTTTGCTGAGATCACTCAGATTACGTAGTCTGTTGACTAGGTTTCGCTGAGGTCACTCAGATTTCATAGTATATTAGCTGCGGATTTGAGCGAGGTCGCTTAGATTTCATAGTCTGTTGACTAAGCTTTGACGATGTCGCTCAGATTTCATAGCCTGTCGACTACATTTTGATGATGTCATTCAGATTTCGTAGTCTTTTGGCTAGATCATAGGTTCTAAATCGTTTCAGTTTGTCACTTGTCAATCTCTAATGAAGAATACTCTATCGCACTATCTGTCTCTGTCTATATATCCGTATGTCTGTCATTCTGTCTGTATTCCTGTCTATCTACCTGTTTGTCTTGTTATTCTGTTTGTATTTCTGTCTATCTACTTGTTTGTCTTTCCATTCTGTCTGTATTCCTGTCTATCTACCTTTTTGTCTTTTTATTCTGTCTTTATTACTGTCTATCTACTTGTTTGTCTTTCCATTCTGTCTCTATTCCTGTATATCGACTTGTTTGTCTTTCCATTTATCTATACTTCTATGCTTAGCTAGCTGACTGTTTATCTGTCTGTTTGTCTGACTTCATATCTATCTCTGTTTACGTCATTTTGTCCCTGTGAATGACGACCTAAATACCTCCTTAGACAATCTTTTCCATACAAGTTGTTTGGTTATAACACCATCGGTCGGTCTGCCTCTCTGTGTTTGTATGCGTGCGTATTATAATGTAGCGAAATTGTAATACATCAGGCCCTGTCTGACTTGACCTTTATGGTTTGCAGCCGGACGATACGAACTGAAGCGACCTTGGGTGGAATGCCTGTTGCAGAACAAACTGAACTGGAAAGAGAAGGCCATGAAGGGTAACGTTTGCATCAGACGTAACATTTTCACACCACTCACATTATATCAAAGTTAACCCTTCAATTGCCATTAATGCATTATATATTCTTTGTGTTATATCTATCTCTTGGTTTAGATGTTTGCTCCCCTGTTAAATCCTTCACCTTTTTCGTGTGAGTTCTTATATTCTTTCTCCGTATTAATTTTCAATTACTCTGCAATTTTATTATGACGTTTAGAGTTCTTTTAGTTAAAAGTTCAATCTCTCTCCCAGTAAATTGTAACATTCTCTCTGTTACATTCCCTCCATTAAGACTTTCACTTGTTTCATTTTTTTTAAAAAGATGTTGATATACTTATACTTCCCAACACTTCATACATATAACTATACACTACAATGTGACAACATACTCAAGAGAGCTGCAACGTACTCAACAATGTAACAAACTACTGAACAACATAACAACATAACAGTGTTTCAACATACTCAAAGGTTTTACAACATAATCAACTATGTTTCAACATATTAGTGCAACATGTTCAACAGAGTTTCACCAAACATAAAACATCTAATACAACTGTATTTAAAACACTATTTTAACTTTGCATACAAGACAAAAATATATGAAAATTATGTGTGCATATGCGATAAAGCGTAAACATGACATTTTTGCTGGTCTAATTTCTTCCGGTTCTTCTACTGTTTAAACGGCACCCACTTGTTTTTCAAGAAACACAACAACGGTTGTCTATGTATCAACTTCACAGGTTCTAGAAACTTCTGTATATTTCAATCTCACTGGATATACATTAGTTTATGTTACGCTTAGAACTGGCAGTCTCACGTACTATATACAGATCCGAAGGTTGCAAGCACTTTACAAATGGCCTTGACTGATAGCTAAATGCAGGCCGATGTCGGATTTCCATTGCCTTGAGATAATGACCATACTTCAGAACCCTAGGATTACATGAAAAGTTGTTAGGGGTTCTCTTTTCTTGGACTGATAAAATAAACTTCACCTTAAGGTTTTTGTTTGTTTTTTTATTGTTTGTGCACCGTACAATGTTAGCATTCACAGTAGTGAGCAGTGACCGAACAGCTCATTATCAATCTTGTTAGAGGTCTTCCAGCTACAAGTGGTAGTACACAGCAGTTCATTTGGAAGAGACAATCCTGTGTTTGACGCGTGATAGGGCAGGCCGTGTTCATTTAGAGGAGACAATCCTGTGTTTGACGCGAGGTATGGCAGGCCATGCCACGAATAATAGAAGTCAAAATCATATTACATAAGTCACGAATAGCATAGGTCAAAGTTATATTATTTTATTGTGCGTCGTGCAAATGCATCAGTAAAAACAATTTACAATTTCCTGTGTCATAGAAACGTTAGCTTTATTCTTTGTCATGAAAAGTACATGAATTACAATCAGTGAACATTTTACTCTGTTGGTCATGGAAAAGTATAAAATCAAATAGTCACTATTTTCTTGTGTGATGAAAAGTGTAAGTTATAGGAAATGTTACTCTCATTTTGCAGTCTTAAAACAAATAAATTCAAATATACATTACTTTTCGTCATGAGACGTAACGTCTAAGTTACCATTTCTTTTTGTGTGTCATGAAATGTATTGATTAAGAAATAAACTGACACATTTCCCCACATGAAAAATGAAAGAAATGTTATGGGTTTTTCCTGTGAAACGAAAAGTCAAGGAAACATTATCTTCTTTCGTGTGTCAAGAAAAGTTAAAGAAATATTACCTTTGTGTACTATGAAATGTTACCTGTTTGTACTATGAAATGTCATTCAAAGAAACAGTACCTTTTCTCAATGATTACACGTTTAAAGTTAAAGTACTTTTACACTCTTCCACTCATGAAGAAAATGCAAAGTCCAACTATATTACTTTGTCACAAAGGGTTAAATACACTTAAACCTGTGTTTACATCATGAAAGGCCAAATAAACTTAACCCTCTCTTTGCGTCTTAGAAAGCTAAATACATGTTGCTTTGGCCTCTCTTTGCGTCATGAAAAGCTAAATACATGTTTTTTGGCCTCTCTTTGCGTCATGAAAAAGCTAAATACATGTTGCTTAAGCCTCACTTTACGTCATGAAAAGCTAAATACATGTTGCTTAAGCCTCTCTTTACGTCACGAAAAGCTAAATACATGTTGCTTAACCCCCTCTTTGTGTGATGAAACGATAAATACATGTTGTTTAACCCTCTTTTTTTCTTCCGCTGTTTGTAGATGCCGAAGAACGACAGAAGGCTCCTCTTGAACATTTACTGCCTCCCTCCGTGACAGAAAAGGCAGATAAGACAGAAAAGAAATTCCAGTCAGAAAAGACGGGTGTACAAACAGACAAAAAACCAGTACTGGATGGCAAGAATACACTGCACAAGTCACCCAAGCCTAAACAGATAAAGGATACAACTGTTGTTAATACGGAATCCCCTTCAGCTCCGCCTTCCAGCCCGGGGACACAAGCCAAGCACGATACTTCTCCTGATATCAGTATTAAGCCCCTTGTTAAAGGTAAGCATTGACGGCCAGACATCAGCCCTCTCATCTTCTCTCTTCCATCCTCCTTAAACCCCTCTTCGATGTCTCGCCTCGTAAAGTGCTGATGGTGGTGACCAGTCTGTGAATGACAATGCATCCGTGTTGGTCAGTCAATAATCAGTCTATCAGTGCCTGTGCATTCCCTTTGGTCAGTCAGTTGTCCTGGGTGGCCTGAAAGTCTGTCGCGGCTTCGGCGCTGGTAAAGGACAACTCAGTGACTACAGGAGACATTAGAAGAGCTTTTTTAGTTCAATTTGGGTTTCACGACAGCTGCAAGTTTTTCGCTGATTTCGCAGATGGTGAGATAAGAGCTGGCCTTAAACCCGCACGCCTGCCGAGCTAGGTCACCTTGACTGCTTATGACTTTGACCCATTTTATGTGACCTTTGCCTATGGTCTTAATTTGTGACCTTTGCGCCAGTGTCACGTGGATTACATTGTGATGTGCTGTGATGGTTGTGCTGACAATAATATATATTCGCTGTTGGCTGATCTTCTTGTGACTGTGTGTGGCGCTCTACGCTTTGTACATATGAATATTATAAACAATGTGTTTGGCTATGATCTGTGCTTACTCATCTGCAGTTTTATGAACTTTCCTCTTCTTCTTTGTTTTTCCTTTTGCAGGAAAACATAATTATGCAAGCGTTAAACATAGTTTCAAACACTCTTAAATTAGTAAATCATGATCAGATTGTGTTTCCTTACAAGGTTGTGATGCGACTTGGAACCTGAATCAACAGTGGCTATTGCCTTCCCATTCCCCACCCACCCACACAAAAGAAAGTCTCAATACTTTAAAGGTTACAAAAATGAAGTCAGTGGAAGTAGAGAACACAAGTACACTTTCAAGTGACGTGGCTATCACGTGGTCTCCAGCGTTCTTTACAGCCACGTGCTAATAAATCACAACATCGTAATTTGTTCAATTCTGGCATTGCGTCATCATGTTGTTGACTCACAAAGGCACTTTTAACGTATCACTTTAAGCGATCTTTTTGGCTTCGTATTTTTTGGTCTAGTTCCACTTTCAACTAAAAAAAAAGGCCAGAGTGCTCTCGATGTCAGGGAAGAAATATACCTTTGTGCTAAAAGACTATAGGTCATGCACGGGAAACACTGACCACATGGTGCAAAACTGCTCCATAGACATTTGAGATTGGTTCGCTTCATTAGTCACTATGTCTCGTAAAGATAAATCAGTTTGAAATTGCTCCCGTAAGTGGATGTGATTCCTCTTCAAAGTAGGCTTAACTCAGTCTTTCTGAAATGGCACAAGACACTACAAGTAACGCTCGGAATCCACCCCACAAACCAAAGCCGTAGGTAGGAGTGGGGTGGTATTGCAAAAGTTTGAATAAACATATATACAATTCACTTCATGTTGTGCACTGCTGGACATCACAAACTTGAGGTAAACCCATTTCTTCAACACTCAGGCCTACCAGGAATTAGAGAAATGCGCACACCCGCCCTGAAGTAGTGTCTGGAATAGCCACTATGTGCGGAAAAAGACATGATATGTCATGATTGCTCAAGCAGAAATCGACGTGTTATGTCCAAGTTACTGAGAATGAAAAGTAGACATGTCATAATGAAAGTAGATAAGTTATAATGAAAGTAGACATGTTATAATGAAAACAGACATGTTCAAATGAAAGCAGAAATGTTATAATGAAAACAGACATGTTATAATGAACGCATACAAATTATAATGAAAGTAGACATGTTATAATGAAAACAGATATGTTCAAATGAAAGCAGACGTGTTATAAAAGTCTCTCTGGCCTCACGTAAACGTGTTATATGATGACCACGCTGATGAGTTCTATAAAATCACTTTAAATGAGTGCATGTTACATAAACCGTGTCTGAAAACAAAACGTAATGTGTAATGGTCTGTGTATTGAAAGTTGACTTTTATGTACAAAGTCATGTGACTGAACAAGGCCTATTATACCAAACAGACATTTTTATATAAATGTTAATATGAGAAAACTGTGGCTGGGAGTAGACTATTACAGGAAGGTCGTGGGACTGAGGATGGACTTATTATATAAAATATATGTCATATGCAAGAATCAGCAACCGGAAGAATTATTATAAAGTTGCTGTAGCTGGACATGGACCTGTTTTGAAAATGAAGGCCACAGGACTGGAAGTGAATAAGGTCCAGTGACTGAATATTAGCGTATTTCGTAGGTGTCACTGGTCATTAAACATGAAATATAATGTGCCAAGAGAAGATAGCACTTGCCCACTCTACTCCAGTGGAATAATAAGCAGACTGCGTCTCTTTTCGATTCTTACATTTCTACCATGGTCTTATCCTGATTTCTGCCTTGTTGTGTCATAATATTACTCAATTTTATTGATGTTTATTCCCATCACCATCGTGTCCTCATTCTCTCGTTTTCTTAATCTGTCAGCGAAATTTATAGTCTGTTCTAAACTGTTGATTTTGACCTTTTAAGCTTTGTTTTAAATTTATTTCCTTTGTTGACATATTATCTACTACTGCTCCACTAAGGACTCTATGCATTTAGCGCCATATTTGAAATGGGCGTTAACTCTTTGACACTTTTTTCCACTCTTTATAGTGATCATGTTATCTACCATCTGCTGGCGTTTGATTTGTTTAGATGAACTTTACAGCTTTTATTGTATTCTTTGAAAGAAATATTCTTTTATGTAATATTTACTTTTCTTTTATAATGAATCAGAATATTGTATTTTGAAAATATCTTTCTACATTATTTGGGTTCATTTTAAAATAAATTAATATAATTTTCATATGCATTACGTTGATTATATTAATTTTTAAATATTTACTTCTCGAAGGAAACGTGACGAGAAACAAAAAATCTTGTAAGTGTACAATATCTAGGACGTATCTGTTACCAAAATTTTTAACCAATCTCAGATATTCGAAAAATAATAAAGCAAATCAGTTATAAAATAAACAATATACTGAAAACAGATATGTCAGTAACCAATTGTTCTTTTAATTGATTTGTTTTACTATTTTTTTAAAAAATACATTTAGTTTATTTTTGCTTTTTGTGGTTATTATGTTTCTGCTTAATGTTATATTATGTGCAATTTTCTGCTCAATTTCTTTCAAAATTTCTCAATTTGGTCTTTATCTATTTTGATAATTTTATTATTATTGTACTAATTGTTCCACCATTTACTTTCAAATTCAAGACGGCACATCTGTGACTGTCTTGTATATTTGGCATATCTAACAGATATTTATTGTTCATATTTTTTGTTGATACCATTGATTTTGTATTGGCATTTTCTGAACTGTCATTAAACTTTTGTGTTTATTTCATGAAGCCATTTTTTTTCTTGTAAAACTGGTGACTTCATTCACTTGGTTCTGTCTTATTCTTGCTCTAGTTTTATTAATCACTTTCACATTCTACTGTATGTGTGTGTGTGCAAAGTCTGATATTCTACATAAATTATTGTTAATGTTTGAAGATTGCGATTGTAGCCCATTGAAATTACGTTTCTCGCTTATGGCTGGAGCTGCTTCTTCTCAGATATCGATACAGAACAGAAAATTTTAATATATTTGCAAAGTACATTACCATCTGTCTTCTTTTATATAGCTTATAGTATGATTAAGAACTATTTTCATTTTGAATGCTGTGGTTATTATTTTAAGTGGTAATATTCTAACTGCATAATTGATTTTTTGTTGTAATATGTAACAGGTTTGTTGGGAGGGGAAGACAGGCTTTGTGCATAACATTATGTCGATTATTATGCCATGTAGGTCATAGATCCAGGGTCTGAAGGAAATTGTGATACACATATTTATGGAATTGACCTCAAAACAAGTTATATCTAATCAGAGTCTGAAGGAAATTGTGGTAGATATATTTATGGAATTGACCTCAAAACAAGTTATATCTAATTAGAGTGAAGGAAATTGTGGTACACATATTTATGGAATTAACCTCAAAACAAGTTATATCTAATTAGAGTGAGAAGATCAAGAAATGAAATAAGTAAAGCAAAGCTATATTCGTATTCATATGGAGCCAAACTCTTTTATTTCCTATTCATTTTTTTAAAAAATAAATTTTGATTATAATATCGGAATTCGACAGGCTAAAATAATTTTTAAACTTAGGTACAGTGTTTATTCTTTTCATTTCTCTGTTTTACTTCTTGGTAGTGTAATTTACTGAGTTAAGGGGGGAATGTTGAGAGTACTTTTCGAGTTTTCAGCTGCACTGTTTTAAATTATTAATTAATTAATTATGAATTAATTATTCCGGTGTGTTTAATAGACTGGCGTCGTGTTTTAGTGTATTGGTTATTTTTGCCTCAATGGGCAATCTTCTAAGAAACATTTAGCTCAGAGGATCCCTAAATCGAACAGACGTTATTGCCTAGGTTTTTGTATATTTGTCTTGTGGCGTTTATGGTCTTTTATCCTGGTTGCCTGATCAGCCCCATTTCTTTATTCTGGTCTTTTAAATATCCAGCTTTTACGTAATATTATTATATTATGGAATTTCGGATTAACTATTATCAGTGACGGTGAAGTTTTTCTGTATAGTTTCTCATTCAGTGAGGTTTTTTCAAGTACTTATGCGGATATTTAAATAATGTACACATCTGATATGATAGAAATTAGATAAGGACATAGAGTCACTTTAGATGTCTGTTTTATAGTTACGATGTAATATCTCTTGACTTGACAGAAAAAAAGTATATGTAAAAATTCCTTTAAAGCTTTAAATTCCTTTAAAGCTTCAGAGCATTTAAATACCAAGTGAATGAAAATCTAGGTTAAAATACCAAGTAAGTTAACTCGACAGTGTCTGGTACTTTGATAGCTAGGATCATAGTCCGATTATATATTTGTTGAACAAAGAGCAAGCAGATTTTCTATATTGCCAGTATACACAAAAATAAGGTGATCATAAGTAAATTATTTTTAAACTGAAAACGTGATACTAGCCACATGGACACTATTGTACTGGAAGTGTGAAAATAGACCCCCATGTACAATATTTGTACTGAAGGCGTGGTGGCAGTATAGCCAAATGAACAAAATTTTGTACTAGAGGCGTGACAATGCAGCCATCAGGATAATATTTTGTAGTGAAGGCGTGAGAGTATAGCTACAGGGATGTCATTCTGTACTGAAAGCATGACAGTGTAGCCACATGGATAATATTTTGTAATGAAGGTGTACACAACAGAACCATACGTATATTTTGTATTAAAGGCGGTCAATAGCGCCACATGAACACCCTTTTCCACCAAAGGCATACAATAGATCCACAGGTACAATTTATTGCACCAAAGACGTAATATAGGACCACATATATACTCTTGTGGACTGAAGGCATACAATAGTCACTCAGGTGTACACTCTTTTGAAACGAGGACGTAAAATAGGGTCACCTGTACTATCTTTGCACTGAAGGCATACAATAGATTAACTTGTACACTTTTTTCCAATGAAGGCATACAATAGATCCACTTGTACACTATTTTCCAATGAAGGCATACAATAGAGCCACTTGTACACTATTTTCCAATGAAGGCGTACAATAGATCAACTTGTACACTATTTTCCAATGAAAGCACACAATAGATCCACTTGTACACGATTTTCCAATGAAGGCATACAATAGATCCACTTGTACACTATTTTCCAATGAAGGCATACAATAGATCCACTTGTACACTATTTTCCAATGGAGGCGTACAATAGATCCACTTGTTCATATTTTCCAATTTAAGGCGTACAATAGATCCACTTGTACACTATTTTCCAATGAAGGCATACAATAGATCCACTTGTTCATATTTTCCAATTTAAGGCGTACAATAGATCCACTTGTACACTTTCCAATGAAGGCGTACAATAGATCCACTTGTACACTATTTTCCAATTTAAGGCGTACAATAGATCCACTTGTACACTATTTTCCAATTTAAGGCGTACAATTTGCTTATGTATCATGTTTAAAATTTAATTGAATATTATAATATTTCTACAAGTTGTTGACTTCTTATTTTCTTCAAAACCTAAGTGAAACCTGTCATTTCTCTCTCTCCCTGATTTTTTTTAAATGTGTGCTTCACGCAATTTCCCCTTCACGTGGTCTTGAAATATTACATTTCAAGGAACAAGAATTGACATGGGAAAGAAATTTTATATGCACAAAGCGTTGTGATTTGTAAATTTTAAAAAACAAAATTTATTTAAAATGCTCATTAGTGTGATTTAAAAAAAAAAAGAAATGTACGAAATAAAAATTAAATAGTTTTAGTCTCCGCTTTCTTCACTTCATGTTAAAATCGCCTTCACCACCCTTCCACCCCAAGAATTTGTTCAGTCAGTCGTATTCATTTGACGAGTTATAGAGGTGATTATTTTATTATCTTGTAATATGTTCGCTTCTTGTACTATATATCTTAGCATCTCTTCCCTGTAGGCGCTGACGTAGTTATGGCGTCATGCGCAAAATGGCGAAGTTGACTAAAGATAAGAGTCTTTATGGGAAGTCTTGACTCTCTCGAACGAAAACAATTGAGATGTGAATTTGTTTGCATATTTAAAACTCTTTACTACTGTGGACGTACTAATTTTTTTTTTTATTTTTAGCTAAATTGTTTTCTTTTTAAAAATGTTTCTTGACTAACACTCTTCGAGAAATGTTTCAAGTTACGTATTTTTACTGTTAAGATGTTAGACTTAAGAACTTACGACAATTTTAGATTCTTATTTTTTAAGTCTAAGGGTTAAGGGTTTTCGATTAGTGGCTATTTGAGACTGATCATTTTATAAAATATTGACGTTTTAGAGTTAATTTAAATATCAGTGAATGTTTTTTTATACTAAAACCAAATTTTAAAATTTAAGCGATTTTTAAAATTTTATTCTGTAGCTATATTCCTAAACTTAAAGTTATATTTATAGTGTCTTTATGCTTAGAGTTTCAGTTTAACACTAATGTCATGTTTCAAACTAGGATACCAGAGTCGCCAGCTCTTAAAAGAATAATATTTTTTTCTTTCTTTTGTCTTTTTGTCTATGAAAGAAAGGAAATTACATTCAGCAATCATTTATTTTAATGTTTAAGAATTCCACGGCCAATATTTGTTAACCTTTGTCTGATAATTATAAAACTACAAGAATTCTGCAAACTGTTTAAAATGACAGTTGTGTGTGGTGTAATGTATGTGTGTAGAAATTAAAATATTTGTGAATGTATGTAAACGTTATACTTTACGGAAATATGAATGCAGACAAATTTAGATAAGTTTGCAGAATTTATGTAAAATTTACATATGCTTACCTATGCAGGTACATACTTCACTACGTATGCATAAATGCTATTTATGTACGTGTGCAGACACGTGTACGTAGTCGTAAGCAAGGGAGAGAAAAACGAAAAACAGGCACGTTTACTATTTGATAATGTTATATGAATGAACACAGTGAACTGTACAGTGGATTCTAATAATTGCGCTTCTTCTCTTAAATTGATCTGGATAGCTAAAGGAGGTAATGCAAAGATAATTTAATTACTACTGACCAATTAAATGTCGAATACTGTAACAACACTGCAAACGCCTGCCCTACACAGTGCCACCTACAGAGATACGCTCAAGGCCAACAAACTGAAACCCAATTTGTTCTAGTTGTTAAACTGCAATCTGGTTTTTGTTATTTTCTTTGTTTGTTTGTTTGTTTGTTTGTTTTGTGTAAAATATTCGCACTAAGCGCAGAGAGGGCACGCTTTTTCAAATCCCAAGTCTTTGTGTTCAAGGTCAAGTTGTGCCCCCTTTATATAAGAGTAATTCAGAAAATGATGAAAACATATTTCAACTCTGTTTCTATTTTATTTTATTTTACTTCGTGGAATCTATATGCGTGTGTTTTCCTACATTAATAACATATGATTACCTTGAAAAAATATTTCTGCTCTATTTTATTTTATTTCATTTTATTCTATTTTATTTTGTGGTATCTTTATGTACCCTCATAAGTGTGTGTAATATTTCGTACGTACATGTCACGTGAAGGCATGTTAATTTGACATTTGTGGTCATGAGACAATGTCCATGTACGCATAATGATATATATATATATTTTTTTTTTGTAGACGGTACGAAATAAGTATTGTCCTTTCATTCTTTCTATATGTTTCCTATTTTTACAGAAGCCGAAGTTTAATTTTCCTATATGAAGTTTTATTCTTCATCATTAGAATAGTGGTAGACTTTATTATCTTTGCAAGTTTTCTTCTCGCGCTGGGCAGTGAGGTTGTACATTGTTTGCTTGACAAGTTTTAGCATGCTCTTTGACATTATTTAAAGTGTTCTAATTTTATTCTGTTTATCTTGACAATTCTAGTTTATAATTCATTTTGACCTAAACAAGTTTTAATTCAGATATTAAATGTAGCGCCATTATTCAGTACGCTTAACATTTCTAATTCAAGTTTGTATTTTGTTACAAGTAGGCATTGTTCTTTTAATTTTATTTTTGCCCTCCACTCCTCAACGAAATGCTGTATGCAGTTATGTTGAATTACGTGAAATTTGTAATTTAATAATAATAAATCGATTGAGGATCGTGTGGGGTGTACATATATCATGGTTTAAACACAAGATGTTATTGCTTGATAGAATTTTCTTGAAGTATTTGCAAGTAAGTGGGTTGTGCTTCCAAAACAGACTTCCGCTGCTGAGGTAATCTCACACTTCCTTCTCTACTTATGTCGGGTAAGTCAATTTGCATTTCTGGTTATCAAACAGTAGACTGCATTAATTTAACAAGAGAAAATCGAAACTAGTTCATTTCGTACAACTGTTACTAAAATTGGTCTCAATAAAACAGCCCTACTTAATACTATGCGCCATAAGAAAATTTACTTTAAATTATTTTTAATGTTTTAACAACTGGTAGCTACTAAATTTAAAGACATATCTTTACCTCCTCAAGCAGATGTTGATTTCAAACAGCCTTGACAGTGTGGTCATGGGTAGTTTCCTTGAACCCAAGTTAAGTGAGACTGTAAAAGTCGCCTTTAAACAGTAAAATTCAAATAAGATTTTTAAAATGTTGTTGTTTAACAACATTTGGATTAACTTTCACTTCAGTTAAACAAATATTAAGGTTTAAAGGTTTCAGGTTTTTTGTACTTCTAATTGTGGTATTTGCTATCACGTTTTGATTGATAAACCGGAAAGTCGCCGATGCATTGTGGGAGTGCACTCTGGTTTCGACATTGTCTTAGGAATTGAGAATGAGATTTAGCTCTGTGCATGTGTCGGCTCATTTCTCCTTGCGTTACATTAGATGAAAGGGCTGCGGTCAGTAGTCACCAAAGTAAAAATAGATTTACTGTTAAAACGTCACCAAAGATTTACTGTTAAAACGTAAGTTTTCCCCGCCACTTGATGGCAAAACTAAGAGCAAGGGACACAACCCAACTCTTGTCTGCATAGTTTACGTTCATCACCAGTTCTGCGCCTTGCAACAACGTCGGGATCTGACGATTATAAATAATGAGTGGGGTGAAGTGGGGAGAGGATTAGGTGTTGAGTGTAAGGTTTCAAATGTCCAAAATGAAATGCATTATTATTCATCAACAACTACTCAATTAATCTTATAAAGATTTTACGTCCATTTCATGTCTTAAATAATGGTGCATTTTTAAATGCCATCTTACTACTTCTGCATATGCTTCTACTAGCAATTTCGTAATACAATTTTTTTCATTTGGGATTTTTTGTTTGTTTTTGATTTGTTTCTAACTTTTCTCTAGTGTCACTCGAATGGGTCAGACTACTGTGATAGTATAAATATTCAAAGTCTGTTATATAATATTGCTTTTCACATCAACTGTTGACAAAAAAAAAAATCACTTTTATTATTTGAAAGTTTTGAAATGTTAATTTTTATGAAACTGAAAAAGTAGATGGAGATAATTCATGTCAATACGTTATTTAAGAAATTGAATTTTGAATTATTTTACTTTATTCTCATGTATGTTTTTAAAAAAATGTAAGTCAGAATTATCAATGTGCTGTTTTAATTGACTATTACGACTGTATAATTTTGACTTCTGCGGCTGTGTAAATTCATTATTACGGCTGTGTAAATTGAATTTTACGGCTTTGTACATTTGAAATGAATAAAATCTCATCTTTTCAATCGACTGTGTTTCCATGTAAAGTCTGGTTGAAATCAATATGATAGATATATTGCTGTAACTTTATATTGCACCTAATATTTGTACCTCATGTCATCTAAGCTCTTGCCTCTTGTCTGAAGGTCACTTGGCTTGACATGTCAAAGTGCAAAACGTCAGGTAAGTATACTGCCCTAACGTCATTATCTACGCCGTTCGGCACGACAAGTTTAGAGTTGCTCTCCACCCCCACCCCTCCACAACCACCACCACCACCAGAAAAAAAAGGAGCGGGGGGCTGAGAAAACTTACAGTTTGTCAATACATCAAATGACTGCTTAGAAAGTGAGTGGCACTCATCAACGCTTACTGCATACTTTGATGTATGTATACATCATCAAATCATCCATTCACTGACATCTAAACGTGTGTAGCCTTCATTCGGCAGAAAGCATTCAAGGTGAATAATAAATAATAATCATAAATTGAAACAGCATTTTTTTTTTTAAAAAACCAGATCACCCACTTCCGTAACTACACGGGAATTAGTAGAATCAGACGATTTAGCTTTCCGTATTCTGGGAATGACACAGAACCACGTCTGATGGTCGAACACTTCACGATTCAAATCTAAAGCAAACTCCAAACACATTACATACAACACACATATGATAAGGGAGCAAACTCCTAGTACCTTACGCACAACACACATATGATAAGGGAGCAAACTCCTAGCTGCTAGCACATTACGCACAACATGTCATAGGAAAAGAGGGCACATTACGTACAACCACGTCATATGACAAGGAGAGCAAACTCTACTTGACATTACGTACAACCTTCTCATATGACAAGGGAGCGAAGTTTACTTTTGGGACACCACTAGGTGGTGGTGATGAAATGGGGAGGGGGATAAGGAAAGAGAGAGGGGATTTGTTAAAAATAATAACCAAAACTAGGTATTTGTATGGCGTGGAAAAGTTCGTAACAATAAAGCAGGTTTGAAGACATATGCTGCAGACAATAGAACGCATGCATAGTGTTATGTAAAATAGAACGCATGCATAGTGTTATGTACACTATGAGTGTTCAGTATTAAGTATTTCCTGCAGACGGAATAATTTCATAGATTGTCGAATTAATTTTTGCTGGCTTGTGAATGATGTAAGTAAAAAACAATCCGTTGAATTTGTTAAATTTGCCCTTAAATGTAGTCTCCTAAGTTTTCTCAGTCTAAATATATCTGCTGATGATTTTTTTCTTACTGGCATTAATTTACGTACGTTCAACATACAAAATTCAAAACGACGACCCATAAGGACTCGAGGAAGATATAAAATAACTCGCGCGCGCGTGTGTGAGTGACTGAATGTGTGTGTGTGTGTGTGTGTGTGTGTGTGTGTGTGTGTGTGTGTGTGTGTGTGTGTGTGTGTGTGTGTGTGTGTGTGTGTGTGTGTGTGTGTGTAAGAGAGAGAGATGAATAATTTGCAACCGATGTAAACAATTTAAAGTTATTAAATAATAGAAATATAGAGAGTGTTTGCCATGTCATGACGTCATTTATGAAGCCACAGTAGTATGAGAATATGAGAATTATTGTTAGAAACATAAAGTCTTAAAGGTTGTAGTTTGCGGTATGGTAGCTATTTTTTAAAACATCTTAAAAGTTATAGTTTGTTGTATGGCAAAAAGTCTTAATGCATATTGCTTGCTGTATTGAGAACTATTTTACGAAAACTGTTCTTAAAAAAAAATTATCACTTGAGACATGAGAACTAACTTTGAAAATTTTTATAATAATTTTTGCCCTATGGGAATTACTTTTATATATAAATTAAAAACTATTAATATTTTTCCTCTATATGTTGAAAGGCTTTGTCATAGAAATGCTATTTTGACTGTGGTAATGAAAACGTTTAGACACGTACTGACAAGGTAAAAGTTTTATTATAAGTAGTTAATTTCTTGAATTAATTTTCACTATTATTAAATTTTATTTGTCTTTAAGATTACTTGCAATGGCAAGCTCTAGTCATGATTGTGAATCATTCCAAGCCCATAACAAAAACCTTTATTCTATAATTTAATCTTTTTAGGACCTTAATTTTATTGCAAGGGCAAAATATATTTTCTTACCCGAGCTTCTTCTTGAATATAGCTACATCCACGGTAGATAACTCCGTCTAACGAAACTAGCTTTATGAATGTCTTAGCTCTAGCGAAACTAACAAATATTAATGTCTTAGATAACTCCGTCTAGCGAAACTACCTATATGAAAAGACTTGGCTCTAGCGAAACTACCTATATGAAAAGACTTGGCTCTAGCGAAACTAGCTATATGAATGTTTTAGCTCTAGCGAAACTAGCTATATGAATGTTTTAGCTCTAGCGAAACTAGCTATATGAATGTCTTAGCTCTAGCGAAACTAGCTATATGAATGTCTTAGCTCTAGCGAAACTAGCTATATGAATGTTTTAGCTCTAGCGAAACTAGCTATATGAATGTCTTAGCTCTAGCGAAACTAGCTATATGAATGTCTTAGCTCTAGCGAAACTAGCTACATTAATGTCTTAGCTCTAGCGAAACTAGCTATATGAATGTCTTGGATAACTTTGTATAACGAGACTAGCAATATTAACGTCTTGGCTAGTTCTGTGTAGCGAAATAGCAATATTATCGAAACTAAAGGGAGTTTTTAATATTAATGTTAATTGTTGCTTGATATTTATGGAATCTTTCTTTACTTTTAATTGTATTCTTTAATTTCCTTCACATATTTCTTTTATTCCTGAGGTGAATACCATCATTCTTAATAATGCCAGTCCACATTCTTGATGTCGAAGCTTCTGCCTGTCAATTCCATAAATCTGAGCGAAACATTCTATTTTCTGTTGAGCTTGTAGAGTTGTATGTCTTTCTTTGTCAAGTTGTCAGGCCTTTATGGGGTATTAAGCTTGAAAATCACGCTTTTATTTCTTCTTGGAAAGGAAGGGGTTGATGGCAAATCTGAAAACCTTTTTTTTTTCTTTGTGTGGTTCTTGCGTCTGAAGTCGCGTATTCATTTCTGGAATTTCCCAAATGTCTTTCCTTTACGGAGTGATAGGCAAATCTTTTAAAGTGACATTTTCTGTTTTTCTTTCTATATACTGCAAGCATACCCTTATACCCTTGTGGCAGGCTGAGGCACTAATATTTACCTGTTTTATTTCCTCTCTCTCTCTCCCTCTCTCTCTCTCTCTCTCAACTTCAGCAATTCTCTACTGTCCTCTCTCTCTCTCTCTCTTAACTTCAGCAATTCTCTACTGTCCTCTCTCTCTCTTAACTTCAGCAATTCTCTACTGTCCTTCCTCTCTCTCTCTTAACTTCAGCAATTCTCTACTGTCTCTCTCTTAACTTCAGCAATTCTCTGCTCTCCTCTATCTGTCAACTTCAGCAATTCTCTACTGTCCTCTCTCGTTCTGAACACACCTCGAATACAATTTATTGCTTACATTTGAAATAATCTAACGGTATAATCGCCATTCTAGACACATTTCTGTGTCCGTATACCAAAACGTAGAAAAAAGATAATTTTGTATAAATATTTTAAGTATGTTTGTATGAATATGTCTTTTTTTTTTAATTTCTCCATGAAATCCCCTGCATTACAAATTGCATATTTCATAGTAATTTATTTATTTATGAAATACGATTTACGTCAATTCAGACGTCATATGTTATTAGGTGTAATATGATACGTGACTGCACACTTTTAAATATATATATTTATATGCGTGTGCGAGCCAGTCATTCATTTCTGCCGTAATAAACATTTATATTATAAAATTTGCAGGTATTTGCATATTATATGTAATTTTGGTCCATACTGAAATAGGCTAGTGGGCCTAATCAATACAACGAAAAATAGACTAAATGCCGAATCAGTGAACAAAAGACTATGGGCCTGATAAGGAAGTAGTTATAGAATATAGACTATGGACCTTATCAGCAACGAGGTATAGGCTATGAGCCCAATCAGTAAACTAACATTCTTCTCTCTCTCTCTCTCTCTCTCTCTCTCTCTCTCTCTCTCTCTCTCTCTCTCTCTCTCTCTCTCTCTCTCTCTCTCTCTCTCTCTCTCTCTCTCTCTCTCTCAGAATCTGCCTGGAGGAAAAAAGGTAAATTCTTTTGAGGATTAATTCTGCATTTATGTGACGTAGATAAAACATAGTTATATTATTTGCTTGTGTGTTCCTGTAGAATAATGACCAACAGAAAAGCCCAGTATTTTTATGTGTATAACTTAGCAACCAGAAATGCACGATTTGTTATCTTTGCTTGCTTACATGTATCAGGATTGCCTGTACCCGTTATATATTTAAGTGGCTGTACTGCTTAGTTGCGTCCCTTTTTGTGCATGCCTAACATTCCTTTATGTGTTGTAGTCATATCAAAGCTCACTAGACTCTCTCCATAATTATGCCAGGCTGTGCGGTAAGACTGGGTGATGTCACTCTCCAATGCTCGCTACTCTGACGGTAAAATTATGCTGATTGTACAATCTTTGGGTTTTTCATTTTTTAAATTGTTATTTGACTTGTATCTATGATACTAATAACATAGTGTTAACATATTTGTAAAAAATTCTTTTAATTTAATTTAGCTCACTAAAACATCATCATTAGTTGTTGTTGTTTTTCCAGAAAAAAGGTTATAACTTTTTTTCCTGTTCGAATGTATAGCGAGTGAGGTTTCTTTATTAGATCTTTCTTGTTTCTATAAAACAATAAACATTGTTTGCTGTATAAAACAGAATATCCATAACAACAACAAAACAAGCTGACGTCACTGACCACACTGTTCACTACTTTTACTTCTAGGCAGAAGCCTGCCGTTAACTTGTTAAGCAAAATAGCCATCTGCGTTGACTCTTTGTGGTGTCTACATGACATTTATCGTCAGTAAACTCCGGATAAAATATTTGCACAATGTTCTCTCCAGCCTTTAGCGCCATTAAAGTCGCCCTTATTGGAGAGAACTAGAAACAATTTAATGTGGGCCATATTTGGTGCGCGAGACTAAAGTTAGACCACTCTGCGTTAGATTGTGTTTGAAACATTCTTCATAATTTAAAATGCTAGATTGTCCATTTTCGATTATAAAATACGCTAACGGCTACACACTAGAATACACTAGATTTTAGAATGGACCACTTTTATAGTGCTCTCGGTTGTAAAATCCTCTGATTATTGAATAAATTAAAATACACAATGCACTAGTTTATAGAATATGCTAGAGTATACAACGCTCTCCCCTATAAAATATACTAGACAGCAGAATGTCCTGGATTATAGAACACAACTTACAGAACTTTATAGATAATACAGAAAACTAGATCATAGGGTACTATCCAGAAATAAAATAGATATTATCTAGATATAACTTCTCTGGAATATAGAACACCTGAGATTTAAGTTATAGAACTTTCTCATTTATAAAAATGTGCTTTGTAATATAAAATGTTATCAGTATAATACATTATTACATAATGAAAATGGTGTGTAGCAAACTGCAGTTACCATGATATCAACTCAAAACATGAATTAATTTTCAGATTTTCTTTGTAACAATAATGACCAAATAGGAATAGTTATAAGCTAGTTGAAATGATCTTTAAAAATAGTCATAAACTTGCAGAAAATTTAAACAAAATTGTTAATAAGCTAGAAAAAATTGATAACAGAAATGTTAATAAACTAGTAGAAAATGAATTTTACAAATAGTAATATGGTAGCAGAAAAAGAAAAGGGAGAAAACTTCGCAAGACAAAACTACAGCTGCACTAATGTGTTTAACGTGACCCTAGACTAGAGGAATGACCTTAATAAAAATTAAGAAAAAACAAATTTAGTGAACGCAAAGAATGATTTATGACTAAACTACTGTTAAAGTAACTAATACTTTATTCTCTTTACTAATGGTGCATTAGCTATTTATAATTACAAACCAGTTTCACACATTTCACCTGCATTTTTCTTTTCCTAGATATGCATGTAGATTACAGTTGGTGTTTTGTTTGCGTTCCTCCTTACTGTCTATTACAATTAATACAAATTGTAAACCTATTTGAAAATGCATTAAAAAAAAACGTTTTGTCTAAATATTATTTTATTAAATGTAGCAAAATTAACATTTAAAAGTTCAATTTCTTTGGATGGTTTAGTGTTTTTCTTACATTTTTGTTAAAAAACCTAATAAATTAATGGTTTACAAGCATTTTATTTCTTCAGGTATAACATTATTCACATAATTATTTTTTGTTAACAGTTTTGTTATCTGTTTCAGTATTTTGTTTTTCATTTTCTACCTTTGTTGTTACTAACACAATTATTTAGTCTTAATAACAACATCTTTGTGTTGTGCGTCAGTATAAAAATGTTTAAAGATATTGTTTACTGTTTTCTGGCTGCAGTTAACTATGAATACTAGTGATTTAAGTGTAATTAACGAATACGATTGGCTGCAATTACTTTAATTAGATTATACTAGTGCTTTAAGCACAATTTACAAACACTTTTTGTATTCCTGTAGTATATCTAGTATTTGTTTTACTGATAATTGTACACATTTGTTTCAGTGAACACAACAGATTCAAAATAAACTATGAACAATTTTGTTGTAGAGTTATTCAGTATAGATAACTGATACGGTATTAATGACTTGTAATTTTCGTATATTTATTATCACTGTTATAGGTTCTTTCATTCACTGTACATTTGCCTTAGGATTCGTTCAGTTATTATATATTTCACAGATTTAGTTAAGATTTTATATATGTCATAGGATTAGTTCAGTTGTTACATTTGTCATTTAATTCGTTCAGTTATGATATTTGTCATTGTTCGTTTAGTTATTACTTTTGTCATAGGTTCGTTCGCTTATAGTACATTTGATATAGGATTCGTCCATTTTATTACATTTGTCATAGGATTCGTTCAGTTATTACATTTGTCATAGGATTCGTTTCAGTTATTACATTTGTCATAGGATTCATTCAGTTATTAAATTTGACATAGGATTTCTTCAATTCAATTATAGGGTTCGTTAAGGTTTAATATTTTCAAAGAGTTCGTTTTTTACTACATTTGTTACAAGGATGGTTCACTTATTACATTTGTGTCAGATAATTAAAACAATGTAAACGACATTTCTCTTACAGTTCATTCGGATAGTTTCCTTTCTAACTAATACAATGTAAACGGCATTTATCTTACAGTTCATTTATATAATTTCTATAGTGATAACTAATGCAATATTAACAACATTTATCGTACAGTTCATTCATGTTTCTATAATGATAACTAATACAATATTAACAACATTTATCGTTCAGTTCATTCATGTTTCTATAGTGATAATTAATACAATATTAACAACATTTATCGTGCAGTTCATTCATGTTTCTATAGTGATAACTAATACAATATTAACAACATTTATCGTGCAGTTCATTCATGTTTCTATAGTGATAACTAATACAATATTAACAACATTTATCGTTAGTTCATCCATGTTTCTATAGTGATAACTAATACAATATTAACAACATTTATCGTTAGTTCATTCATGTTTCTATAGTGATAACTAATACAATATTAACAACATTTATCGTTAGTTCATTCATGTTTCTATAGTGATAACTAATACAATATTAACAACATTTATCGTTAGTTCATTCATGTTTCTATAGTGATAACTAATACAATATTAACAACATTTATCGTTAGTTCATTCATGTTTCTATAGTGATAACTAATACAATATTAACAACATTTATCGTGCAGTTCATTCATGTTTCTATAGTGATAACTAATACAATATTAACAACATTTATTGTTAGTTCATTCATGTTTCTATAGTGATAACTAATACAATATTAACAACATTTATCGTTAGTTCATTCATGTTTCTATAGTGATAACTAATACAATATTAACAACATTTATCGTTAGTTCATTCATGTTTCTATAGTGATAACTAATACAATATTAACAACATTTATCGTTAGTTCATTCATGTTTCTATAGTGATAACTAATACAATATTAACAACATTTATCGTTAGTTCATTCATGTTTCTATAGTGATAACTAATACAATATTAACAACATTTATCGTTAGTTCATTCATGTTTCTATAGTGATAACTAATACAATATTAACAACATTTATCGTTAGTTCATTCATGTTTCTATAGTGATAACTAATACAATATTAACAACATTTATCGTTAGTTCATTCATGTTTCTATAGTGATAACTAATACAATATTAACAACATTTATCGTGCAGTTCATTCATGTTTCTATAGTGATAACTAATACAATATTAACAACATTTATTGTTAGTTCATTCATGTTTCTATAGTGATAACTAATACAATATTAACAACATTTATCGTTAGTTCATTCATGTTTCTATAGTGATAACTAATACAATATTAACAACATTTATCGTTAGTTCATTCATGTTTCTATAGTGATAACTAATACAATATTAACAACATTTATCGTTAGTTCATTCATGTTTCTATAGTGATAACTAATACAATATTAACAACATTTATCGTTAGTTCATTCATGTTTCTATAGTGATAACTAATACAATATTAACAACATTTATCGTTAGTTCATTCATGTTTCTATAGTGATAACTAATACAACATTTATCGTTCAGTTCATTCATGTTTCTATAGTGATAACTAATACAACATTTATCGTTCAGTTCATTCATGTTTCTATAGTGATAACTAATACAATATTAACAACATTTATCGTTCAGTTCATTCATGTTTCTATAATTGACACAAAGTGGAAGATTGGCATGATTTATTTTAATATGTATAGCAAAGCCGCTTCGATGTATATAGTATTAGACATATGAATAATAAGTGAGAGAGAAACGCTTGTATGTATGTAAAAGGCTAAAATGTTTGTTTCTTAAGTGTATTACTTTTGCACTACATGCAAACACTTCCTTGTGTATTATATTAGAGATCGTAGCTTGACCTAATTAAAGGGAATACTTTTTCATACTCGTAGCTTGACCTAATTAAAGGGAATGTTTTTTTCATACTCGTAGCTTGACCTAATTAAAGGGAACGCTTTTTTCATACACTTTTGTAACAGGAATGGGGCGAGATTCTGACCGTTCTTGTCTTTTACACCTGTCCCTGTCTGTCTCATTTATACCTGTCCAGCCCCAGTCGGTGCCATCTATACCTGTCCAGCCCCAGTCGGTCCCATTTATACCTGTCCAGCCCCAGTTGGTGTCATTTATACCTGTCCAATCCCGGTCAGTCCCGTTTAAATCTGTCCAGTCCCAGTCGGTTCCATTTACACCTGGAAGCCCCAGTCGTTCCCCTTTACATTTGGCCAACACATCATTCCTACAACACCTGTCAGATCCTAGTTATAGAGCTGCTTAAATGATCAAATACATCTAAATAATAAAGAGCACTGGGCGATGCTATTGCCATGAAAGGATTGATGATCATGTCCACCGAATATTGCAATCTTAAAATTTGTTTAGTTTCTTTATTACTATAAAGCGTTTACTACTATTTGAAAGAAGTGTTTTACAGGCATATATACATATAGATATATATACATCTTGCACACATGCACTTATGACTAAAATAAAATTGACAGCACAGCATCGTCTGGGCTTACATCATTGTGTGTAGAGGGAGACTTCAGAACCCATTGTCTGTAACATACATCACATTGAATTCTTTTATATGTCAATGGTAAACATTGTAACTTAATAAGCTCATCGATTTCTAGTTTTTAAATTTTAATTCGCAGTTAGCCAAGTTGTGACGGAAAGTACAATCCATTGTATTTGTGTTTACAGGAATGCAAGAATAGTTTCTAGACAGACCAGATTTGTAAGATTCCTAAATTCGCAAATCAGTAGTGTTACTATGATGACGAGCGACCCAATGGTGTAAATGGAGAAACTGGGAACTGGACATAGAAACAAAACGAGTCAATATTTCGCTCCACTGGCATGCTAGCGAGTAGGACATAGAATGAAAGTGAAATTGAACCCACTGGCATGCATGTTAGCGAAAGGGACATAGAATGAAAGTGAACAAGTGAACTTTGACCCACTGGCATGCATGTTAGCGAGTAGGACATAGAATGAACACGAACAAGTTACCTTTGACCCACTGGCATGCATGTTAGCGAGTAGAACATAGAATAAAAGAGAACAATTGAACTATGACCCACTGGCATGCATGCTAGCGAGTAGGACATAGAATGAAAGTGAACAAGTGAACTTTGCCCTAGCAGTGCTTGTACGTGTTATTTATACTAATGACCTCATTATAGTCCATTGTGAATATTTTGCGGACATCAAATTATTTCTCGATGCAAATTCTTAATTCTTTTTTTTAAAAAATTAATGCAAAATACAAATGTATACACATACATCTGTTTCAGGAATATGCCGACAGACTTCCACTACTGGTCTGTTTGACCTTGCCCCGGTTAAAGGTCGTCAAAGACTGAACCGTGGTCAGGCCGTATCATTATCACAAGAGGAACCACAGATCAAGGCCACCACTCTGGACTGCGCAATAGAAACAAGTAGTGGCTTCATGATGTCTAGTCTCACAGAAAAACATGTGACTGTAACTCCGCGAGCTCGCTTGGAAAGGTTGAGCGAAGCGGACACGATGTCCAGTACTGAGTCAAGGTCATTCGATGAGGATGCCGTGCCACCACCAGCAGAAGTCGGAAATGACGGTGCCAGCTAAAAGCAAAAAACTGACGCATCGCTAAGGTCCAAGAGGCAGAATGACTTCCATATATATATTCAAATGTATAGATAAGGCATTTATGTATGACTGCACTCTGTGTTCTGCCATGGAGTACATATGATGTTTGTGTTTGCGTGTGCTCACTGTGGGTCAAAGTCTTTATAGACAATGTATGTTACGGTCACAGGTCAGTGCACATGCTGTACTGCTTGACAAAAACCCGGACGAATAAGTCAATAAGTTGTACATCTACAACAACAACAAAAATTAAATATGTGCCTGAATACATTAATACCAAGTCAGTTAGACTAACAGATGCCATCATAGAATACATACATTCACTGTCTCGCCGGAAAGTCTTGAAGCCATTACGTACGGTATTTGCACATTGTAAGCTTATGAGTTCTTAAAGACGTTTATGTGTCTTTGTCCGGTCAGGAGACCTCTAAGTCGTGTGTGCATAAATATAAATACACCGGTTTTCCAGTCAGGGAATCTTCAAATCATTTATGAGTGCATATATGATCACTGTCCAGTCAGGGGATACTTTAAGACACTTGTGAATGAATGCACTCACTATTCGGTCAAAGATGATACACACACACACACACACACACACACACACACACACACACACACACACTCCGGTGAAAGAGTCCATAAGTATTTGGACTGGAACACAATCACTGTCCGGTCGGGGTGGTGGTCCTTGTATATGTGTGAATGCTCTCAATGTCCGGCCGGGAGATAAGACGTGTTTATTTTACGTACGCAGGCACTCTCTACCAAATCCGAGCTAAAGTTCTATTTTTATAATTCAGGACAGATATAGGTCATAATAACTTGTGCTTGAAAAGAACGATTTATATAAGCCATCAATTGAAAAAATAACACAAACCATAAACGCACAAACTTACAAGATAATGTTGGGGGATAATAGTAGTACTGCCTTTAGATTATTTAAAGATTTTGAAACACACACACACACACACACACTGTTAACTTTTAGAACTCATCCTCGTTAAGCAGAGAAATTGGGAACGGGGTTAGGAAAGGGTGAGAGCTGTTATATACATATTAATTCGAAAACAGTCATACCAGATGACGGTGCCAGACCTAGGAGTGAGTGACTTTAGTCTTTGCAGATGAGATCGGGCTGGAACATTGGCGTTGAAAAGGGGAAACTATCCATATGTCATTAGTGGCTACAAAATAAACGTGACTTTGACCTCAGAACTTGAAGTCAGGCTATTATATATATATTTAGAAGAGTCAAAGAATCTCAAACTTGAATTCGGGTTGTCAAAATATGTTTATTTACATATATAAAATAAATGACGTCAGACGAGTAAATATATCCTTCATAAATGAAGCACGGAATCGGCGGAAGTCAGATGAGGTCCCTTTAACTTGATGGTGACAACAGACTTGAACGTCAACAATTCATAGTTATATAAAACCACTATATTACAAGAATGAACACGACTGATTACGACCCCTTAATAGGGAACCACTAAATTACAAGAATGAACACGACTGATTAAGTTCGACATAAAAAAATGCTATCAAGTTCCTATGTTGATGACCTAATAAGTTCTTTTTTTATTTTAAATATTGAAAAAGAATAAAAGTAACACATTAATTTATTATTGTTTTCAGATAATGGGCTGAAGAGTATAAAGAGTTATTAAAGCATAATATACTTCAAAGACAATGTTTTAATATATTATGAGCTGGGTTAATGCGCTTGCATTAGATTTCAGACGATGAACTGAATAGAGTTGGACATTTTTAGCATTCGCTCGTACTTGTGAGTACAAAGAAAGGGAGGATATATACAACCTGTTGCCCTCTCTAGAAGACAAAGTAAAATGTGTAGATAGCTCTAAACTACAGGAATTAATACAATATTGTGACTGCTGTGGGCTTGAAATGTAGAAAGAGTTATTATTATTGTCTTTAGCTTTGACTCGTAAATGGCACTCTATATCGCCAGTTGAACCCACAAAGTACTGAACAGCAACAACTATCAATGAACGTTCATCTATTGACTAAACTCTGCTTTAAAAAATACTTGTGCAAACATTGTTAAGCATATAGAGACAGGTCTGAGAGAGAGTCTTACTTTCATTTCTGAGGGTCAAGTAGTGATTTCTCGTGGTAAATGGTGCAAATCACGCGAGTCTCTGATTAATAGTATATAAAGGCGGTTCGACAACATACAATAGCTCCAGACCTGATCTCGAGGCAGCTTTAAACCGGCATCCTATTGTGATCTGATGCCAGGAACCATTTTATCTAAGTTGTAGGTCGTGAAACTCAAGAATGAGGCGATAGGTTTGATATCTGTGTCGTATCTGCAGTTGTTCATGAAGACCAAATTGGTATTTATTTTCTTCTGATTTTATCTGGAAAATTCTCTTAGTTCTCTAAATTATATTCTTGTAATATTATCTATAAAATATTTCATTTAAAGAAATGTGTATATATATATATAAGTATGCTACAGAGGTTCAGTGTTTCAGTTTAATTAATTGTTGCAATTCAGAATTTTGCGTTGCCCTGGTATTCCATTTTGATTACTTATATAATACGTACAGTCTACTAAATCGACCTCAGTGGTTTATTTATTTCCTTGCACCCGTATTTTCACCCCATCTTGCCCTCTCAATTTTATTTTACTAAATTAGATCATAATTCAAAAGGAGATATAATCAGACACATCAACTTTTTTTAAGTTTTACAATTTTTTCAGCAGTTTTATGTACATGTGGAATCTAAATTTAAGAAATAAAACAGCTGATGACACACACACACACACACACACACACACACACACACACACACACACACACACACACACACACACACACATTGTCCTTTGAAAGTGAGAAATGAACAAGAATGATCTTCTTCATCTCGAAGCCACACATTTTTGTTTCTTGCCATTATATTCCTCTTGTGTCCAGTCGCGTTTTCCGGACATCGTCTGCTTCAGACGTCAAATGTCAGCCCTGACAGTCACCTTTCGATGGTTGACATCTGGTATGGAAATTATTTCAGTGTGAAACGATAAACGTCAGCTTCTTCCCGAGGTCTCAAAGCTAGAGCAAGTACAATTTTACCATCAAATTGTTTGCTATTTCCATTCTGGCTACTGACCTTTGTGTTGCCACAATATTGGCTTAGTTTCTGTGTTAACAATTGAACACTCACTGGTCCACGAGGTTTCAGAGGTGGATCTGTTTAATCTTTCTTTTCGACTGTACTAAAAACATTCGCATCTTTTATAGTTGGAATCGTCAAGAATCTGTAGTGAAGCAGCCAGTAAAACCAATTGTAAAAATATAATATTATTATTGCCATTTATTCTAATTGAAAAAAAGATATTCTGGTTTAGAAAGTTTGAGATATATAGTTAGTTCTAGGCCTATTTCTTTTTAACCACGTGGCTAAAAGTATATACTTGAACCAGACTTAGATGGTTGAAACAAAATGTCCCGTTTCTATTACATTCTGGGGTGTTTTTTTCCCCACTGAGCATGTGCTAAAAGTTTCAATATTACAGCAAACAAACACTAGACACGTTACGTAAGCCGTACTTGCAGTCATTGACGTGTTCCGTAGATTGCCAAAATGTTTCGTATTTAGATTAAGACTTTCAAATGGATCTAAACAAATTTGTAAAAGCTCGATGTGGAATTCTGCAATGGTTTATTTTAAATGCAAAAAAACGACACTGGCATTAGTTCTTGTAGTAGATTGTGTGCGTGCATGTGTGTATGTTTATGTGTGTGAACGTTAGTGGTTTTTCCTTCCACTTCTGTCCTTTGTCCTCCATGTTTTCATTTGCAAATAAACAAGCTGTTTTTGGTCAGCTGAACCGGGAACACTTTAGCTTACTATACGGTGAATTCTTTTTTTGACTTCAAAGGAATATTTAAGCAAAATATGAATTTGAGCTTGAGGTCCGTTCATAATAAAAACTAGTCGGGGGGTGGGGAGAGGCAGTCACAATCGACAGCAACATTTTCATATACAGTGTATTTTTTTTCGGCGCCAATTTTTATTGTCATTGATGCAAATTAACTTAGTTTGATGGTCAGTCGTGCTAGTATTGTGTATTATCATAATAATGTTTCTTTTTAAGTAAAGTCCGGTGTTATGCATTTATTTTATTGTGCGTGTGTGTACCAAAAAATGCGTTTGGGTTCACCATCAACTAATACTTTCCATACCCATTGCACTTAACGAACTCAGACAATTTTAACATGATGTCATTTGTGTCAAAATTGTTACCGATTTCAAGGCTTGTAAACTATTTTAGAATTATTACGTTTGTTAGAAAGAAACAGTCTTCTTCACTGATGTATCAAACCAGCCCAACCCGTCGTCAAGCCCACATTGTCAGTCGTCCGACAATCGTACTATAAAAGCAACTCTAGGTACAAATTCACTTCTTGCAGTTTTGCATCACGAGTTATTTCGCCTGACTGGACTGCGGCAGAGAGGGTGGAAACGCATTACACAGAAGACATTTTATTATAAATTGACGTGTTTGTTTTGTTTTTTTTACTTCTTTTTAAACATCTGCACATGTTACAGATCAGCAAAGCCGCGCGGTACCCTAAGACAGTTTCAGAATACAAGCACAAGTAGCTTTAACACAATTGGACCCAGCCATCTAACACTAGTATTTTGGTGACTACCTTGTTAGCAAACTTGGTTGAAATGCATGCTAGTGCTTTGGAACGTTTGATTTTAGTTTTAGGGTAAGGGTGTGGAGCCTTACAAATAACACGAAACGTAAGTGAAAATATCTATGCTTAAATTGAGAGACTATAATGTATGCCTGATGAATTTTACACAGATTTACTAATAATATTACTTATTCAGTTATTGTTTCAGTTTTATGAGCTGTTCATTATAAAGTTTTAGGCAGTATAAATTTTCAAAAGTATAATTAAATATGTATTATTATATGTGTTTTTGTGACCAACTAAGCAGATATTTTAATGCATAGAATTAAAGTACTCCTACTATTTCAGTATGACCAATGCTGCCAGTGCCACACAATTTGACACTCATGACCTGAATTCATCAACACAATAAATTTGCCTGAAAGACTAAGAAAATGATGGATAAGCTATCAATTAATAGAATGCTATGAAATCATTTGTAGAACACTTTAGTTTACATGAAAGTCTACTATTAAAACTAAAGTATTATATTATTATTAAATGTATTTATTTTACTCAGTACAGAAAGCAATTTTAACTCAAGCCATTCATGTTCTATATAACTAGACTACATCATATTCACTATAGAAAGCAGCTGAAAATCCATTCCAGTCTTACATAACTATACTACAATGTACTTTCATGTTCGGCTTGGCTACACTAATTCCATGTCCAACATAACTAATCTACAGTCATGTCTTGCTTGACTATACTTCTTTTGTCTGGTATGATTATACTACATTCATGTCCTGCATAACTATAGTACATTCATGTCCTGCATAACTATAGTACATTCATGTTCTGCATAACTATAGTACATTTATGTTCTGCATAACTATAGTACATTCATGTCCTGCATAACTATAGTACATTCATGTCCTGCATAACTATATTACATTCATGTCCTGCATAACTATAGTACATTCATGTTCTGCATAACTATAGTACATTCATGTCCTGAATAATTATAGTACATTCATGTTCTGCTTGGCTATACTAATTCCATATCAGCATAACTATGCTACCTTCTTCTCTTGCATCACAATACTACATTTATATCTGGCATGGCTATACCACATTCATAGCCAGCATGACTATACTACATAGTATGATACAATACATTCAGGTCTTGCATAACTATATGTCTGGTATGATTGTACTACATTCATGTCCAGCATAACTATACTACGGTCATGTCCAACATAACTTATACTACATTCATATATGGCATAACTATACTAGTCATGTCCAGCATAACTGTATTACATTCAGGTCTGGCATAGCTAGACTAAATTATCAGTGTAGAAAGTAATTTCATAAATTGTTTTCATGAAGGGTGTGTGTGTGTGTGTGTGTGTGTGTGTGTGAGTGAGTGTGTTTGGGGGCTGCCAGTGTAATACTTTTAAAAGGAAGCACAGATTAGTGTAAAGTGGACCAGGGAGAGGTGAAAAAGTTCCCCAAAGTGACTAACTTCATTAACAGCCCTGGATGTTAACAGTTAAGTCAAAGTCTATGACCATGCTAAATGATTTCTGCCTCTTTTGCATGAGCAAAGGAACATTTTACTTAAAATGTCTTGATTTTTATTCATTACCCATCTCTGATTTTGTTTTATGTTGCTTAGACTTTGACATTCCTTCTCAAGGTAAAATTAGTGTTTTCCAGGTATCCACAACCTTTGACTTCAGTAGAGTTGACTTTTTGACCTTCTAGTTTACCACTAGAGGTAATGGAGGTAGAAATCTAAAAAAAATTAATTGTGATCTTTTTAAAAATAAAGACTAATAAGCAAAAACCCAGTCTGATAGAATGATAGAGTTAATGAAGAATTAACTAAAATTTTGTATCTTGCAACCTGTTATTATTAATGCATAAATTTTTGACATATTTGATAGTTAAATTATGGAAATTGCATTAAAATGTAATCAGCACAAGGAATATTTTAATTAACTCATACTTTTATTCCTAATGGTACTAAGTCTGTAGCAACTTAATAAAATTGTAACCATAATACCTTTGAAAAGACTGCAACTCTGTGGATATTCAAATTGCTGACCAAGACTCAAAAGAAATGTTCACGTTTAAATTATCTTGTGTAGATATTAGTTATCAACATAATGAACAGATGAAAGGAATCCATGAACAAAATCATATTTTCCCTATTTAGTCTGAACTTCATTATGGTATATAATACATTTTAATATCTATTATACAATCTTGTCTGAGTACTTTTTTGTTTCATATTTCATTATTTCTGCTTTCCATAGTTTCCTATTTAAAAGTTTAGATTTTATGGACTTGCCCTGTTGACTTGTACAGTAAACTCATCTCCATTAATGGGATGAGTAAGTAGGACAGATTATGGAGATCCTGGAGACAATGTACCATAACACAGACCATTGGGCAAACATTTGATTATTAAAACAACTTAGGCTCTCTAGGCTTACTTTAGGCTATTTAATGAAGTTTGATTAATCATGTGCATTTACAAAAATTATTATACAAAGAATAAATTAAAATTGCAGTGCTTATTGTAAATGTTTCATTACTAAGGATGATACATTAGACTTTTTCTATAAACTGTAATTAAAATAAAAATAATTTGACTCATTATGGAAACTGCAACCACTCCAGCAGGCATTGGCTTACTGAACTTTTCCTCAATGTAGAAGAAAAAAATCATAAATGTAACTGACTAATTATTATTGAATGTTCAGTGAGGATTTTGTGGAGTGACTGCAAATTATAAGTAACTTTAGCCTGATGGTCACAGATGCCATTGTCGTACCTTTGCTGCTGAGTGAAACGTGTTATAAGAAATCTTGGGGAAATGAACTCTTGATTTATTTTTAAAGTAATAACATTCTTTTCCTATATTCAGTGTAATAAGCTCTGTTTAATAAATTGGATTTTATTGTTTTAATGTAAATATTTTATTGTATAAATTCCTTTCAGTATTTAATTTTCAGTTATAACATTTACTTTAGAAAATTTAACTTGTATATAAATATTTTTCCAACAATTCTTTTCATACTGCCTATCATATTATGTTTGAGAATCATTGGAATTTGAAGTACTAAGATGCATGTATGGATTTTGTTTCTTGAAAATTTATGAATTTAAGACCAAGCAGTCCGATTAAAAAACATTTACAATTGCTATTGTTTTTTTTACCACGCATGCATGCACGCACATATGCACACACACAAAGTTTTGCTCTTATCTAAGGCGAACTTACATTCTTTAAGATGAGCATGTTGTTAATAATCACATGCATTAGCAAATACTGTGATAGTTAAAATAAACAATAATTAATGCCCATTTAATGCGTTTTAATTTTGTAAAACAAAATACCCTATATTTAGACATGAATGCTGTTACATGTATATGTTTTTTTTTCAAATATTCATTTAGATGCTCATATCTGTTACTTAATACTAATGATTGAAAGGGTGTGTGTGGAGGGGTATTTTTCTCTATATGGTATACTTGTATTTAATTATTAATCTTTTCAATTATCAATACAAAGCATATATGTGCTTTGTTAATAATTAATAATATTTAAAATTATGTTACACAAATTAATATAAAGAAAAGTATTTCACATTTATTTTATAGAGAAAATAGGGCATCGAATGCATTAAAGTCTTATGCATTAATGATTAAAATGTGCTTATAACTTGATTGTGAATATGATATCACTGTTTGAAATTTGTGCACATCCTGATTTTAATTAAATTGATTAAACTGAACAATAAAGATGGAAATGGAGCAGTCATGATATTGATTCACATTCAGTAAAACAGATGTGTGCAAGACATATTTTTGAAATATGTTTATATTTAAAACAGTCAGATGCTGATTTTTTAAATACATAATGATAGCTTTCATCTAGATTACTAATTCATTGATCTATTTCTAAAGTCTGGCTGACAATGTTGCTTCGATGAGTTTTAACTTACCAAATGCTCTAAAACTAGACTATATTGTCAATGAAACACTAAATGTGATTTACCAACTATTATGTACAAGAGTCTAAGTTAGTTATTTATGAAATACTTATTTTCACATACTCCATCAGAAAATGCTATATTCAAGAACAGTCTTATCTATGCGCTACATATGTGTACTATTGAAATTGCTAGGCTCATTGACTTTCACTTATTAGATGCTGGATACAAGATTCAATGTTGCCTATATTTATTATAGAAGACTGAGAGATTCACTGGCTTAGTATTATAAGCTATATTTATGGAGCATTGAGAAATTCATGTCATATGTATTTGTATTTGTATGTATGTTTAGGTGTCTGTTAACTCTGAAAGTTTCATTTATTTATTAAGCTTTAGTAAATGTTTAGCATGTATTAAGCTATGGTACACTTATAGCATGTATTAAGCTATAGTACGTGTATAAAGCTATAGTACACATACAGCGTGTATTAAGCTATAGTACATGTATAGTGTGTATTAAGAAACGGTGACATGATATTGTGCAATGTAAATTTATGAACAGTGAAAGTTTTACTTATCAAACACTATATAAATTATAATCTAGACATGTTCATGAGATACTTAATTTCACATTACTAAATGTCAGTACAGTACTGATGATGAAATTAAGAGTTTTTCATTATCTGACTTTTCAAGTACTTAATGTATTACTTATTACATAGTAGTATATACTTATGTCAACAATTTAAGACAAGTAAACAAAGCTGCATTTTATAGCCATACTCTGGTACTATACAGCATTTATATAGGATCTGATGAAGAGAAACCTCTAATCTTAAATTTCCTACTGACTCATTTGTGACATTTATAATCTTGGCTATAAGGCGTTGTTTGTTCCTGACTGTACCAACTTGACAAGACTGGTGTCTTGGTCTGTAAACTTAGCTGCATCATGCTAATACAATACTTTTGACTTTACAGTACTAATGACTAATGTATTAGCCTTGACTACTAAGTTTTAATATCAGACTAGCTTTGGTTACACATTATTAGCATTTGACATCATAGACTTATCATATATTATCATGTGATTCTATAACCTTGAATAACTGAATAATTGTGTATTTGTATAGCCCTTGCTATACACTGGTCTGTGGCCAGAACTAAACTGTGTTAATGTCTATTTCTTGAAATCACTTGGATATAGCACTGACACAGAATTAATCACTTTTTAATGTAACAGCATAGCTTTGACTACACATTATTTTTTAATGCCTGACTGTAGCATATTAATCATAAATGTGTGACTATAGCTTTGACTAGGCAATATTAATCATATTTAATGTCTGACCATAGCTTTGACTATAATAATAGTATAATATCGCACAGTATAGCTTTGCACAGAATTAATCATATAGTAATATCTGACTGTAAAGCTTTAACTACTTAAAATTAATTATATTTAAATATCTGACTGTACAACTTTGACTACTTGTAATTAATCATATTTAAATGTCTGACTGTACAGTTTTGACTACATTTTGCAAGTTAACATCAAGGAGCAGTTCGTCTTCTGCTGCTGGTTGGCAGAGCTCAGGTGAAAATAAGTTATGTCTACATCGGGTTTATACAGTATTCATGACACCTTAATGCTAGGGAAGGAAAGCAATTATGTGCAGAATATGAAACAAATATATTTTATGAATTAATAGTGCCATTTGTTGTACAGAACACAAATTAAAAGAAAAATATTAATTATCAGTACTTTTCACCTTTCTTTATTCAAAACTGTCAAACTGAAGGACTAGACAAAATCAGGTCTATCAGACTGCATTTCAAAATAGTGGTTTTAAGGCAAACAAACACAGAATTCACAATATACTATATACATTAATTAAAATATATGTGCTTATTTGCACATATGTCCTACACTAATTTGCACTGGACAACTAAAAAAACAACAGAACATAAGCCTTTACCAGACTCAGTTGTCTCTATCAAAGATAGAGTAATCATTTGATGCTCTCACAAACACATTTTGTGATTTTCAGGTATATTAATTAGTATTCTGTAATAAGGCACAAACTATGTGATAAGATTAAAAATAAATGGTAGAGAAACTCTACAAACAATGAAGTAAATAAAACTTACTTTAAAAATCAAAGTACTCATCGTATTATTGTACAGTAAAAAGGAGAAGTGAGGTAGGTGTTTTGTATATGAAAGGCACAGTTCCAGGAAAAACATAATGATGATTCATTCTTTTCCAAAACACAAATTGAAACAGAACATACTATGGTTTGAGTTTACATCAAAGTTGATCAAAACCATATATTTTCTTTCTCTGTCGAAATGCTTAGAATGCTTGTATGATACAGTCTAAGCATCTTCCAATATAATTTATAATAAAGCACTTATAAACATGAAATAACTGCTTTTAATACATACAAATTCAATTCACACAAAAATCTATATTAAATGCATTACTAACCCAGATTTGTATAATGCTATATGTCGCTATACATTTTACTTTTAATACAGCTATTGAGATGATCATAACTTTTGAAAGAAAAAAACTTACACACTATTTCACATCATTAATTTTTTCCTTCAAATTTTTGTGAAGTGGATCAAATAATCTTGTACTCTGCATTAAACTTCATTATTTCACAAAATTCACACTCATTAATAAATCTTTTCACTCCTCTTTAAACAAGATTAAATTAATTTAATCACATGACCTATTCAAAATGATTGTGAAAAAACAAATAAAAGTTCAATATGTTGTGACATGGGAAGATAAGATACTATCAGACTTTTCTTATTTAAACATCTGCAGAACAAAGATCTTAGGACTCTTAGCCACAAATACAAATACAAAACACTTTTATCGTATACAGTGCGTAATTAAGCAGTTCTGGTTTGGATATAAACGTGTGGATGAGAATGTGCAAAAAGGTCCAAACCCATACATATCACCTTAATTTGTCAAGAAATACTAGGAGTTAATAATCTATTTGGACATCAATCTATTAAAACAAAAAGAAATTAAAAATAATTAAAAATTAAAAACAAGATCACACTTTGTAAATGCCTTCTTGGTACCTGACAAATACCTTGGATTACATTTGTAGGAAAGATATTACAAGATGCTGTGTGAGCTCCATTATGAATGTAACATGACTGAGTATGTACATGGGTTTTGTCTTGACAAGAACACAGAAGTCATTGGTTGGGTTTCCTTCCAAATGGTAAAAAAAAATACAATTTATGCATACCGATTGGATTTTTTATATATAAATGGAATGCACCATTAGCACAAATCTCTATAAAAAATCATTAACAAAAAAACAAGATATTAAAATTAAACTTGTTATTGTCAAGTTGTCGGCTATCCACTGGCAGGGAATAATTGTAACTACATGTACTATTTAAAAACATAAAACAATTAACAAATGCATATTAAAACTGGTCTTCAATATAGACAAATTACTTTTACTGTTTTAGTGACTACTTTCTGAAAACACATTAAAGGTAAAATCAATAACACAAAAAAACCTTAGCATGTTTAACAGGATAAGATATACAAGTGAAATGTATTTCAATTTTAAAATCAGCAGGTGATAAAAAGACAACTGGATGTTCACTTAGGTACTCTATTAATTTTCATAATTTAGTAAATTACTTAGTTCAAGCCAAGAGACATCAATTCACTGTACAATCTTGAAGTGAAAATACCAGCATTACACATTATTATGGTCATTGATTCTCTGTGTACAACTATGAAGTGAAAATACCAGCATTACACATTATTATGGTCATTGATTCTCTGTGTACAACCATGAAATGAAAATACCAGCATTTACCATATGGTCATCATTATTAGTCAGCCAGTCCAACACTGTTAATATTCCAGGCAAGCTCTTTATTACCACACTACCTGGTATTTCACTTTCTTTCAAAATTTAAACATATTTTAGATGTATTCAAAATAATTAGTGCTATAGGAGTAAATTAAACACCCCATGACTTGAGTTATGAAAAAATGAAACAGAATGTCTAGTTAACACAGAAACCTGCATCACTTTAGGATAGAATAGATTAAAGATGACTGTGAAAAATGACATAATTAAAATAATGATTTAAATGAAAATTGACTACAGTCATTATACATATCAACAAAGTTTTAAAATAATTTAAGCATATTTTTGATATGATCAAAATAAATAGTGCTTTCTGAATAAATTAAACACCTCAAGAGTCAAATAGTGAAAAAGATGTCTAGTTAACAAGGAAATAAACCTGCATCACTTCAACAGATTAGATTAAAGATATTTGCTAAAAATGACTTGTCATTAAAGTAATGATTTAAAACAAAATGTGACTACAAATACAATCATTTTAGAAATTTTAACTGTTTTCTTGTAATTGTGACTAATTTATCAAACAACAAATTCATTATCACCAATGACAAAAGTTCCACCTTCTGTTTCCAACAGCACTTTATTACAACTAGAAGAGCTTTCATTCTTTCTCCATGGCATAATGGTCGAGAGTTCCTGGATGCGAGCATCCTTCTCAGCAAGCTCTTCTTTTAGGCGACTCACTTCAGCATGAAGAGATTGCAAACCAGTCTCAAGTTCTTTGAGACGAGTCTGTCAAAAAATATTAACATGTCTATTAGCTATAGAATCATTTAAGAAACTAGTAAAGCATTACTTTACAACAGTAGACCTAGCTGTAAACTAAGTTGGAAACATGACTAGCAAGTAAAAATAAGCAAGCCAGAGGCTAGTATTCTTACACATAAGACACTAGAGGTCACTTAAGTTAATAGCAAAAATATTGTCTGAAATGCATTTTCTTAACTAATGAGAACACTAAATGAGCTGTTACCCAGTATACATGTTGTTGAATATTGCAGACCAATTAGTATGAAAAGGAGGCTACTCAAATAATGTCTATTTCAGGATGAGATAATTGCTATGCGCATACATGATGATCAACCATTGAAAATCCCACATGCAATTTGGAAGTAGAAAATGTCATTTGTAAGCTCAGAAAATAACAAGGCTATCATAAGGTGATATTTTTTTTCACAAATCATGATTTTCTGTTTACTTTAAAAAAAAAATTATTTACTAGAAATCAATTTGACTAGCAATTCATGTTAGACACGAGTTGTGATTGTGGAGAACATAAAATTAGAACAACAATAATAATGTTCTTATACATCTTGAATACATGCCATGCATAGGCTGGGGGCACATTTTAGGCACACAGATACTCTTTTGGTATATTGTCAACTGCATCAGTAACTCAGCAATATTCAGATCAATTTAGATTCAGAAGCAGGCTCAGGCTGTGGAATTGATTGAGTTTTAGTGGAGTCAAAGTCAGTAAAAAAATGTCCTGACTCCAAATTTTATCAGAGTTGAGGCAAAGGCAGATCCACATTTTTACAAGAGGGGTAAGAAAAATTTAAAGAACTGAAATAACATCTCAAGGTAGTTGTTTATTATTAATTTAGTACACTGTACACAATGGAAATAAATAGTACTTTGTGAAGTTATTGAAATAGTAAGCATAAAATAAAAAATCTACTAATATATAAATAATAAATTAGAAGTTTGTATGAAAGGTATACAAGAGGAAGATGAGACAATAGCTGCTACAAGAGAGTATTTGGTCACCTTCTTCATCCTCATTAACAGAAACCATGAAGATTTTGAAAAATATCAGACATACAGGATTGATCCAAGTGGTGGCACCTAAATTAAAAATATCAGAGAAAGAGAAACCCAAACACAAAAGAGGTTGAAAAATTTGATCGTACTTCTAAATTGAGCACTAAAATGCAATATCCTGCTACCCCAAGATTACTCAAAAAGTCGCTTTGACTATAACAGAATTACCACTGACTCGAGTCACTGTGGAATGCATGCTTTCTGTCCCCCTAATTGTCAAATCCGATTAGTAATGAAATTGGACCTATTAGAAGCGATCTTTTTAAAGAATCAATTCAATTTCAATAAACATATTAAATATATTCTGCAGGGTTTTTTGTATTATATTATTGTTACAATTAAAAAGTAGCTTAAAAATAAAATCTATGAAAGCTACTTTTTCATTTATTGATATCTATACCATGTTCATACATTTAATGATATATACAATTTTGTGCCATATTACTTAGCAATAAACTACAAATGGAGTCAAGAGTCTAACTCCTAAACTTTCAGGAGCTGAAAATTTTTGACTGGCTCCGCTACCCTGTTAAAAGAGTAGATTGTGTCGGCAGCAAGTACCTGTCACTGTCAGATATCATGACTGACATGGGTATCGTGCTGTGTGTTAGTTTCTGACGGCTTTGTTTTAGATTCGTTCTTTTTCTTTCTGCATTCATTTAAATCTTCACTGTCTTTTATCCGTCACCCACTTCTATTGCTAGTTAAAAAAATCTAAATAATTATATTTATAATCCTAAAGAAAATGAATGACAATGAAGCAGTCAAAAATATATGCTCACTTTTCTTTTTAAAAAAAAAAAGTGATAAATGTAAATAAATAGGAAGGTGGCAGTGGCTAATTTATATGATAGATAAAAAAATTAATAAAAAGTGCAATTGTTTTTTTTTTAAAGTAATAAAACTGAGGTATTTCTTATTATTACGACAAAGATAAATATACAGTCAGTGCTTTTTTTTGTTTACCTGAACTTATTACTATATATTCAATGTTAACAGTTGCCATCATTCCCAACCCCCACTTCCCTTGCTGTTGGCATGCTTTTGTAGGCGAGTTGTCTTAACAAATTGCAAGTTACTCATGGCTACTATTTTCAAGGGTTGATGGTGATAGCAAAATGTTGTCATGATTTTGTCAGTTAATATATGCACATGATGACAGCAAAATGTTACCATGATTTTTGTCAGTTAAAATACTCACATGATGACAGGAAAATGTTACCATGATTTTTGTCAGTTAAAATACTCACATGATGACAGCAAAATGTTACCATGATTTTTGTCAGTTAAAATACTCACATGATGACAGCAAAATGTTACCATGATTTTTGTCAGTTAAAATACTCACATGATGACAGCAAAATGTTACCATGATTTTTGTCGATGACAAAACGTGCACGATATACAAGATGTAGCATACACCATGGAGCATCATTATTATTACAGAAAAAAAAAGTTAATTTAAGAAATAAATCCTTTTCATAGACTAAGTATCTCTAAATTTCATTTAGGTCTTAATAAATTCAGTGTTTCAGATTACTGCACAGCTTTTAAAATTTGAAAGAAAAAATGTCTGCACTTTTAATTGATGTGATTCAGTCACCTGCATTTTTGCACCCACCCTTTTTGTTTAATATGCTAGTGACTTGATCTCCATCTGAGTTCATATTATCATTTGTTTGGAAACAGAATCAATAATTATTATTGCTAATAGCAATAAAACACATTTTCAGTGCAAAATTGTTGTTAAACACTCTTTGGGACAAATGAGTCACATATATATATTATAATTTTTTTGAACACGAGTCTGTGTATGTAGAGACAATTAAACAATCTAAAAAGAAATAAAATGTTTGTAATTTTTATTCAAATTGCAAATAAAAGTAAAAAGAGGGCATACACCATAGAGATCTTCCTTTCTGCGCGCCAGGGTTAAGGTTACTTCCCCTTGACAGTTTTCCAGCACCCTCTGTACACTGCTATGATCTGAGTTTAGAGAGTACCATCCATTGAGCTGAAATACAATATAAAACAATCATTACTGGCATGAATCTGAGTTTAAAGAGTTGATCTAGTGAGCTTTAATACAAAATTACACAATTGTACACTATTATGGTACTATGTTAGTGCCATCCAATGAGTAGTTAACACAAAACAATAATAACTGTTACTCCCAATAAAGTCTTGAATATATATGTGTGCTACTAATTACTATTACTTTACTACAGATGCAAAGATACAAATACTCCTCCAGAGTAATAATAATACTATTTAAACAAAAACATGATACAAATTCTCCATGAGATTACATAATAATTAATATTTAAAACAAAAACCCAGAACCAGCACAGTAATTAACCAGTGAAAACATCATAAATATATATGTTAACTAGTTACGCTTTGCAGCTACTATATTTAAATGTAAAACCTATGAAAAAAAATTGCTATTTAAACAAGACTTGTAAAATCCACAGCATTATTTTGTATACCTTCAGTTCCCACTAAGTACTAGAATGTGTAAATGTATCTGTATCAGTTAAGTGTACATTTACTTATAGTACATCAGTTTTTATCATTCATTCAAACAACTCGCTTGTGACTCCAAGAATTAAAAATTAATGGAAAATTCACTTAACAAGCTATGACTTAAATCTTTACTTTTAAAAAAAATTGACAAAATTGAAGAGAGTGTATATAATATAATGTATTTTATTTTTCTACATGTCTACATAAAAATTCAAGTGCAAGAAAAGAATTAATCAAGTTGCACTCATTCATGGTCTTGCAAGTTTTTTGTCCCTGAAACCATTACAAAGCGTAACCTCATTAATAAACGGAAACATAGAAAATAAACATAACAGTTCAAGGGAAACAATTCTTAGTCAGGCTCTTCACCTACCTCTACAAGAAGGTCTCCAACAATGATGTCTCCCACAGTGCATAACTGCTGTACAAGCTCTTTCACTAAACCTATTCCTGTCACCCCAACTGTGATCTGTCCAGTCCGTACTGGGCGAAAGGCACTCCCTGGACCACCCAACTGCACAGGGCCACCCTTCGGGGATTGTAAACCCCTGGAGTTGTTGTCTGGGGAGTGATTCCCTCCTGGTAGAACTGCATGGACTGTGGTTAGTGTCAGAACATCTTTGACTGACATGTTGTCTGGCAGAATTAGTCTGACAGACCGCAGATCATAGCTTTGAGAAAGTTGGAACAGCGTTGGCGGTGATGTTGTGACTTTTGGTGATGTCTGCTGGTTGTGGACCACTTTAGTATTGGTATTGTTGTTATTGTTGCTAGAATTGGAATATTTCCAGTACCCTGGCAGGGTATTAATACTGTTTGGTTCAGAACTCCAACGATGATCTTGCACACTTTTTCCTGAGCCAGTGATTAAATCATTTTCACCAGCACACTTGTCAGCATTAGTTCTGGAAGTTGCATACTTGTTCTGATAAGGGGTGTTCACTTCTAGTTGCCTTATGCTTCCAACTACAGCAACAGCCTGTGGCTTAACCAATAGTTCTTCCTGGCCATGCTGTTGATTCACCTGTGGTGCATTTTCAACAACAGGCTGAAAGTCAAGTGACTTCACATTCTGGGTCAAATCCCAGCTCCGATCAGATGTGGGGCAGTCTTTGTTGGTAAAGAGATCTTGGGATTTGGTTGAGGATGGTTCTTGCATTAATGGCTGATTTCTAACTACAGGTCGATCAGCACCATGGAAATTTTGGAGAGTGTGTGGGTGGTATGGGTGTTGATTATGATTATGATAATGACGACTGTTATGGTGAACACTGCTGACATTCTGCAAGCTACCATATTTTCTTGCAACAGCCAACCCAGGGTTTCGGTGTGGAAACTGCAGAGAGTCATGGTGCGATGGACTGAGAATGTCTGTAACAAAAACAGAAGTTTCTGCATCACCCTCTGTGTTAGTAGTGTATCCAGAGTCCATTGTACTGGAATGGCTGTGTGATGTATATGGTGTCTGCCGAGAGTCGCTGTTGTGATCACTGCATGATTGTGGTGTCATTTGCATTGTAGGTAGTCTAGGAAAAGAATTATGAAGATTCTGGTTCTGGTGTTTCCATCGGTCTTCTTGGAACAGCTCTCTTTTATGCTTTTCAAGATAGTGGCTTTGCTTATTGGTCATTTCTGATCTGTTAGAAAAGGTTGACCCTTCTTGAGATCCAGCATCTAACAGGGCAGAGACTTCACAGTCAGACCCATTGTCTGCAATAGAATTTTGCTGTGAAAGGGCAGCTTGGGGGGTATTAGATGTTTGTGAACAATCAGAATTTGCAGTGCTGCGTCCAGCACTGCTAGAAACTGATATTCTAGATCTCATCATGTCTGTGAAGTGCTTGATGCGTTGTGTTGTCTCGATTGAAGGTACGTGAGGGAGGCTTCTCTTGGGTTTCGGGGGTGGGATATCATTTAGAAGTGCTGGCTGGTAATGAGAGTTACCTTTCATGTAACTGTACTCATTACTGACACTCTGGTATGGCTGGGAATACTGAGAGTTGCCATTTATATAAGTGTACTCATTATTAACACTCTGAGGTGGCTTAGAGTTACCATTTGTATAACTGTGCTCATTATTAACACTCTGAGGTGGCTTGGAATTACCATTTGTATAACTGTGCTCATTACTGACACTCTGAAGTGGCTTGGAATTACCATTTGTATAACTGTGCTCATTATTCACACTCTGAAGTGGCTTGGAGTTACCATTTGTATAACTGTGCTCATTATTCACACTCTGAAGTGGCTTGGAGTTACCATTTGTATAACTGTGCTCATTATTCACACTCTGAAGTGGCTTGGAGTTACCATTTGTATAACTGTGCTCATTATTGACACTCTGAAGTGGCTTGGAGTTACCATTTGTATAATTATTCTCATTACGAACACTCTGAGGTGGCTTGGAGTTACCATTTGTATAGCTATGCTCATTACTAACACTCTGAGGTGGTTTGGAGTTACCATTTGTATAAACATGCTCATTACTAACACTCTGAGGTGGTTTGGAGTTACCATTTGTACAAGTGTGCTCATTACTAACACATTGAGATAGCTTGGGGTTACCATTTATATAACTGTGTTCATTATTGATACTCTGAGGCAACTGGTGGTGCAGAGAACTGCCACTGGTGTTAAGGTACTCATTTTTGATGTTCTGAATATTTTGATTAGTAACAGGAGGGTGGTTACAATTAAAAAAATCCCAGTCCTTATGATAATGTGGTTTTTGTTCTGCACATGCCTGGCTATAACTAGTACTGTCTTTTGGACATCTTTTTCCAGAATACTGATAACTGGTGCCATCTTTTGCAAAGCCCTTCTTTTCAAGATTGCGATCACCAGGATATGGCTTGCTTTCTGGATAACTCTCTCTGTGCTTGTTATTTGCTGGTGTGAATTTGTCACTCCTACAATTTCTGGCACCACAATCTTGTGGAGAAGAAAGATCTAGCATACTGTCTGCTTTACGCTGACCAACCACTGACAATGTCAACCCAGTGGAGAGGTTTCCCCAAGACTGTGATCGGGAGCTGGTTTCCAGTTCTCCTGGGTCAACAGTAGAGTCCGACAATGTCCTTTTACCAGATTTATAAAACTTATCATTACTGATTTGCTCACTAGTTCTATAAGGCTGGTCACGATTGTGAACTCTTTTCCACTGTTGGTCACATTCACCATTCTGTGATTCATGGGGAACCTCCTGGGAACTAGCAAGCCTAGAGTTATTTCCTTTGCTGCTGTTGTTGTTTATTTCTGGTTCATCCTCAGGAATAGATGGATAACGCTCATTTCGTCTGATGACATCTCGATCACTCTGGCTTTTTAGTCCTGCAGCCTGATAATCAGAAGCAGAAGATGAGTCTGAAAATGTGCGGTAGCTACTGTCTGATGATTGATGATCACTAGATGATTTCCGAGTCTGGCGCCAGTTATCTTTTCCACGCATACTGATGTAGTGATGATGAGCATCCAAATTATCAGTGTCATCTGAAGTCACTGATTGCTGGTCTGATGTTAGTTTGCCCTATTAAAATGAAGAATATGACATTTATATCTATTGTTATGCTTGTAGCAAGAAATACCGGATGTTCAATGGTCTATAAAATGAAAACAAATGTCATTTATGTCTACTGAAATATCTGTACCAAGAAATACCTTATGTTCACTGGTCTGTAAAATGAAAACAAATGTCATTTGTCTTTTGTAATACTTGTACCAAGAAACATTTGATGTTCAATAGTCAGTAAAATGAACACACAACAGATGTCATTGATATTAATTATTGCATTAGTTATGCAAAAAAAAACCCCAAACCTCTCAACACAAGTATGAATAGATTCTATTCAAACTCTGCAATAATTAGTTAAATTTTTTTGCTAGAATGTAATAGGCTGGGCAGATTGCATAACTTAATTATAAGATGGAAAGAATAAATTTTAAATTAGTATTTAATTTTAATATTTAAATCAAACTCAAATGAATGTATTTGTGTCATATTAATTGTCTTATTTTTTTAAAGTTTAGCTAGGAGAAAGCAAATACATCTTGCTTCTGTTATAAAGACAATATTTCTGACAACAGAAAGAGCTCTACTTGACTGTTCATTTGGTAAATGTAGGTTTTCTACCTTTCGTAGCTGTTTGGAATTAGGAATTACTTGCAGTGAACCAAGCTTTCCACCATTGAACTGATGGTACAGCTGTGGTTCTGACACACTCAAGTTGCATAGGGACTGGCTTTTCAACATCTGTAAAACAAAATTAATCAACACAAATAGAAGCAAAGCACAGACAAATAGTAATGTTTTTGTATATATATAAAGTATTGTTAATATGGTTCAGTTTGGAACAAAGTTTCCTTCATTATATACTTATTGTGATAAAACATTAAAAGATCGAGGAATAGATAGGTGTTCTTGGTTATATATTCCATAAGTAAAAGATTGGTATGTCAATGAATGCAGCACAGAGTGTATAGAATATCATTCATGACATATTTTATGTGGTATATGACACAAATGGTGTGGAGCTGGAAATGCAAACAGACACGCAGACAAACTTTTGCCTAAATAGAATAACAGATATCGGCGTAGCTTATCACGGCCGGCCGACAACCGCGGTAATTTACACCGTGTCATGAACCATGGGGAAACTGACCACCCGCGATCAGCCTGGGGAGTCGGAACAAACAATAAAAATGCCAACCCTTTACTGCAGGCTGGCCCAAACATAAATAGGATGACCACGCTAACTAAATTCACTACGAGTTTTCTCTAGGCCCGCAAGACTTCCTGCGGTGATAGTGCGGAGTAAGACAGAACAAGCGATGTCTGAAATGCTCGGAAGTCAAAAGGAGTAAGTCAAAAGGAGTAAGTCAAAGGATCACTTTAAAGGATCAAGATTACTCAAAGAGAGTACTTCAAAAGGGTGGAGTCTCGCAAGGTAAACCAAAGAATTCTAACAAGTTCAGCTTTAACTTCACTAGCGACCTTGGCGCTGAGTACCTGGTCTACGTATATTGTCATTGGAGCATTACTGGACTGTTGTGTGAAACCCAGTTGATCGAGAAGACGACGGAACGGTTTACAACAGTAAGAATTTGTCAGACAAGATTTGCTTGGGAAACGCACGTGGATATTACGCGTCATGCAGGCAGACGGCCTGTGACGAAGAGTGACTTTTTCGAACCGGATAATACTGTCGGGGAGACTTGTATTGGTACGTAAATTTCACTAGTAATATGAGTTTCTGCCAAGTGGAGAAATCTACGGCTTGACAAATTAGCAGAGTAATGAATGACTCAATGTTTTAGTGCAACAAAGTTAATAACTGACTTGTGTGAGAATTTCGTTTGGACTATAATCGTAACCAAGACACTTCGTTAATAATTGTGTGACCAAGTGCCTGATAAGAACTGTAAATGTGAACACTAGCAGGAGTGAAGTGAAAGTTTTGCAAGTTTGTTCAGTGTAACCTGTATTGCGCGCCAGTTGCCAGTATCGGGCGTAGACGGACACAACCACCGCAAATCACATCAGGTGAATGCTTACTTATGTTGCGTTACATGTCTGTAATCGTTCTATGATTAATGTGAATTTCTGATTTATATTCTTTCCTATAGTCTATGTTAGTGATTATTGAATTAAGCACTGTTAATTTGCTTCATTTAATTGTTAAGGGAGAACAGAATTTTTGGTTCTTCATATTGATGTTTTGAGAGAATCTGGAGAATGAGTCTCATCTTCTGATTGATGATTTCTAAGAACTGTTTAGTTTACTCATTGAACATTAATTTAGAACAGTTCAATTCTTCATTCCTAACTCTTTAACTTGTTGAGAGAAAGCATTTGGATTCTAGATCTTATATTAATTTCTGGTGGGGTTTTTCATGACATTGAATGATTTGAGTTTTATTATATTCTTTTAATAAATTTTATTATTTCTTTAAAACTATTCGCTCTCATATCTGGAAGAGAGTTTCATGTGAAATTGAGAATGGGTGGGGGCAACCAATGACGTAACAACAATTAGATAGACGGTCTACGCACATGATTCAAAATAGTTCCTATTCTCGACGACGAGAGACAGTGGTAAGGGCCAGATAGGTGAAGAGACGACTGTAAGATAATGTTGTATAGTTCACTATCTGAGACAGGTAACACTTGGGTAGGGATAGCCACTGACTGACGGACTACCCAAGGCTTGACCTCGTCACTCTCAAGACCGCACGACAAGACCCTTGAGGAGATTGTGGGTGTGATTGGGAACGAGAGAATTAATTAATATACATTAATTGGGAGCGTGATTTCGCTTATTAATTAATTACCCAAGGGACACACATAGAGAATCCCCTCCCCGCCACAAATGGCTTATGTGGTTTTGCTTGCCTACCTAATATTATATTCATGTTTATCTCTTGACATCAACCATATTTTATATTATTATATTTAGCTTATGATATTTAAATGTATGATGACCATGTAAGTAAGAGTGTTCTGACAGAGAACACGTGAGAATGAATTCTTAGCCCATGTGTATTTTATTAGCACAATGGCAGATCCGTACTCTATCTGAAATCTTATTTGAGATGTAGATTGACAAGCATTGAGCTGCAAAACAGAACAACTTTATCCTGGATGTTGACTTGACTGATGCGAAGCAACACCAGAGCAGAATGACCCGTGTGTCAAGGACTGGTTCAATGGACCATATGAGCTTTTGCTAATGATATTCATTCAGTGGGACCCAGATGACGTGTCAGGTGGACCTAAAGTTAAATAATTATAAAGTCAACAACCACAAAGCTTTGCTCGAACTTTAATCAAAGTACTTTTAGAGTTCACTTTGAAACATTCCGTGTTCTCTTATAAACTCACTTATAGTTTGCTCATGTAAATGAACCAGATAACTACTATAGTGCCATAAGATTCAAAACTAATGTTATCTTATGACACCACATGGTAGTGATTTGAGCTGTAAACATTTATAAACTCTAAGTGTAACCATTGAGCTATCTCCTACATAGCACATGTAACCATGATGTAGTAATAGTTATTTAGTATGTTATGTCTTGTTGAATACATTTATTGCTGATTTGACACCACTCATGCTAGCATGACTCACACATTATATGTTGTAGTCTGTCACCTGTATTTAATTACTATCATGGCTGTATGTATCACGGGGCTCTATCTTCTAGACCTATCAGTATCACTCTTCTATTCTACATTATCTAATATCTATCATTCATTTTTTTAATATGTGGCCAGCCAGAAGGTATGTTTTAGGTATTAGCCTAAGGTTACTGGCGGCCTGGGTGGTAGAGAATTAACATCTTGCCCATCTCCCAGCAAAACACCACAGCATAGAAAGTTACAAATATATCACTGCATACTGTGTAGAAGTAAAAATGTATGAAACTGTCATTATATGATGTAAGAAAAAAATAATAATAATTTCTATTAATATTTAGAGAAAGTAAACAAGTGGCTGGCTGTATGAGGAGTACAAAAGTATATGTACCATATCCTTTCATTTGTACACAATATGTACACTTGTACATAGCCTCCAGAATAATCACTTAGGGAAAGATGGGAGGCTAGAATAAATAATGTAAATTCTCTAGTCCAAACAGAAACAAAAAACTGCATGAAAAATGTGAATGTATTCAATCAATGCCCTTCCTGTATAAACACTTTGTTTAATGCTGTTTAAAGTGTGCTCAGTACTGTCATTCACATTCAACACTCTTACTTACTTACTGGACTTACTTATTCATATTTAACGCTCTTTAAGTAAGTCCAGTACTGTCATTCATATTTAAAGCTCTTTAAGTAAGTCCAGTGCTTGGGGTGTGTGAACTTTGCAAATTTTCGCAGGCACTGTCTCCCATTTTTGACTATGAAATTATTTTTAACCTACTCTGTTTATCGTCCCCTCACAAACGAGAAAATAAGCCTGGCACCTTAAGGTCTGCTAAGTCAGTCACCTATAACGCTTTTCACATCCACCGGGAATGGGGATATGGGACAGGGGAGGTGCGATAAGCCAGTGACCTAACTTTTCTGCAACCGCCTGTCCCTTCTAACAGCTGCTCTCAGTCTTGCATGTAGCTATAGCTAGGCTACATTCGTAATTGCGTGTGGGCCCACAGCGAAACATACACTACACGTTTCTCTTCGAGCGTGCCACTGCACACGCAATGACAGCTGACGCAGTTGTGATTAACGCTTTTCTATAATTAATACTTGCGGAACGGGCCTCACATTTTGCTGATGTGATTAGCGCCATTCTAATACTCACCGAACGGGCCTCACAAAAACATTTTGCTGTTGTCGTGCGTGTGTGCGCACGTGTGAAAGTTGAAAGAAGACATTAGCAATGTGTTGATCATTACGCAATCTTAAATAGCATTGGTTAAGAGAAAACATTCATTAGTATGGCAGTTCAACGTTACCACATCAGAAAAATACTGAACCATTTTGTATTAAGTATTATATATGAAACTACTATACACAAACAAACAAACAAACAAACACAGGGAGAGCAAAGACGATCTAAGGAAAAATAACATTATTTTCAATAAAACTATCACCGGAAACACTTCTTAAAAGAATTGTAAACAATAAGGTTCAGGAATGTAAAATAAAACTAATAAGTAATATGACAAACATATTGTACTATAAGAACACACACAAGAGTATAATTTTGTCATCGCGATGACTTTCCTCTGTAGGTCAATGTGCCCTCCACTGCTTTCGGCACAAAGTCAGTTCTGTGACATTTGAAATTCGTATCACAGTTCGAGGTTATTCGTGTGTTTATCGTCCCGCAGTTGTGTTATTTTTCCACAGCAGCACAAAAATTAATCTCAGAACGCCACAGTTTGCACGCATGACACCGACAACATTCTCCATTAGAGATGCACTTGCAATTTGTACAAACATCTTTTTCCTGTCAATCAATTTGCTAGATTGGGCTTGAAAGATGGCGTTTGGCTGGAGCTAATCACCCAGGTTTGTTTATAAGCTCACCGGCCCTACTGCTCAAATATACTCTTTGAGAAAATTAGAATTCTGCCAAATTCGTCCATAGCTTGGTAGCGCTGTTTTGTCATATGATGTAACCCATGACACGCTCACACACTATAACAAATGTGTATATGAACCTTTTCAGTATAAATATTTGTAGCATTGATTAGTAAGCATATTAGCTGTCAATATCTTCAAGGGCATTTAATTTAGTTGTTTGAAACGGTGTCAAATGAATCGATCGGCCTACAAAGTCGCTAACAGATTTATCGCATAGAGTTAATCCAGGTGCAAGTCATTGCAGAGTGCTCTCCCGTTAGATCCTACATATCAATCAGTGTTTTTTTTTTCTTTTTCGTTTCTTTAAAGAAAGGGGCAATATTGCCAAAAGGTTTTCTTCCATTACTGGTAAGCGATCGAATGTCACATCGTGTCGCTGGTGCTAAGTACAGGTCAGCGAAGCTCAAGCAGCCCTAAATTTGTGATTTGTATGTAAATGTTGATCATTCACCTCTGTAGCATAGATTACATAAAATTATAAATTTGCTATGTGTTCTGATCAATATATTCGTTCGTTAACACTTCTAAATTCAGTCTTGTTATATTCGCACTTCTTATGCACGCATATATAAGGAGATTCTAAATATGTATACAATTAATAATGCATCAGTTAATTACAATCTCAATAATGAGTCAGTTAATGACATTATTATAGACGAGTCAGTAAATGACATTGTTACAGACGGATGAGTTAAAGATGCTGCTTACAAATGTTCCTGCGAGCTCGTGCTAAAACAGTAAAAGATAACTAAACAAACTCAGCAGAGTCTGTCAGTAATCAGTGGTGCCCAGATGGTACTTGTTTCCCTTGATATCAACACAAATCTAGGGCTGTTAATGAACTGAGTGAACTCGGCTAACAGGTGTTGATCACTAGTCAGTACATTACAGAGGTATTTTATTTAACATTGGAGATGTGATTGTTTAGTTAATAAGGGCTCAAAAACTGTCAGTACATTGCAGAGATTTTATTTAACATTGGAGATGTGGTTGTTTAGTTAAAAAGGGCTCAAAAACTGTCAGTACATTGCAGAGATTTTATTTAACATTCGAGATGTGGTTGTTAAGTTAATAAGGGCCCAAAAACTATGTCAGTATATTGCAGCAATAGTTACAAAGAGAGCACACTGCACATAATTCGTTCTAAAACGACTCTCAGACATTACTTTTAACAGCCCCATCTACGCCCCTTCTTGATAGCCCAGAATGCACTTCGCAATAAATACATTCCAGCACCAGTTAATCAGTTTTGTTTAAATAAAACAAAACTGATAAGTGACCAAACACTAACAGTAAAAGCTGGCATTTTGTGTCACTTTGTCTCATGACTCGGTCATGCTTGGAATGAACTTCTTACAGGAATGAATAAGAGTTATTAATTATTTGTGTGAAACATAGTTATACACAATGAACAGTATGAAACCTCTCTCGGCACCCTGCACTCGTTATGGTTATTATTTATTAATTAACAATACATATTTAATTACAAGTGATTGAGAATCTTAATTTATAGTTATTAATAATTCTCTGACAAGACCAACCTGTCTCTCACCTGGTGGATTATAAAGGTGTCATAAAACTCTCCTCTTTACACAATAACAAGATAGATGTTTTACTGTCACATGTTTTCCAATTTCAGTAGGTGGAAACTTCTTAATAAAGGAGTAATAAAAGTCCATCTTTTATTTATATTTAATGAGTGAGCCCCCATCAACCCACTATTATTTCAACATAAGTTTTAACATATGTGCAAGAAGGTTAATAAATTAAATGTATTAAATAAACAATCAAATATACAACATATGAATATAATCAAAAGAACGTTGACTTTTACATCACTTCACAACAATGTTTGATTAATGCTAGACAATTGTTCAGTTTATCCAAGCATAGACATCAGCAGTCACATTAACATATTATATATATAATCCAGTTCATAGACATCAGCAGTCACATTAACATATTATATATATAATCAAGTTCATAGACACAATTCTCATAGAAATGAGAGTGGAGTTTCAGAGATAATTATAGTCAAGGTACATAAGCTTTTGAATGATGGCAGCTGTCGCTGGAATGTGTTCACAATCACATAGTTTGCAACTTGCAACTTTCTTTTTATTATGTAACAGTTCAACGTACCCCTTCTAGGCATGTTACACAACAGTTCCAGAATCTATGATGTGCTAAAAAAAGCACACCGAGGAGAATTGTCCGAAGCACACCTGGTGGAGTGTTCTAGAATCTTCATATGCACTATGCAACACCCCAGGAGGAATTTTCAAGAAACTTTCAGGAATTCTTGAGACCAAACTCAAGCCTCGACTTTCAAAGTATTGGCTCTCAAACGGAATTCACAGAAATCAACTTACAGTAACATGTTTGCTAATAAGTTCAATGACAATGCTGGATTTCATACACAGTGCTCCAGTAGAGTGCAGTAGTCACTGTAGTCTGAACAAGATCAAAAGCATTAAAGGTAAAAAAGGTATGTTCCTCTGCAAAAGCCAAAGACAGCACTAAATTTCAGGCATATTTTATCTCTAAACTCCTTTCCCTCTTACAAACATTCTCAACTTACAAAGCCTGCAAGTGCAACAATAATCATTAGCATAAGAAATATAGCATTGATCAAAATTCATAAGTATAATGTACAACCTAATCAAATTAGTAAACATAGAAATAATGGTTCACTTACATAAGCATTCTCCAAATTCAAATCATAGATCAATAGCAAACATATATGAAATATTTCTAAGTCCATTCTTTCTTTAATATCAGTCAGTTAACTTACCATAAGCTAACAATCGCCTTTATGACTGGATTTGAGTTATGTCAAAATCAAAGTGATTAGAATAGAAAATTTCTTCAACAAAGTAACTTTTGGTCCATCCACACTTGTTATGAACAAGTGTGAGACTATTACTAGTATTAGTGAGAAAAACTACTCATCCAGGTGGAAGTGGTTTGGATTGCATCGGCAAGCTCTAGCATATTCTCCACGTAGAGTTGTTTACTCTGTCACTTAAATATAGCAGCAAACGCTGTGCTCATGGTCTTGTCACTTTGACATTGACAACAAATATATAAATTATAATTATTAAGTTTGGAAATAGGAATAGGCAAATTTACTCTGCTACAAACAGTTACTCATGAAAGATAATTATTTGTATAGGTCCTAGTTATTATTCTGTTATACTATATCACATATGTGATGCAATGTAGCTTATTAGAAAACAATTTTTACTGTTTGCAAAATCAATTACATTGGAAATGGGTTTTAAGCAGTAATAAATCAATCAATCAGTGAGAATGTAAACCTTTTTAGCAGCCTCCTTGGGTCGCCTGATCAGCATTAAGCACTTCTCTTCTGCTTGGCAACCATCAAGGGCAGACAACACACTGTCTGCATCCTCTAGAAAGGCTTGAACTGAAACATAACAAAAGAAGCTAAAATGTAATCATAGGCAACATCATATTAAATCACTTAAATGATAAAATTTCGCATGTCAGATACAACACATTCAATTTTTCATTTATCACATGTAACAATGAACATATAAGACATTGAATAAACTTATCACATATACAACACATTCAATGCACTTATCACATATATCTTCTCTAACTAAAGAATTGTATACAACACTCAATGCACTTATCACGTATATCTTCTCTAACTTAGTAACTAAAGAATTGCATACAATACTCAATGCACTTATCAAATATATCTTCTCTAAAGAATTGCATACAACACTCAATGCACTTATCAAATATATATTATTCAACTAAACATACAACATAGCAAATATTACATCAAATAAAACGTGCCATGCAACAAATCAGAAACAACTTATCAAACACTCCAGATCAAGTAACAGGTTATTTATTATCAACTACAATTTTTAAACCTCACAACACATACAGCAATACAATATTTTATTACCATAATAAGGTAGGCCCTACTGTGTTGAGAATTAGTTATAAATGCAATCATTTGATTAAAAGTTTCAAATATAAAATAGCCATATCAATACCATTCTTTACAAACCATTGCATTATTTCACAAATCTTCTCTAGTTCTTCTCAAACGGTCCATAGTTTACAAAGTTCTACTTAGTTTCTTACAATACTTTTAGTGCTAACCTAGTTGCTTTCATTTTGCCTAGTGCTATCTCACTGCAAACAATCTGTTCAATAGTTTCATTGTATTCAAGTGCTAACTAGCTGCTTACTAGCTGATACTATGATAGTTTCAAATTGGCTATGCTAACTAGATGCTTACTAGCTGATATTATGATAGTTTCAATATTTGCTATGCTACCTTGTTGCTTACTAGCTGATTGTTTCATTATTTGCTAAGCTACCTAGTTGCTTACAACATAAAACAATTTCTCAACTTTTGTTGTTTTACTGTCCACAAATAACAAAACGCATGTTAGTGTGCACGTGTGTGTGTGTGTGTGTTGGTAGAGGGATGAGTTTGGAGGGTTATTTCTGTAATTAATTTAGAAACAATTGCCTTGTATATTTTATTTATTGTAAAATTTGTATTGTATACAACTGCATACAAAATAGGAAATTATTTCAGACCAAGGTGTAAATATGTCACGGTTACAGTAATGATGCCTGAAGGAGAATTTATCCTATGGCAAATTTCCATGAGTTGTAACTTGTAAATGTTTACACCATTATAATGTTACAAAGTGATTCATTGAAACTAAAGAAAGAAAAAAAATAAACAAAAGCAATGAAATTCAAATACACAAGCAGCTGCAATTACATGACTAGGGACAAAATATTACATACAAACAACACTAGAAGTAGTAAGTAACCTGTAGTGTACACACACATCTGAATTAAAGTGTTCATTCTTGAGAAGGAAAAAAAAATTAAATATGAAAAGTTTCTAACAAAATCCAATAAACACACCATCTCAAACAGTTTCAACATGACTTTTGCAATATACTTTATATAGGTTAGAGAGCTGTGGTTTGGATGTTAAACAAAAGTCAGCAGTAAAGAAAGATCTCTGTAAAATAACAAGAATGGGATATATGTAACAAACTCAGTAAAGCCACTGAGTCCGATGAGAAGTTCTGGGTAGTAAAAAACTAGTATGTTGCTGCTGTGCTAGTCAGATGAGGGAAAGAGTAGATTTGCAGAATGATTGTTAATAAATTACACGAGTCATGATTAGTGAGTTTTAGTTTGAACTCCAAATACATATAAAAATGTATGCATGCTTGCAGCGTGTACACACCCAATCTCAGTCAGTGGTTAGAAATAAGAGAGCTGCTGCAAAGACTGACAAACCAAACTGGTCAACTTACCCTGCAACTGGCACTGTTTCAGAATGTCCAGCTGAAAACTGAAACCATTCTTCCCACTCTTTACAGACTTTACAGCCATGTCCTCAGGTTCTATCCCATTCCTACACTTTAGAACATTTGCAGATAACAAAGGTTGCACTCTGGTCAGACTGGCCATTTCAACCAAAGCCCTTTTCTCATCTTGACAGTTTCAAGCAAAGTTCAGCTGTCATTGTTCACATTGCACGTCACAAGAACTGTCAACACATGCTGGAATTTTCTTCCCAAGATAAAAATAATGGCATCAAAGTTGATGTTTTGTTGTTGTTCAGTTATCAAACGAATTCAGCAAACTCTAACAAAAACATCGTATCTGATATCAAGTAAGTTTTAAATGGGAATTTTTTTGCCGGTATCATCTGACTCTTGAAATGCCAGAGTGCGAAGAACGTAGTGAGTTACTAAGTGCCAAACTGTTAATTGGCTTACCAAATACGAACGCACGCACTTTTACCTTATCAACTTCAGTGACTCTCTCCTCAGACTTACAAACGTAGAAAACCTGTCGGTTAAAAAACAGTTTTACCTTATCAACTTCAGTGACTCTCTCCTCAGACTTACAAACGTAGAAAACCTGTCGGTTAAAAAACAGTTTGTAAAATAGTCGAATAAAAATAGAGATAAGGGTTGTCGTTTATGTTTTACTTTTATGTCCAAGTGCAAATGAGATACTTGTGTGCTGACAGAAAAGGCTCATCAATCAGTCTCCATTTCGCTCAAGTTTAGTGACTCGCCGAGTACTTGTAAATCACCATATATATCAGTCGTCAGTAAGGGTGTCAGAAACCCACTCTCTACTCTCACTTTCTTGGCCCAGACTGGCCCCCGTAAACAATGAGATCCGCTAGGGTTCAAGAGTTCAAATCCGGCTCGATTGTACGGTGGCTATCGAGGGTCATCTTGTCCTCAATAAGCCACCAACACAGCAAACGACCGTCGGCTATGACCTCATAACACGATTACTTAAGTTTAACGGACTCACATGCTTTTAGCTTGAGTTCTATGGATAATTTTAAAACAGTACGTATTGTTGAAGAGTAGTTTTAGTTTCATGTGTGCTGTAGCTCTCACGTTTGCTGTCCAGCAGGCGACGCAAGCATACCCAGCGTATACTCGTGTAGGCAGGCACAGAGTGAAAGGGGACATAACCGATCCTCTCCATGTACTCCTAGGTATTACGCGCTGACAATAGCGCAGCCAAGAAATTTCTTGCCTTTTTTTTTTCCCCCTCTAGCTTACTCTTTCTCCTCCCTTCTAATGGTCACACGACCTCTGCTTTTTATTGATCCTAACTATTAAGATTAATTTTACGTCTAGCAAGACTGACACTCAAGACCCGAGAGGGGACCCAGCAGCTATTGTTGTGTGGCTTGGTTTTGTGTCCTAGTGCCAGCATTGGTGTGTGGACGTTTGCCAATTATCCCCGAGGAGGTGTCAGCCGATTTCCGTCCCTCTCCCCCCCCCCCCTTCCTCACGCGTTCCATAGGCAGTGAGCTGGGCTGCGTGCAGTAAAACCGAGAAACGATGACCGCTGGCTTACTATTTTGACAGGACTGGAGTAAAAAAAAAAAAAATCTAAATATCCGAATGTGAACATCAGATTAGAAGCAAAACCAAAATTATTAACCATTTACTAAAGTCATTTTCATCTGAGTCAGTTTACCCCCACGTTGGAAAGATGTATTCACAATAATAAGAGAGTTTATTAACGCTTCCTTTTAGTTTTACGATCTGGAGTGAAGCCCGACTGTTCAAAGCTATAAGGTATATTGTGAGTGGCTGTATCAATTTGGAAAACTGGGAGTGACCTGAGAGGGGGTTTAAACACCCTCTCTTTCGTATGCCAAGGTCAACACGTCGACCTCATGACCTTGTTTTCATCTACCTAACTGTTAGAAAATTCATGTCATATATTCTGCCAATGTAGTAGACCCATCTTACGGGTAGACCTTTCGTTTTAATTCTTGTGTGACAAAACGGAATAAATTATATCCTGTAGTTTAATTTAAAGTTCATTCACGGTACCACTCGGACCTAAATATATCTATCCGTTGGTCACTCTATCAGACTATGAAATTAAAACAAGGACTGACTAAATATATATCCGTTGATGATCTTATAAGACTAGAAAATTAGTTAAAACACGTGTTATACGGTGAATACAAAGCACTATTCTTGTTACCCAAATATTTTACATGTGTACACATGGCGCGCAAATCGTTATTATTTATTGGCTGGAGACGGCTGACACAAGTAATCATAGTGTTGGTGAATGACATTTGTAGGAGTATGGGCCAAGCTCGTCCATAGATGACCTATGCTGACACAAGTAATCATAGTGTTGGTGAATGACATTTGTAGAAGTATGGGCCAAGCTCGTCCATAGATGACCTATGCTGACACTTTGTAGCAAAGTAATTTCAATGACCCCGGTCCACACCGCATGCTAAGGAGGATTGACACTTAACGGCAGAGGAATTTCAATGACTGTCCACAGGCAAGACATGCTATTGATGACTGACCCTTAATGGCAGAGGAATTTCAATGACCGTCCACGCACAAGACAAACGTTGCGGGATTACTTAGGGATTTTCAATGCCAGGTTTAACAAGGACGCTCCTCCATGACAAAAATTATAGTTGTTTATAATTAAGAATAAAATGTCCATTAAATTAAAGTATATACACACTAATCTGAACTTCTGTACACAGAATCAATGAAAAATAGGAGATAACCGACTTTGGAACCACACTTTAGACTGTAAATATCAGTACTCACATATTTCAAAATCTGTATTGAGATATTATTATTAGTGTCGTATACTTGATATGCGCTAAACAAATGTCAAAGCATGAGATATAATCGTTTACACATTCCGGTATGTCCACAGCTCTGACATGGAAGTCAGTTGTAAAGACTGAATGTCAAAGCCCGGCATGTCCACAGCTCTGACACGGTAGTCAGTTGTAAAGACTGAATGTCAAAGCCCGGCATGTCAGTTACTCTCAAATCTGTATGAATAGTTATTATAAGTGACTGGGTTTACATCTACTGAAATGTATTACCCTTTATATAGATATAGTTTGTAGTTTTTCTTAATTAAAACAAAAACTAGCTACAAATGGCCTTTGCTTAAATGGTATCGTCTATATTCAAGTTTTATATATATGTTTGACAATAACCTATCAGTGTCATACAGTCCTCGTTTAGTGTTAGCTTTGTCCTTAATGTGTAATGACAGTGAAATTATACATGTGTGACTGAAATTATACACGTGTGACAGTAAAATTATATGTGTGACATAAGACATATGTGTCTTATCATTAATGATTTTGTCAGGACGTGTGTATTTTGTAAGAAACAAAGAACAATAACACACAAGGCTTCAAGACTGATGGAGAAGAAACTGGTTTATACCTCCAGTATGGCTGCCTTATTGTTCGATGACATCAGTGTAAACTCTCTATTATGGTTCACCTGGAAAGGATGGGGATGCAGGTCGGAATAACTTTTATTCAAATCTAAGTCAATGAGACAGAAAGCTTAACGAAATAGTGTATCCAGTCAGCAGATACATAAAATCAGGCCAACATCTCACGTCCTCCGGGTGTATGCCGGAGTTGGGTGGTTGGTTGAAACCCAGTCAGTCAGTCGGTCACTTTGACACTTCGCCATTTCCACTTAAAACATCTGCCTTGCTTGCCTCAGGCAGTCAAACACGCCAACTGTTAACTTCTTTGTTCACATTCACTGCTTAAGACGTTAGTTTTCTTTAGAAACCCACACTGGAACTGTAGTGGAGCTACTAACCCCAAACAGGAGTTCATTGCTTTGACGAGCGAGAAGGGAAGTAGGGGGTGGGGGAGTTCATTCTTCAAAGCTAATATGCCCCTGACGGTGACAAGTGCCATTAACTCAAAACTCTTACGTAATGTGGGATCAATAAACTCTATCCTCACTACTCATTCATTCGTGCAAACTCTTGTCACAGCTATAGAATGCAAGTAGCCGAGTGTTTCAGATGCGTGCACTCAAAACATTTTTGTCCTGCGCAACACGTTCAGATCCCAGCCCCAGGTTAGGGTGAGCTTGGCGACTTGCCTAGCGTCTTGGCGATCATACAAATTCAAGCCCCGCTGAGACAGGCTGACCTGCTTACACGGCAAGCGAAGCAACAAAGTACAAAGCCCAGGTTAGACAGGTACACAACGGCCGAATATAAAGGTCTATCTATTTTGCACTTTGCAAAGAAAATACAGCAACGTATTATTATTGTATTAAGGAAAAATAGAATTAATGTTAGGAGCGCAGCAATAATACATATCACCTATTAAAGTAAACCCCAGACGGTGGAAAACAAATTTCATGTCCTTCATACAAAGAAGGGGTGTTGCAGGGGTGGGGGGGCTGAGGGGAAGGCTGTCAAACAATGTGAAAACTGTTGCTATGACAAATACATTTCAACATTTTAAAATCTATTATTTCAATTAGGTTTACCACTGGAAGGCTTTTGGAATTGGGTTAATAAAATTTTACGACCGCAAATAGTAAGAATATCTGTATGTATCGGTCACCAAGACTGCATATAATAAGTAAGAATACCGGTATGTATCGGTCACCAAGACTGCATATAATAAGTAAGAATACCGGTATGGATCGGTCACCAAGACTGCATATAATAAGTAAGAATACCGGTATGGATCGGTCACCAAGACTGCATATAATAAGTAAGAATACCGGTATGGATCGGTCACCAAGACTGCATATAATAAGTAAGAATACCGGTATGGATCGGTCACCAAGACTGCATATAATAAGTAAGAATACCGGTATGTATCGGTCACCAAGACCTCATATAATAAGTAAGAATACCGGTATGTATCGGTCAACAACCTACCACATCCCTCGTTCATCCACCCAAACAACCTCAACATCAGCAACAAGCCCCAAACCCACTTAGTATAACAGACTTTACAGTACTGAAAAACGGTCTGATGTGTTGTCAACATCTACCTCGCATGCAAGTTGAAACATGGATGCTAACCGGTCGCCGACGTTTAGACATTTTCTAGTTTGGCGTAAACACCCGACAAAACATCCGCCTTCTCCAAGGATAAACACGTGAGCGGCTAATAATAACTTTGGAGGTTTTCGACCGAATGTAATAAAAAGAACGACTTCCACTGGGTCAATACCTGTAATTGGTTGTTATTTGGTGCTTATCGATCTGTTAATTTGCAACTCAATAATCACAAAGTGGGCGAGCAAACGGCTGTTGAAAAGACAATAATCGTACATTTAAACTGTCCTGGCAGTGATAGATGCACTCGATGAGTCGTGTACGTAGGTAAGGCACGTTTTATCTCCCCCTGATGGTAAAATAACCAGAGCACTGTATAGTGCCCTGTTGTCTAGCGACCGATTAGATTGTAACTGGGCGATCGAAGAAACGTGGGACTGCTCAAAATGGCCGAAGAGTAAGGTTTGCAGTCTTAGGTGACCTGACAATAAATGATCTAGGTCTAGGAGGATTACTCACAAGAAAACGAAAGTGGGATTGTTGTTTCTGTGACCAGAAAACCAACTCGCAGGACCATTCACAGTTAATATCTAAGAAGGACAACTCACACTTAAAACCCAAGAAGGATCACTTGCACAAGCAAACAATAGTGCTATCTGTAGCTTTTGTGACCAGGAAATTATCTAGCAGCACTACTCACAAGCAAACAAAAGTAGATTTCGTAGTTTTGTGTGACCAGGACATAAACTCACAGGACAGCAAACAAAAGTAGATTTCGTAGTTTTGTGTGACCAGGACATAAACTCGCAGGATAACAAGCCAACAAAAGTAGAATTTGTTGCCACGTGACCAGGAAATTATGATTGCAATCCGATACTTTGATTAGAACATTGATAATCATGGATATGAACACTGAACTTGAAAATGACACCGATAACACCTAACAATAAATCTTTAGTTCATATCTGGTCTAGATAATCACACCGATAACACTAAAACTTCAGTTCAAATCTGGTCTAGATAATGACACCGATAATACTGAATAATAAAACTTTAGTTCAAATCTGTACACCGATAATATTGAATAATAAAACTTTAGTTCAAATCTGTACACCGATAATACTGAATAATATAACTTTAGTTCAAATCTGTACACCGATAATATTGAATAATAAAACTTTAGTTCAAATCTATACACCGATAATACTGAATAATAAAACTTTAGTTCAAATCTGTACACCGATAATACTGAATAATAAAACTTTAGTTCAAATCTGTACACCGATAATACTGAATAATAAAACTTTAGTTCAAATCTGTACACCGATAATATTGAATAATAAAACTTTAGTTCAAATCTGTACACCGATAATATTGAATAATAAAACTTTAGTTCAAATCTGTACACCGATAATACTGAATAATATAACTTTAGTTCAAATCTGTACACCGATAATATTGAATAATAAAACTTTAGTTCAAATCTGTACACCGATAATATTGAATAATAAAACTTTAGTTCACACCTCTGATGAAGAAAATATATATGGCAGAAAGTTATTTAAAGAAAATGCGATTGTGTGTGTGTGTTTTTGTTTGTTTGTATACAAGTGTTGTTTACTTATTTCTTTTCAGTGTGCAGTTTGTTAGCCCGTCTACTTTATCCAATCAGCAGCAAAACACAAAAGAAAAAATATTTAGAAAATGAAACTCACGCCAGCATTTAGTAACAAACACAAATTAAACTGTTAACAGAAATCACTGACTGAAATCAATCAAATTCAAAGCAACAAACAGATTTGGAATTGCAGGATTAGTCAACCTTGAATTTACTACACTTCTAAACGCAACATTCTGCAAAGCATTGTTTGTCTTGAAAACGAGATCTTTCGCAGGCAGTCACAAAAGTCCACATCTTGGGAGTGCAGATAGACTGCTTGATGGATCAGTGGACACAAGCTGTTAGTCTAGAATAACAAACAGGCTATAAACTAAAATAACATCACACACGGGCTAAAGTCAGGAAAAGGCATAAAAGGCTTTATGCTAGAATAAAACAGCAGACAGGCTATAGAGTATAGAGTAACAGTCAACAGAGAATGTAGATTAGAACAACAGCATACAGGTTTTAGAATAACAGCAGACACACACTATAGACTAGAATTACAGCAAGAACACACTATAGACTAGAATAACAGCAGACACACACTATCGACTAGAATAACAGCAAGAACACACTATAAACTAGAATAACAGCAGACACACTATAGACTAGAATTACAGCAAGAACACACTATAAACTAGAATAACAGCAGACACACATTACAGACTAGAATAACATCCAGCAGGCACACACTATATATTAGAATAACAGCAGACATACACTATAGACTAGAATAACAGCAGACATACACTATAGACTAGAATAGAAGCAAGAACACAAGACTACGGATTAGAATAATAACTGACACATGTTATACACAAGAATATCACGAAGTAGGCAATAGATACGAAAAACATCAGCGGGGCTATAGACTAGAATAACATCAGATACAGGCTGTAGATTAAAATAATAGCAGAAACAGGTTATACACTAGAATATCAGACAAAGGTTATACACTATAATAACATGAAACAGACTATAGATAAGAAGAACATCAGCGACCATAGTCTTGAATAATATCCGACAGGCTATAGTCAGGATACCATCAGACATAGACTATAGACTAGAATAAGAGACAAAGACTCTAGTCAGGATACCATCAGACACAGACTATTGACTAGAATAACATCAGACTACAGATTAGAATAACATCAGACACAAGCTATAGTCAGAATATTATCAGACACAGACTATAGACTAGAATATAAAGATACAGACTATAGTCAGGACACCACCAGACACAAACTATAGACTAGAATAACATCAGACACCCCCTTAGATATAGTCAGGATACCACCAGAGAAATCAGACTAAAATAATATACAAATACTTTATAAAAAGTTTTTCATTTTCAAGTGAAAACCACTTCATCCGATTTCACCGAAAAAGCGAGTCACTTAATACCTACTTCATAACACTCCTTGAAGTACCTAATCTAGAACTGCAATACTGAAAATTGCAGAACTATACAGGCCTAATTCATAACACTCCTTGAAGTACCTAGTCTAGAACTGCAATACTGAAAATTGCAGAACTAAACAGGCCTAATTCATAACACTCCTTGAAGTACCTAATCTAGAACTGCAATACTGAAATTTGCAGAACTATACAGGCCTAATTCATAACACTCCTTGAAGTACCTAATCTAGAACTGCAATACTGAAATTTGCAGAACTATACAGGCCTAATTCATAACACTCCTTGAAGTACCTAATCTAGAACTGCAATACTGAAATTTGCAGAACTATACAGGCCTAATTCACAACATTCCCTGAAGATCCTAGTTTAGAACTGCAATACTTAAATTCGCGGTACTATATGGGCTTATTCATACACAATCCCTAAGTATCTAATCTATAACAACACTTAAATTCGCAGTACTATATAGCCTACTTCATAACGCTCCCTGAATTACTAGAATTGCAATACTAAATTCGCGGTTTAATATAGGCCTACTTCATAACACTCCCTGTAGTACCTAATATAGAACTGCAACACTGAAATTCGCAGTACTATATAGGTCTACTTCATAACACTCCTTGAAGCACATAATCTAGAACCGCAACGCTTCCATTCGCGGTACTGTACAGGCCAGTAAGTAGAAAAGAAAATTCTTGAAAATATATTTACGCAACAAGTACTTGTATAAATTCGAATTGTGATACAGAAAAGTCATTTTATAAAGAGACTGAGTTGCTGAGTTAATTTCATGAGAAGTTCCATCGAATTCCTAGTGAGAGTTCCCTACCCCACCCCCCCCAAAAAAAAAAACAACAAAAAACAAACAAAACCCTAACAGTTCGCAGACTAAAAATTATAGGAGACAGATAACAAGGACACTGTGTCGGGTATTCTTAACTTATTCCCGACCCTCCCGCCACCCCCATGCCAACGCTTAGTGGACTTAACACTGGGAGGGAGGAAGGGGGAACACATTTCTAAAGTCAGTGCTGTTACAAAGAAATTGACACCAAACCCGGTGTCGGGGGGGTCACAGTTCTGGAATGACGTCTGTGCAATGTTTTAGTTTTGCAAGAAATTCCTGCAGCACCACTTAATGATGAGAACCCACGTGTCGGCTGTCTTAGAGCAGTGTTGTTGCGTGACGAGAGTGTCTGCACTATTGCTTTGTCTAGAGTGCGAGGCCAAAGACGACCTAGATGGCTTATAAACAGACAGATTGTTCAGATAAGTAAATATCTTTCACGCTTCACTAAACAGCAGGCGAATGGTGATTCCCCTAAACACACTTTGTCCCCCCCCCCCCCAAAGGGGAATAAATAACGGTACTTGAACAAGTGATGTGGTTGTAGCCTACAGTTGAAAGATCAAAGGTAAGAGAAATACAGGTCACTGAATGAGATGAATCTAATGTCTGGTCGTCTGACTACAGACAGCAAACCTTTGTGGCAGGGTTGAAACTGATACTTTAGTATAATTAATTAGAAATACAAACGTCTGCTTCTCTCGCTGTTCGATTTTACACTTCATACAGGTCCATACAGTATAGCAATGCGATAGAGACACGAAGGGACTCGCGGACAGTCTTCAGCATGGGAAAAGACATAATTTACAAACACAGTGTCTGCTTTCTGTCTCATGTCATTATAAACTGCACGAGAAAGGCAAACCGCAGTCTTAATGCAGTATGAGTCTGGAGCGTTCAGCGAACACCACTGGCTGGTGTCAGAGGTGTTCTGGAGCGTTCAGCGAACACCACTGGCTGGTGTCAGGTGTTCTGGAGCGTTCAGCGAACACCACTGGCTGGTGTCAGAGGTGTTCTCGTGCGTCGGTGAGGCTTTGACGTTACACCAAACTGACACCCTAAGTCGTTGACATCAAAATGTCACAATAACTTGTTGACACCAGAATGAAAGAGCGTCTATAAGTTGTTGACTACTTCAGGTTCATCTTGACCTTATTTACCATTTTGTTTCTACAAATACACAAACATAGCCTCGATATCGTTGAACTTACTATCATTATTACACCGGATTTCAGCGTTCTAATTAGGGTGTTAACTTCAACCTGCCCAGTATAGAAGGGGAAGAGAAGGGTTACTGATTTTTTTTAAAAAATCATTTACTAAGTATAATTTATGGCCTAGGAGAAATTAAATATTATGAGATCCCGATAATCATCATCGTAAACACTGAAGGAAAAGGCACTCTAAAATTCAAATGAATGATAACCGTTGCATTAATCGAGTACAACAGTTGTACAAAATTCACAACAGCTCAAACTGAATGCTTTTCCCCGAACATATTTACGTCAAGGAACTTGGTACACCAAACTTTTTTACGTCCAGTCATTTAGAACACCAAACACACGTCCAGTCATTTAGAACACCAAACACACTTACGTCCAGTCATTTAGAACACCAAACACCAAACATATTTACGTCAAAGCATTTAGAATACCAAACACGCTTACGTCCAGTCATTTAAAACAACCAAACACATCCAGTAATTTAGAACACCAAACACACTTACATCCAGTAATTTAGAACATCAAACACACTTACGTCCAGTCATTTAGAACACCAAACACACTTAAGTCCAGTCATTTAGAACACCAAACACACTTACGTCCAGTCATTTAGAACACCAAACACACTTACGTCCAATCATTTAGAACACCAAACACACTTACGTCCAGGCATTTAGAACACCAAACACATTAGGTCAAGGCCTTTAGAATATCAAACACAATTACGTTAAGGTATTTTGTACACCAAACACATCTGCTTCAAGTAATTTAGAACACCAAACCCATTTACGACAAGGCACTTAAATTATGTTTATGTGACGTCACCTTAATCATATTTACGTCAAGGCATATATTATCCAAACCAAAAACCGGTACCCAAACTATATTTACATCAAGACAGGTGTATCCTAACTATATAAGCCATATATCCTAAAATATTTACGACAAAAAAATCGCGACATATTAACATCGCTACACTGTACCTCAATCATATTTACATCATTGGGGACAGGTCGGATACCCACAACAAGCCATCTATATTTAAGTCACGCATATTTACATTATTGGGGATAGGATAGGTCTGATAACCACAGCAAGCCATCTATATTTAAGTCACGCATATTTACATTATTGGGGATAGGATAGGTCTGATAACCACAGCAAGCCATCTATATTTAAGTCACGCATATTTACATCATTGGGGACAGGTCGGATACCCACAACAAGCCATCTATATTTAAGTCACGCATATTTACATTATTGGATAACCACAGTAAGCATCTATATTTAAGTCACGCATATTTACGTTATTGGATAACCACAGTAAGCATCTATATTTAAGTCACGCATATTTACATTATTGGGGATAGGATAGGTCGGATAACCACAGCAAGCCATCTATATTTAAGTCATGCATATTTACGTTATTGGATAACCACAGTAAGCATCTATATTTAAGTCACGCATATTTACGTTATTGGATAACCACAGTAAGTATATTTAAGTCACGCATATGATCTATAATGTTCTTCTCTTTCCCCACCTGCTGATAAACTTCTCAAACTATCTTCCAATGGGTGGAAAAGAGTTGTTTTGTATACAGTGATCAAGCAGTCGATAAAATCTAGATAAACAAATTTGTTATCCTTTTCCAACATCAATCAGTTAGATTACTAAAACTGTCAACTTTGATTACATTGATCAGGCCATCAATAAAGCCGATGTATTTGTCCACATTGACTCGGAGTCGAAAAAAACCAATATCCTTCCCATTCTTGATCAGCCTATCAATAAACATTGACTCGGAGTGGAAAAAAACCAATATCCTTCCCATTCTTGATCAGGCCATCAGTAAAGCCGTTGCGCGTTCTCTTAACGGCAATCTTACCGTTTATCTTTTTATCTCGTAGATCAGTTGGTGTGTTTTTTTTTTAAAGTTACTGTTCAAAGTGATAAGACATTCAATAAAATAAGATAGATCAGAACTAAATAAATTCTCAACTCTAATAAAGATATACAATTAAAAAAGAAAATTATCGAGACCGCAAATTCATAATAAAAAATTATTTAATTTTTCACAAGTCTGATATTTCATTTTCAGTTTATGCCAGCCTTTCTCAGCCTTTTTGCCCTGGAGGAATCTTGAAATACGTTTTAGGTCTCAGGGAACCCTTGCCTAAAAATTACTCAATGACGCTTACTATTTTTCAAATCACGATCACTCGGAGAACCCCTAACGACTTCTCACGGAACCCCTGGTCTATGCAATAGCAGAGGTGCCAATTAGCTGAAGTAACTAACTTCATTCGATAGAGAGCTCAGGTGAAAACTAAATCTTATTGTATATCAAAAAGCTGAAGTATTAGATATGGAACTGCATCAAAGAGCTGAAGTAAACATTAGATCTCGTTATTTACCAAAAATCTGAAGAACTAGATCTTGTTCAATGTGAAACAGCAGTCAACGCTGTTAAAGAACTAGATATTATTCTGTTTCGAAGAAGTCGAGAGATTCGTTCTTACTTAACAGGTGAAGGAAGAACTAAAGGGGGAAAAAAACCCAGATCGTCTGCACTAAAACGGTAATTAAGAGGTAGATTTCATTCTGTACCCAAAAAGAGCTAGTTTTCATTCTGTATCATAGAGCTAGAGTGAGATGTATATTGTGTTCTAGATCAAAGTGCTAGAGAAAGAATCAATGAGATTTAAAACAAAGAAGTAAAGAAAAAATACGTATTAAAAGTGAAAATATTATTCGCTCTGTACCATAAGATTTAAAAAAAAGAAGTAAAAAAAAAACCGTATAAAAGAGCTAAAGTGAAAATATTATTCGCTTTGTACCATATATATATAAAAACCATCTAGATCTAAGAGAAAAAGTAGATCTCCTAAGGAAAGAAATCACACAATGACTAGTGGATCAAATGAATCAATGATATAAAGTCAACATTCCGATGGAAATCGTAGATAAATGTCCAAAGACATAGTTTATTGTGCTTGTCCTTACTTGAACCCAAACAGTATTGTGGTGGTGCTGGTAGTGGTTATAGGTGCTGGTTGTGGTTATAGGTGCTGGTAGGAGAGATATGGGTGGTAGAGTTCTGTGTACTAGGTCAACCCGTTGTTACATGTATTGTATTCTGAATAATCTACTTTTCAACCACTTTTTTGCACGATCTGCACTTCAGTGTTTCGCACGGTTTATCATTTCAACAAAACAGTGTCTAATTAACTATTTTAAGCTTTCTTGCTCTATTTCTACCAACTGCTTTGCACATTGTAACATTTTCTAAACCTCAGATCTTTGTTTACCATTCCAAACCAAGTGCTCTATTTCAACCAATTGTTTTGCACATTGTACCATTTTCTAAACCTCACTACTTTGTTTACTATTTCAGCCAACTGTTCTTTCCAACCAAGCACTTTGCACGATGTAACATTTCAGGTCACACTTTTGCTTAGTATTTCAAGCCGAGCGTGATATCGTGTAGCCCTCATTCCCATGCTGAAAATATGCGAAGTTATGACTGCTCTCTAATAATGCCGTAATTTAATGCTGAATGTGTACCATCACTAATGGATTACTCTGTCCAACCCCCTTCCACACGAAAGGTCGCGTACCGGGTTAGTGACATTTTTTTTAATGTCACAGGAAGACATCTGTCTCATACATACACTAAGATAAAGGGATCAAGACACGCACACATTAACTGCTAGCTCTCCCACCCGTCAATTGTCACGTATCAGAGTGAACTGGATTGTCAGTGACAGGGAGGGGCCTGCTGTTCAGTCGTGATGGTGCACTGGGTGGGCAGAAGGTCTGAGCAGAAGTACGCAGTAAGCCGAACGAGCGGTCGACTTCAGCAGCGTGGCATCGTCACCGCCTAATTCTGACGGTGAACAAGAACACGGCAATAGTAAATTACGCTCACAATAGAACTCATTCAAATAAGAGCACAATCTAATGAGAACATAAAATAGAGTGACTAATGTGTGCATGAGATCAACAGTGTGAACAATCTAATGAGAACATAAAATAGAGTGACTAATGTGTGCATGAGATCAACAGTGTGAACAATCTAATGAGAACATAAAATAGAGTGACTAATGTGTGCATGAGATCAACAGTGTGAACGATAGCGTAGTTTTGGTCAATCATATGAACATGTGCGTGTTTCAAGATAGTGAATACGAAACTGCCAATCAAAATGATTTTTGTATGCTATGGCACGAACATGTCCCTTTCTGGTTAAATTAAATAATTAGTCGTGTCATACTGGTTAAATTAAATAATTAGTCCTGTCTTACTGGCTAAGTTAAATAATTAGTCGTGTCATACAGGTTAAATTAAATAATTAGTCGTGTCATACTGGTTAAATTAAATAATTAGTCCTGTCTTACTGACTAAGTTAAATAATTAGTCGTGTCATACAGGTTAAATTAAATAATTAGTCGTGTCATACTTGTTAATTTAATTAGTCGTGTCATACTGGCTAAATTAAATAATTAGTCGTGTCATACAGGTTAAATTAAATAATTAGTCGTGTCATACTGGTTAAATTAAATAATTAGTCCTGTCTTACTGGCTAAGTTAAATAATTAGTCGTGTCATACAGGTTAAATTAAATAATTAGTCGTGTCATACTGGTTAAATTAAATAATTAGTCCTGTCTTACTGACTAAGTTAAATAATTAGTCGTGTCATACAGGTTAAATTAAATAATTAGTCGTGTCATACTTGTTAATTTAATTAGTCGTGTCATACTGGCTAAATTAAATAATTAGTCGTGTCATACTCTTTAACGTTCGTAAAGTTTTGGACCACACTGTTTCGCTTTAAAGTGTAAGTATTGTTCTCTTATAAACCCTTATCAATCCATTTATATTCCTGTAAACAATTAAAAATAAGAAATGGAATAAACTCCACTTCTAAACTATGTGTACCTATTAAAATTTGAAAGAACCCAGCAATTCCGGCAGGTTTTGTTCGACAGTTCGAAAACAGCGCGAATCACGTGACCGTGGAGAATTTCTATATATAGAGCTATGACAGTGCTTGCGTGATGCCTAATGAGAGGCATAACAAAGAGGAGTACATTCTTCTTCACTGTCTGTGTCATTACTTTAGAATGGTTTCCGTCTGTATACTTTTACAATTACTTTGCCGAAGAAATACGATTTGACGCAAATCCACGATTGAAAGAAGGCAGGAATTTGCTTTGCTTTCGAATACACGTGGTATTTCATAGTAACTGTAAACATTGCTTCTATACAAGGCCCTCGAAAGTTTTACTGTAAGGCAAAGAAAATTTACACACACACAAAAAGAAATATAAAGAACAAGTTATACAGAGAAGACAAAATTAAAATAAAATAACACTTTCTTACCTTTTCTACATTAAGGTCCTAAATGTTTTTATGCATTTCTTCCTTTAATCTATTCTGAGCATAACCCACGTCTTAGCTTCAAAGGGGCCGCATAAACTAGTAGATTAGTGGCAAAAACGATTTTGAGTGAGGAAAATTGCGTAAAAGCTTCTCACTATAATTAATCATACTAATTCGAGAAACATCAAAGACAATTCGTTCTGACCAGGTTAGCCACATGTTTTGAAAAGTGATTATTGCAGAAGTAACGAGAATAATATTTTATTATCTGGTTCTGAATGATAAAGCTTTCGCTGTGGTTTGATATTCTTTAGCCTACCACAACAACAGAAGGCGATGTGTCACGTGGTCTGTGATGTCGGGAAGTTAAATGCCTATAATAAGCATGTTTCATGAACTACCCTCTTTGGATACAAGTGAAAGAAGGAATCCTACAAAAACTGAGAACATCTAGCAGATGAAAAGTTTTCACGCAATTCCTATGAGGCAAAGAAATTAACGTAAAGAAGAAGAAGCAGAGGAGCCAAGCTCGCAGAGCTTAAGCAGAAGACCCATTTCGAACTTCTTAAAGCAAAGGAACTTAGTTTAAATTCGATGACTAGTGTATAAAAATATGCATAGACACACACGACAAAAAACACTCAAAAGATGGTGTATGAGAATAATACAATTTACCAACATTTATTAAATCACTCATTTATGCGCTTAATAAAGATAGATAAGTAGTAAAACGTGAGGAGTCGGTGAACTGCTAGTAAAAGTAGTGTACTAAATGTTGTGTAAGAGAGGGAAACAGACAACAAATGTTGTGTAAGAGGGAAACAGACAATAAATGTTGTGTAAGAGAGGGAAACAGACACTAAATGTTGTGTAAGAGAGGGAAACAGACAACAAATGTTGTGTAAGAGAGGGAAACAGACACTAAATGTTGTGTAAGAGAGGGAAACAGACAATAAATGTTGTGTAAGAGAGGGAAACAGACACTAAATGTTGTGTAAGGGAGGGAAAGAGGACAATAAATGTTGTGTAAGAGAGGGAACTGACAGTAAATGTAGGGAAACAGACAGTAAATGTTGTGTAAGAGAAGCAAATAGACAATAAATGTTGTGTAAGAGAGGGAAACAGTCAATAAATGTTGTGTAAGAGAGGGAAACAGTCAATAAATGTTTTGTAAGAGAGTGAAACAGACAATAAATGTTGTGTAAAAGTGGGAAACAGACAATAAATGTTATGTAAGAGGGAAACAGACAATAAATGTTATGTAAGAGGGAAACAGACAATAAATGTTGTGTAAGAGAGGGAAACAGACAACAAATGTTGTGTAAGAGAGGAAAACAGACAACAAATGTTGTGTAAGAGAGGGAAACAGACAATAAATGTTGTGTAAGAGAGGGAAACAGACAACAAATGTTGTGTAAGAGAGGGAAACAGACAATAACTGTTGTATAAGGGAGGGAAAGAGGACAATAAATGTTGTGTAAGAGAGGGAACTGACAGTAAATGTAGGGAAACAGACAGTAAATGTTGTGTAAGAGAAGCAAATAGACAATAAATGTTGTGTAAGAGAGGGAACTGAGAGTAAATGTTGGAACTAAAAGTTAAGAGCCTGGTTTAAGTTTGGGGACAGCAGGGATTTAGTCAGGCAAGGTTTGAAGACAGCAGGGATTTAGACAGGCAAGTTTTGGGGAAAACCATGGGACAACATCAGGGCAATTTGTTTTTTTAAGTGAGGTGGGAAGGGGGATAAAATGTGGACTAGTTCAAGGATAGGATTAAAGATTTTGAGCAAAAGTATTACAGAAGAAAATTACTTTAACTAACTTTGCCATCTCGTATAGAATCGTGCGTTCTTCGTAATACGTCGCGTTGTTAAATAAACGTTATGGAAGAGCTATGTATATGCATTCTGGCAATATGTACGTTTGTGTTGTGTATATAGGTGTGTTTTGGCACCATGTACATGTTTGTATTGTGTATATAGGTGTGTTTTGGCACCATGTACCTGTCTGTATTGTGTATATAGGTGTGTTTTGGCACCATGTACATGTTTGTATTGTGTGTATTGGTGTGTTTTGGCACCATGTACATGTTTGTATTGTGTGTATTGGTGTGTTTTGGCACCATATACATGTTTGTATTGTGTGTATTGGTGTATTTTGGCACCATATACATGTTTGTATTGTGTGTATTGGTGTGTTTTGGCACCATGTACATGTGTGTATTGTGTATTGGTGTGTTTCTAAGAGCGGGGGATGCGTTGGAGTGGGATTGTTTACAAAGAAAATGCACGTTTGAAGTAAGTAATTAGTTACCAGCACTCTTCGGTGATTTGAAATGGGATTTTAAAGTGAAAGCACAATTAGAAACAGGGTAGTTACCGACATTCCTTGGTGATATGAGAGGAGACTGTCTACAACAACCACAAAAGCGCGTTTGAAAACAGATTAGCGACCAACACTTTGAGATTAATGTTTGAACAAAGTGAACAGTTTTACATCCAGATACAAAGCTCTGATCAAAAGACAGAACAGCAAATGTACCGAACATGAAGATATCCAGACCAAGCTTTCACAAATCTCTCCAAAGAAAGAAAGGCAATAAAATTCTCTCGATCGAGAATAGATCCATACCAATGGCTTAACAGAAGTGAATTATAGGGGAAACAATAAACGGTGCGGTGTGCTGACTTTGTGCCGACTTCCGTGAAGTTCTTTGAACTTCCAGGCTTCGTGTGGACCGAGTAATGTGCGAAAGGATTTCTGCACAAAGAGCACCTTTAGGAAATCCTAAGCTATAATTATACAAATGACATCAGGGCACAGACACCAGGCATTGTGCGGAGGGAGTCAAATGGAATGATGGGGAAGTATTCGAGCTTGATAGAACACTGACGATAATGGGCGAAGAAATTAAAGACGAGGGGAGAAGACAAAATAAAAACCGATTCTATTGAAAGTGAGGACAAACCCATATTTGTCTGAGCAGCACTTTACAATTACAGCATTTATAATGAAAATGCATGTTAATACAACGAGATATAGTGAATTGTAATGCATTATATTATAGCGAAGTATAGATATATACTTTGAATATTTAACAATACACGTGTATCTTCTAACCATTAGTTCTCATTTCAGTTCCACATATAACTTCTCCAGTTATGTACCTACTTCCGCCATGGACTGGACAAGAGGCTTCTATGCTCTGTACAGCTTTTCGTAACTAGCTAGTAGGCTTACTATTTCTGTTTCCACTAAAAAAAAATGTTTACCAAGAGGTTTTCTGCTAGTTGAACAGTAAAATAGTTCCTTGCGTCTATGCAAAAACAATCCAACTAATACTATTTTAATTTGTTAAGCTAGTATAATTATGCTGGTACTAGTTAGGCCTACTGAATATTGAATTAGTGACGTTACAAGTTAGAGAAAATTGTACTAGTGTTACAACTATTAGAGAAGAGTGTATTGTTACTACAAGTTAACAAAGAGTTTATTAGTACTATTACAAATTAGTGAGGAGAGTTTTAGTTCTAATTCCAGTTAAGAAAGAGTACTAATACATTTCTATACTACATGTAGTTAGAAAACGAGTACGCTAGTACTACTAGTTAGAAAAGGAGTGTTAGTACTACTACTAGTTAGAAAAAGAGTGTTAGTACTACTACTAGTTAGAAAAAGAGTGTTAGTACTACTACTAGTTAGAAAAAGAGTGTTAGTACTACTACTAGTTAGAAAAAGAGTGTTAGTACTACTACTAGATAGAAAAGAGTGTGTTAGTACGCTATTAGTTAGAAATGAGTGTGTTAGTACTACTACTAATTAGAAAAGAGTGCATTAGTACTACTATTAGTTTTAAAAAAAGGGGTGTTAACTACAAGTAGTTAGAAAAGGAGTGTTAGTACTACTAGTAGTCAAAAAGGAGTGTGTTAGTGATACTACTAATTAGAAAAGTGTATCAGTACTACTAATGGTGAGAAAAAGTATGTTAGCGCTACTACTAGTTAGAAAAAAGTATGTTAGTGTTACTACTAGTAGTTAGAAAAGGAGTGTGCTGGTTCTGCTGTCACTTCCTGAACGTAATTATGAACAGTTCATGCTGTCTTTTAAAAATAATTCTCTCTTATCATCAAACCCTCTCGAATCGTGATGTTTTCTAGGTCAACTATGAACGTGTTTTCATTCAGTTTACACGAGTCTTTGCGAAAGAGCTAGCGGTCAAGTTCAGATCAGTTAATGATGGTGTTGGTAAAAACAATGCGCCGTATTCGTAGTGTCGTTAAGACATACTTCTCTTACTGTGCTACCTGTTCAAACACTGACATGTGGGGAAATGTACTTTTTTCTTTCTTTCCTTTCTCTGTTTGAAACTTGAAGGCAGAATAAATAATCATCAGTATCACGAATCAGAACGCCTTGCCGAGGCACGAATTTCGTCTAAACTCGCTTGTAGCGGTCAGTTTAGGTTCCCTTTACACTTGTGAGTCATTGCGTGCACTTAGTTTAGGCTCCTTTTACACTTGTGAGTCATTGCGTGCACTTAGTTTAGGCTCCCTTTACATTTGTGAGACATTGCATACACTAAAAGAACGGGCTATTTGTATTTGTGTGCATTCTTTGGATTATACTGATGTATTCTTTTACACTTTCTCACTCTATTCCTTCTGTCTCTCCCCCTCATTCTTTCCACAAACATTACTCACACACACACACACACACACACACACACACACACACACACACACACACACACACTTGCACAGTCATTGTTGTTTTGAGTTACGACTTTTCCAGCTGATAAAGAGTGAAATATTTACGAACAAGAATATGAGTCAAATTAACATTATAACGCTTTTTGAAAAGAAGAACGTTCTCCTAGCGCTATGTGTAGGTAGAGATATGCATGGGGGAGAAAACTAGGCGGAGTTAGGGGATGTCTTTACTCTCTCGACGTGTCACGAGGTTTGTCTGAATGTCTTTACATAAATATTCCCGCGTGTTTGTGTGTGTGGTTGTGTGTGTGAATATGTGTGTGTGGAGGGGTGGGGTGAAGGGATGTGTACATGCATGAGTGAGTGTGTTTGGTTGCGTGTGTGAATGTGTGTTTGGTTGCGCGTGTGAATGTGTTTGGTTGCGTGTGTGAATGAGTGTGTTTGGTTGCGTGTGTGAATGAATGTGTTTGGTTGTGTGTGTGACTGTGTATTTTCTTTGGTTTAGTTTGATTATTTTTTAATTTCTTTGTAGTCAAAACACAAGTTATATTTGTAATATGTTCATTCATTTATATGTTTAGTTTTGATTAGAAAAGTTGCATATATAATCAGCCTAACTAATTATAACTATACACATACTCGGCCTGTGTAATTATAAGTATAGGCCTATATGTATATACTTAAACATGCCGAGTATACTATAGTAATAATACAAATATATGCAGCTGTAATTCGGTAGACCGAGTACATATATAGTTATAATTAGACTTGCTGAGTGGAGGTCTAATTATAATTAGACAGGCCGATTAAACGTATAGTTATAATCACAGGCCGAACAGAGTATAATTAAGTAATTAAATAGGCCGAGTAAAAGTATAATTATAATTAGATAGGCCGAAACCGAGTAGATGTATAGTTATATTAGGCCGAATAGATGTATAACTATAATTGGGCAGGTCGAGTAGATGTATAGTTATAATTAGGGAGGCCGAGTAGAAGTATCAGGCGGGCCGAGTAGAAGCATATTTATAATTAGACAGGCCGAGTAGGTGTACAGTTATAGACAGATCGAGTAGATGTATAGTTATAATTAGACAGGCCAAGAAGTTGTATTGCTATAATTAGACAGGCCGAGTAGTTATAACTATACAGGTCATGTAGATGTATAGTTATATTTAGAAAAGCAGAGTATACGTATAGTTACAATTAGACAATCTCTCTATATGTGCAATTCAGAATTTTTTCCTTGTATATACGCTATATGCCGAGTACATTCAAACACTAAGCACTTCATGACAAGTTCACAAAGTTCTACAGCACTTCATGACAAGTTCACATAGTTCTACAGCACTTCATGACAAGTTCACATAGTTCTATAGCACTTCATGACAAGTTCACAAAGTTCTACAGCACTTAATGCCGGAAACATAACAATCCACAATACAATCCTGCACTGACAAAGAAGCCCGCCATACAGAACTGCAAAGACAGAAAGTTCGTACAGCAAATAAGGATATGAATTATAAAAAAAAACCCACAAAACAACAAACAAACAATGCCTGCTCAATAGGAAGCGGAATTTGTTTTGTGTGGCTTATTCACTAACAAAACACAATAAAAACCCCAAACAAACAACGCCTGCTCGATATTAAAAATACATAATATGCTATAAATGGCGCATGGACCCCAGCCTTCAACGACAATTACAAGGACAAAAAGGCACAACAGGAAACAAATTGCGAAAGGGAAGCAATCAGGAAAACAGTGAAGTGTTACATATTTGCGCGCTTACTTCTCTTGGGCTTTTTCGAAGAGATTGTGATTAGAGATTTTATCTCGTTGATTGTTACTAATCTCTATGGGTAAACACACTCACGCACACCTATATAAGTGCACGCGTGTACACACTGGCAGCTTCTGCGAGCAATACTCATAATAAGCAAAGAAATCCAAGCAACCTCAACTAGCAATTTATCTCCCTTTCCAGTGACGAATAAGCACAATAATAACCCGAAATAAATAAGTTATTATCAATAAATAAATATAAAATGGTTCAAATACAACTATACCCAGATGGTTGACATTCTTGCGATATATCATATACTTTCCACATAGAAACCTGAGATTTTTATTTTATTTCCTTTTCCCGAACGCTTTTGATCGTTCAGAATATAGCTGTCATATCGTCCTTGACAGTAGCTAAGACTGACATATAGTGTTTGACAATAGCTAAGACTGACATATCGTATTTCACAGTAGCTAAGACTGTCATATCGTCTTTTGACAGTAGCTAAGACTGACATATCGAGTTTGGCAGTAGCTAAGACTGACATATCGAGTTTGACAGTAGCAAAGTCTGTCATATCGTCTTTTGACAGTAGCTAAGACTGACATATCGAGTTTGACAGTAGCTAAGACTGACATATCGAGTTTGACAATAACGAAGACTGACATATCGTGTTTCATAGTAGCTAAGGCTGTCATCTTTTGACAGTAGCTAACACTGACATATCGTCTTTGACAGTTGCTAAGACATATCGAGTTTGACAGTAGCTAAGACTGGCATATCGTGTTTGACAGTAGCTAAGACTGGCATATCGTGTTTGACAGTAGCTAAGACTGACATATCGAGTTTGACAGTAGCTAAGACTGACATATCGAGTTTGACAATAACGAAGACTGACATATCGTGTTCCATAGTAGCTAAGGCTGTCATCTTTTGACAGTTGCTAAGACATATCGAGTTTGACAGTAGCTAAGACTGGCATATCGTGTTTGGCAGTAGCTAAGACTGGCATATCGTGTTTGACAGTAACGAAGACTGACATATCGAGTTTGACAGTAGCTAAGACTGACATATCGTGTTTGACAGTAGCTAAGACTGACATATCGTGTTTGACAGTAACGAAGACTGACATATCGTGTTTCATAGTAGTAGCTAAGACTGACATATCGTGTTTGACAGTAGCTAAGACTGACATATCGTGTTTGACAGTAGCTAAGACTGTCACATCTAGTTTGACAGTAGCTAAGACCAACACGGCCTTTATAATCATAAAATTATGTTCATTCACACTCACCATGGCCATGACTTGTACCAACTGCAACGGTATATTTGTGGGCACGACGTCGTTTCTCTGCCACTGACGTCAACACCGTTTGGGTGACCTTGTGTGCCGTATCATCTGACGTAATAAACACACTTCCGCAGCGCACCTGTAATACATGAATTTCTATAAATATACTCTAAAATAATCATTTATAAAAATACAGTTACTAAGAAATTATATTCTAGAAACAAGCTTACAACAAATAAAACATTTCGCATTTCTTTAAGAAAAATTTATCAACTTTTTGTTACGAGTTTTTTTTAAAAAAAATATTATTAAAAATGCTAGTTCAAAACACGATTTGTCTTTGAATAAAATTCATGAACATCATGAAAAAAGTCGAACACGAATTCCAAACAGTGCATATTCGGTAACGGCAGCCCAAGCAAATTCGCGTTCAACAAATCAAGAGAGAAAACTATGTGTTATTGAATTTTACGAAGACAGACGAAGTTTTGTCCCTCTCCGATAAAGGCACGCGTGGTGCCTGTTGACAAAGAACAAATGTCAATCAACCAGGCACACATAGAAATATGAATCTAAACACGGCGTACAAATAAAATATTCGTAGATAAATAAGAGGGAAGTAAATAAGATAGAAATGAACAAACAAACAAAAATGAGGCTCAATTGAAAATTAAGAACTTGTCATTCGTTTATAGTTTTTGTTTTATAACAAAGCTTGAAACGGACGAAGCAGATGTACTTTTGGAATGTTTCAAATCAAACAGCAGGCAGTTTCTGCTGAAATGGAACAACACACATGATTTCTGGTACTGCTGTGCATGTGTGATTGAAGTGTGCACACTCTTAGTACTTCTTTACATATATGATCGAAATGTGCACACTTTAAATACTGTTTGGCATGTATGATTGGAATGTGCACACTTTTAATACTGTGTGACATCCATGATTGCAATGTTCACACTTTTAGTACTGTTTGACATCCATAATTGAAATGTTCACACTTTTAGTACTGTTTGACATCCATGATTGAAATGTTCACGCTTTTAGTACTGTTTGACATCCAAGATTGAAATGTGCACACTTTTAGTACTGTTTGATGTGAAAATTAAAATAGCACATAGCTGTACAGGTATGACTGAAATGTGAATAAGAATACAACTATTGTGCAAGGGTAACTGATGAAATTGAAAGAATAACATTGAGACTCACATGGCCCTGTTGATAATAAAATAACAATTGTGAATAATATTAAGACTCTTGTGGTATTAAAATGACTGTTGAGAATGATATAAGACTCTTGTGGTATTAAAATGACAGTTGATAATGATATAAGACCAGTGACATTAAATAGCAATTGTGAATGACATAAAACTGTCAAAATTAAAATAACACTTGAGGATGACATAAGACTCTTTTCAAGAGTTTGATGATGGTACAGAATGCAACAAATGTGTTGTATTGTAATATAATAATAATAATATATATCTTTATCACAAAATGTATATGTATAAATAATGAAAAACAATTATACGTTTTTACATTTTAAATGCAAAATGCGATAGCATTAACACTATGATTACAACAGTGCATACTTATTTTTAGATGAATATTCTCAAATCTATCTATCTTGCTAGCTACTTATTATCTAGCTAGCTATCTTACATAGAGAGAATTAATGTAAGTATAATCTTTTCAATTATTTAAATGTCACTATGTTTAATTAGAGTTTGAAGAATGTTATGATGCAGACAGCAAAATATTTCATCAAAGTTCTTGAGTACCCAGACTAAGGATAACAGAATGCTGCTCATTAAAACAAAATATTATAATAGATTAAAAATAACAGAAGTTTAAAAATATTCAAAGTATTTAAGAAAATCAGAATGAAAAATGCACACAGTTCTACATAGTATGTTCAATGCTATAACATTTTTTTTTTAAATAGCACAACAGACTTAAACAATAACAGTTACATATCAGAGCTCCAAGATAAAGCTAATATTCAATCATAGTATCAACTTTTATAAAGAGTTCCATGAAAAGCTAACATACCCTGTCACAGTTATCAGTTTTCATAAAGTAAGGGCACAAAAGGCTAGCATAGCATATAATCCTAGTTATTAACATTCATAAAATATCAGCATGCAATTAAAAAATTATCAATATTTATACAAAATCAGCACAAACTGTGACTTACAACCATTATTTTCATTATTCATATAATATCAGTTATATTATAAAGTACAGCCACAATTATCAATATTTGTACAGTATCAGAAATATATTACGTGTTACAGCCAGTTATCAATATTCGTACAACAGAAGCACAAATTATCACACACGTTCACGGTTACAGACACACCAACATTCACACAATAGCAGCACAAACTACTCACATACGTTCACAATTATCAAAACTCATTAAAAGAAAAAAAATCAGTACAAATATCAAATAATCACAGTTAGGCCTATCAATATTCACAGGTTATCAGCATAAATTACTAACATGCGTTCACAAATAACATTCTCAAGCCAGCACCATAACCAATGACCTCTGTTGGTAATTCACAGAAAAGAACTCTCAAACAGCACGAACTAACAAGCAAAATAAATTAATCAATTAAAGCGCATTTTTCCACCTATAACCACGCGATGTGTTGTCCTTCGCTACCAATTCGCGTTGCAGGTCAAGGTCGGCGGTAATAAATTCTCGTTCGGGATCTACACTTGGAGTAATTTACGTCGTGCTCGGAAAAAGAAATGTAAGAACATTCTACAACAAATACATAAATCTTTACCTGAGCAGCGTCTCCTTATCCCAAAGAAACAAACAAAGGAACCGTTCCTTATCCCAAAGAAACAAACAAAGGAACCGTAAACAGTTTACAGAGTCCAGACGAGTGGGTAATGAGAGGGGAACCAGAGAAGTAGTGTAGTCAATCCTGCACGGCCACCATTAACTTCACAAGCTATTAACATACCACCCCATTTATCCATAGTTATAAGAAAACGCGACGAATTACCGACATAACCTGCTAGTCAGATAGTATGGCACGTTATCCACATTCAATGACAGCGTTAGTCACTGCCATAATACAGTCATAGAAATCCATATTCAATAAGAGATTTACACACTATAAACATATAGTCATAGCTATCCACATTCAATGACAGAATTACACACTATAAACATACAGTCATAGAAATCCATATTCAATAACATATTTACACACTATAAATATACAGTCATAGAAATCCACATTTGTAACAGATTTACACACTATAAACATACAGTCATAGAAATCCATATTCAATAACAGATTTACATACTATAAACATACAGTCATAGCTATCCACATTCAATAACATATTTACACACTATAAACATACAGTCTAGAAATCCACATTCAATAACATATTTACACACTATAAAAATACAGTCATAGCTATCCACATTCAATGACAGAATTACACACTATAAACATACAGTTAAAGTTATCCACATTCAATAAACCTTTCAATATCATGTCAAAATCATATCCACTGAGAGCACATTCTGTAGTTACTGTTAAATTTGATAGCTAATCAGTTATATATCTGTTGCCAAAGTTAATTTAATAGCATATCACTGATATGTCCGTTGTCACTGTTAATCTGATAGATCAGTGATAAATCTGTTTTGTCACTTTTTATCTGATAAGTAGTCAGTGATATATGTTATCACTTTTGTTTCGATAGCATATCAGTGATGTCTGATGTCTGTTATTTTGATAGCTAATGAGAGATATGTCTGTTGTCACTGTTAATTTGATATCATACCAGTGATATATCTGTTGTCACTATTATTTTGGTAGCACACCAGTGATGTTTGTTGTCACATTCCTGTCAACCCATTTAATGTCACTTTTAACTTCACTACTGTATCTTCTGTCAAAATAATATCCACTGTTGTCACTGTTACTTTCCTACTACATCTTTTGTCAAAAGAATTCGGTGTACACTACAATCCAGCCTCTCTTGGCCTCTTTACTGTTTCTTCGTTAAATAAATCACTTTTAGCTCCTTCATAATTATTTTTCTCTTATTGCCTTACCTAGTCCAAATCATAATAATTATCAAAAATCTCAATGACTTTCCTCAGACAAGTTAGTAACATTCAAACTCCGACTAGGTCAGTATTGAAGGTGGACGAACACTCGCTCACAACATTTGAGGCACTGAGACCAAAAAACTGAAGCGTGGAAGCCATCTGCAGTGCAAAGTTTAATTCTGAAATGATAGACTGACATGTTGTCAATTACATGTACATCCCTTGAGGCCACGTTCTGTCAGCCTCACTGCCTGAGTGACGTAAGCACGCGCGACAGTGTCTCCAGGGCTTCTGCAGCTGTGACCTATTTTTCTCACTAACAAAAACATGAACGACTACTTTTGTGCATCATTGCTAACTTTTTCTTTTTTTTTTTTAGCTCAAAGGAAATTTCAATACTGCACTTCAAAAACGTTGCTTTTGAAATAATTATATATAATTTTACCACTCCATAATATTACTTGACTGAAACCAATTAAACACAAAACTTCCCCACCCTTCAAAGTAATAAAAATAAAATCATATATTTTGTTTGGTTCACCAAAGACACTTTACGACAACAAACATAAAACCTCAAAGTTGAAAATGCGCAGTTATATTCAGGTGTATCAGTTTTCATCTAAATGAGTGCCGCCAGCAGCAGTTCAGAGGCATTGAGTTGCGAACCCTTAGCGATACACTCAAAGTTTCAAAAGTACTAGGTTTTTGATTTTTGTTGTTACCCAGAACCAATGTTCCTGAAATAAAATTATTATATTTCTTGTGTTATAATAAGTATGACTATTTTTCCGGTGGAAAATTAATTGCAACAACCCTCCAAAATTAGTCTCCAATGAGAATAGGCTAGAATTTGGTATGTGTACTGTGTATAAGCGCGCACTCACAACACAAAAACAGACACGTTAAAAAAAAAAAAAAAAAGGAGCTGAAATACATAAGCAAGTAATACAAAGAAGTCTTTCGTACAAACTGTCCAACACAAGAACAGGTACACACTGATCGTATCACTGCATTCATACTAACGCAATAATCTCCCTTTGACTCTTTTGTCCTCTGCTTCTCATTCTCTCTTTTTCCCTTTTCTCTCTATTTGTCTTTCTTTTGACCTCTTTCTTTCTTCTCACTTCTTTCATACCGTAATAAAATTAAAAAAATATTCTGATAGTGCTACTGCTGGTAGCTCAATGTAGAATATTTAAACTGTTGCCCACCAGTAGCCACATTCTGTTATGAAATTTCAGTTTTAATGGCTGCACGTTACCAAAAGCCCCGATCAAGTATATTTTAGTCTGTGTGAATCGTTCTTAAAGTTGATATTTTATTATAGCAATCAGGTGATAGCTTACAATCATAATCTTATGTCCTGCTTACAGTTAAAGCGCATTTAATATTTAACTCTCCAATTAAAGCACATTTAATATTTAACACTACAGTTAAAGCACACTTAATATTTAACACTACCGTTAAAGAATAGTTCTATCCGTATTTGTAAATGTCGCATATGTACACATATATAGTTCTTGAAATGTAAAACACGGGCCATCAAGCACGAAAACATGCGTGAAGAATATATGTGTTTTGCCTACACGGGTACACACCAACTTTATTTAAACAATGCTGATCACTAATCATAATGCCATCAAGAGAATAAAACAAATACTTTAGTACATCGTAGTCACACAAGCCACACTAGTATATCATACAGATTAGTTACAGACGTACGCAGATTAATCACCTAAGTTCACAAGTACATCGCATAGATTAGTCACACGAGCATGTGATCTCATACAGATTTGTAACACGATTACACTAGTACATCGTATGGATCAGTCAAACAAGTACGCAAGTAAATCGTAAGGATTAGTCAAACAAGTACGCAAGTAAATCGTAAGGATTAGTCAAACAAGTACGCAAGTAAATCGTAAGGATTAGTCAAAGAAGTACGCAAGTAAATCGTAAGGATTAGTCAAACAAGTACGCAAGTAAATCGTAAGGATTAGTCAAACAAGTACGCAAGTAAATCGTAAGGATTAGTCAAAGAAGTACGCAAGTAAATCGTAAGGATTAGTCAAAGAAGTACGCAAGTACATCGTAAGGATTAGTCAAACAAGTACGCAAGTACATCGCACAGATTAGTCACACGATTATACTAGTACAACCACTTTGGACTAGTCACACAAGTACACTTTTCTGTACGGGGTCCAGTCACACACGGACGCTAGTTCAACAAACAGATTAGTCACGCCAGTTCGCTAGTCTATCGTACACATTGAGTAGACCAGTAAAACATTTCTGTCTCAATTTTTTTCATACGAATTCGATCGAGAAAACATTTGTAAAATCCAAAATGCATCCCCCCTACCTGTGAGTAAAACAATCCTGGTTTCAACAAAGACCCTCCCGGTCCCAAACTTCCGATGTAGGCAATCCACATTATATCGTTATGTGCCCTTGTCTCGAAACTAATGACGCCATTCGCTTTCAGGCCAGAAGTCCCGGTCGCAAACCGCCACCGGAAGCAATCACCTTGCGGGTTTCTAATCCGATAAATCGGCGAAGCATTGCAAACTGCCGCTATCAATAGTGTTTGAGACTTTTCACGTGCATAGGCTTGATATCGAAGATGTGTACCTGTGTGTGTGTGTGTGTGTGTGTGTGTGTGTGTGTGTGTGTGTGTGTGTGTGTGTGTGTGTGTGTGTGTGTTCCCCAGGCAAATGTAATTCAATTTTGTTTAGGCTGGTCCCAGCCCTGTTGATTGTGATACAGTATTAGTTGGAGTATTTGACAGCAACCCACTTCAGTGAAGCATGATGTAATCTATATTTACTCTAGCAGTGACACTTGCACGGAACACGAGCACAAACACAAATACACAAAACTGCCAGTTTCGCTGGAGATTGCATTTAAGTCCTATGTGCGCAGAAATTCATTTACATGCTTTGAATGCAAAGACAGAAATATTTGCCAGATGTTTGGACTAGCAAGTGTGTATACCTGCTCCTGAATAAGTAACTCATTCTCTGGTTGACGGTGTAATGGTGGCACTGAATGTGTTCAGTGGTTGTGGATTTTTGTTTTTTGTTTTTTACTAAATACGTTCGATTCGTCACTTTCATGATCGTCCGGTTTTAACAAGGCTATTTAGCTAGTCATGATCGTCCGGTTTTAGCAAGGCTATTTAGCTAGTCATGATCGTCCGGTTTTAGCAAGGCTATTTAGCTAGTCATGATCGTCCGGTTTTAGCAAGGCTATTTAGCTAGTCATGATCGTCCGGTTTTAGCAAGGCTATTTAGCTAGTCATGATCGTCCGGTTTTAACAAGGCTATTTAGCTAGTCATGATCGTCCGGTTTTAACAAGACTAGTTAGCTAGTCATGATCGTCCGGTTTTAACAAGACTAGTTAGCTAGTCATGATCGTCCGGTTTTAACAAGGCTAGTTAGCTAGTCATGATCGTCCGGTTTTAACAAGGCTATTTAGCTAGTCATGATCGTCCGGTTTTAACAAGACTATTTAGCTAGTCATGATCGTCCGGTTTTAACAAGACTATTTAGCTAGTCATGATTGTCCGGTTTTAACAAGACTATTTAGCTAGTCAGCTGATAAGGTTGGACATCAGTGAAGTAGTACAAATCAGCCAGGTATCGCAGCCAACTTTATGTTAGGTCTAATTATCTTGTATATCTTTTGTTAACACATGGCGTTCTATAAAAATCGATTGAAATGCTAAAGGCAAAGGCAACATTTTTTTTCACATTTAATTTTTTTTTTTTTATGTCGGGCACTTTTCTGATTCTAATCACAATCTCTTGGAAGAAAGTGTTTATAAATGAATGGCCTTAAGCAATATGTATATAACTATTGTGTCCAGATAAAAATTATACGTGCAACACTATATCTATGAATGACACTTCCTATCAAAGACACATAATATTACTTCCAAAAATAGCATTGTCCGACCAAAGATAAATACTCATAACTAGCACTGCTGACCAAAGATAATACAATATTTGCATAACTAACATTGCTGACCAAAGATTAATACAATACTTGCATAACTAGCATTGCTGACCACAGATAAATAAAATAATTGCATATCATTGCCGACCAAAGCCAAGGTTATACAAGACTTGCATAACTAGCATTGCTGACCACAGATAAATACGGTTATACAAGACTTGCATAACTAGCATTGCTGACCACAGATAAATACGGTTATACAAGACTTGCATAACTAGCATTGCTGACCACAGATAAATACGGTTATACAAGACTTGCATAACTAGCATTGCTGACCACAGATAAATACGGTTATACAAGACTTGCATAACTAGCACTGCTGACCACAGATAAATACGGTTATACAAGACTTGCATAACTAGCACTGCTGACCACAGATAAATACGGTTATACAAGACTTGCATAACTAGCACTGCTGACCACAGATAAATACGGTTATACAAGACTTGCATAACTAGCACTGCTGACCACAGATAAATACGGTTATACAAGACTTGCATAACTAGCACTGCTGACCACAGATAAATACAATATTTGCATAACTAGCATTGCTGACCACAGATAATTATAACAATATTTGCATAACTAGCATTGCTGACCACAGATAAATACGGTTATACAAGACTTGCATAACTAGCATTGCTGACCACAGTAATTATAACAATACTTGCAAAACTTCTCACCAAATACAAATATAACAATATCTGCATAACTGGCATTGCTGACCAATTAATAATTAATAGTATACAATATTACTGGTATAACCAACATTGCTGACCAAAGACAATTACAATATTACTTGTATAACGAACACTGCTGACCAGAGACAATTACAATATTACTTGTATAACCAATATTGCTGATCAGAGACAATTACAATATTACTTGTATAACTAACATTGCTGATAAAGGACAATTACCATAACACTTGCATGACTAACATTGCTAACTAAAAAAAATTACAATATTACTTGCATGATCAGCATTCTGTGGCCAGTCAGCATGGGGCTACATTTGCTGCATATCAAAATGTGACAGGTCATCATTACCTTCAATAATGACTCAGTTAAGTAAACAAGAAACTGAAATCAACGAGAGACTGAATTGTCCAGAACTTCAAGGTGTGAGTTGTAGAGAAATGAAAAACTAATTAAGGTGTGAGCTGTGTCATATGATGGGGAATTCTCCCACATATTTTTTAATGAGATGCTATTTGCGATTTGTATAATTTAAAAATGTTACATAAAGTTTATATTTGGAAGTGAAGTCCACAAAGGACAAGCGTGAAGGAGAAATTAATATGTTGAGTGAGTAGTAGCCGCGGGGCAGGGATGTTGTTATTGTCTGGTAGAACACTGGAACACAGACCTCTAAGCAATAGCGCGCCAGCGTAAACATTAAGATCTAGATTCTAGAATCTTGGTTTTGTGGCCTTGGTTATATGTTATGCAAAACCTTATGCTGACGTAATCGCGGACATGTTTCTGGAGAGGTGACGTGTGTAGGTTGAAAGAGGCGAGAAAGTCATGGAGTTGAATTTGATTGGATCAGGAATGAGTAGGGTTGAAATGGGTGTGGTTTCAAGAGTAATAAGTCCATGACAGAAATTCTATACCTCACGGCGCGAAAGCGGCGGAAGCCGGAAGCGCCCCCTACAATCAATCAAATCTATACCTCACTCATTCCTTCACAGACACTTGATTCACATGCACACTTTAAGTGCTCACTCGTGATGAGTCTTCCCATGTCACGGTGTCCAGACGCTGGTAGTGAGCCACGGGTGGCATCCAGCAACAAAGGAATCAACAAACTACAAAACCTACAAACACAGACTTCGCCTCAACACGTCACTACTTCATGGGTGCAAAGGTCCGTTCACTAAAACATTGCACAGACGTCATTCCAGAACTATATAGGCCTACTCCTTGAAGTACATAATCTAGAACCGCAACAACACTGGAGACTAAAATATTTCCGTTTTGTACACTATTACACTGCCCAGTAATGCACAACAATATGTATTTCCCTACTTTAGTACCTATTACACTGCCCAGTACTGCACAACAGCTATTTTGTATACTACTGCCTTTTTCCCTATTGGCACGTAGTGTGTTTGACGTCACAGACCATTGTGCACCCATTTTCTCTGGGTAATAAAGCCCAGAGAAAAGCAATGTTTTACGTGTCCATAAAGTGGACAATACTTTATCATAGGGTCGTTCTGAAAAATGAACAATGAATTGTTGATCAATCAGATTTTCTGTGTGCAAGTACTGAACCGTCGGTCAATAATCGTGCGTCTGATAAATATTTCTGCTGCAACTGACATACATTTATCTTTCGATGTAAACACGTGACACCTACAGCGGGAAATCGAAACTGGTCATGTGCTCTTGAAAGTGTGTAGATATGTACAAGATATCTTCGCTCTTCTTGAAGTAGCACACCAAAACAAACAAAATCAAGGGCGTGAATGCATTACTGTTTGCATTTACAGGTGGTCGCGCTGGTTAGTAATTTATCTGAACGATTTCGGTCTGACAGAAGCAGTTTTGACTAGAAACATCATAAACCAACCTGTGGGGTATAGTCGATGTGCATTTGTGTAAATTGTATTCCTCGGAGTTGCTTGAAATAAAGGCCGTTAAGAGCGCGCCTTCACTACACACAGCGATAAGAATTGACAAAGAAAAGAAATGTTATATTGCACACGAAAGTGAGTCCGTCAGCAGGAAAGATTACTGCTGTGAAGGAAATACACAGCAAAATGTTATTGTAATGCGTCTCTTCACGCTTTTGCTCCGATCAGGGTAGATAACTGTAATTAACGCCGATATTACTGCAGGGCAGACAACCGCAGCTACTGACAATAAAGAGACGGACGCTTACATTGACTGGCAAAGAGTTTCTAGCGTGAAAAAAAAAATCTCCGTTAAACTGGCTAAACAATTTCATTACGTAAGAAGTTGCTTGAGAAAAACAACCGATTTTAAAATTTTTTATACGAACATGCGAGAGACAAAATGAAAAACAGTCAGTCAATAATAACTTACGTTCTTGTTCTTGCGTAGGCGGATCACTCTCTCCCTTGAGGTTGTCGAGAACTTCACAAAATCGACATTTTTTCACCGATCACGTCATTAGGAAAGTCGAGACTTTATTATTGATCATATTTACAGGAAAGTCGAGATTTTACCACTGATCATGTTTGTAGGAAAGTCGAGATCTTTCCAGTGATCAAGTTTACAGTTAAGTCGAGATTTGTTCCCTAGAAAGGTCAAAATGGTATCGCTGATCATTAGGCCTACATCATAAAAGTGATAATTTGATCACTGATCGTGATATTTTTATAACTAACTCTTCAAGAGGAAACTTCAAATTACATCACTTGGAAGGAGATGAGAAACCCACATCTGTTCAACACTCACCACGGTCGACAAGTCTTTATCAATGAATGTACTCATGGGCACATCACGATTGTGAGTTATCGCTGTTATATTCATAAGACAGACAGGGTAACTGATTGTATTAATGGCTGGTCGAGGGTGTATCACTGAATATATCGACAAACAATTATGTTCGCAGGTCTGGTTGTGTCGTGGACGAATGCGACTGACCGCATGCAAAAGTCTGTCGTAGTTTTAACTTATAAAATTTCACACTTTTCATGGCAGAATCACTGAAATGTAGCCAAGTTGTATCACCGATTGTATTCTTACAGAGCCACGTTGTATAAATGGTATTCTCATATGGTCCTTCGTATGACGAATGCAGTTGTATCAGTGACTTAGTCTATCTTGATCTGGTTGCAGCTTTGTCATAGCAATAGTGACACTCTTTAAAAGGACTTTCGTAATTCGACATTGAAATAGCACTTTAAACACTTTCAGCACTTCATAGTCCACTAAGTCCACTGTAATCTCTAGACGTAATACAAAATGAAACAAACTCTCACTGAAAGCGTTATGGTTCGAACTGATGGAAGGTGAGCTACTGTGTGAAAGGCGATGTTCAGTGCACATGTACTTGATGAAAAAGCCCGTAAATATTAAGGCACGCCCTTTTGCCCAAGTTTGCAGCTATTTTCTCTCACTGACTTTTCACCTCCGGCGCAGGAAAAGTCGTGTCACTTCACTAAAAAATAAGAGGTTGTCTTGGTGCGTGCGAACTAGACTGGCGTTTACTCAAAGATTGAAAGTAAACAAAATTCATACAAACTTCCAATACGAGAACGATTTAATTTTAAAGAATGTGACATCAGAATGGGAATAATCAAACGTTGCATTAATGGGCTCAGTACTGTGTTTGTCAGGTTCCCTTCTGTTTCCACTATTTTCCGTGTTACGTCACTGATGTTTGTTTAAATGCATAATCGGCCTTTCTGTTTCCATTTATTATTTTCCAGTATTACGTCACTGATGTTTGTTACCGGCCCTGCTGTTACCATTTATTATTTTCCAGAATTACGTCATGTATGACTGTTTCAATGCTTCACCGGCAGCAAAAGCCAGTGTTTTATTATTATTACTTATTGTGGTATTTTGAAACAGAATCCGCATTATTCTGGACAGTATTTTTATAAACTTATGTTTCGACACCCTGTATGAATTCATTATTCAACATGTATTCGTACACACTTGAATAATTAGTTAATATTGCTAATGATAAACAGAATGTAAATCATTAGATATAATTTAAATCGGTTTCAACATGTTAATATGAAAAACTCGGCCTGCTGCAGAAAGCAAGTGCCTGGATGTCAAGAAGTGACCGCAGTCATAATTTCATGCAACTGTTCAATCAGACAAATATTTCATAACAAATTATCTTTAAATGATTATTATGTCATTAAAATGCGTGTGTGTGTGTGTGTGTGTGTGTGTGTGTGTGTCACTATACTAGACAAATGTCAGTGGACGTTTTATTAACAGACTGCTTGGCTATTGCTGCGTTATCATTCTGTTAGTTGCTATACCAACAGTCATTTAGCTACTGCTTTGCTCACAGTTCTATTGACTATTGATGTTGGGCAGTCTTTGGGCTATTGCTCTGATAAACAGCAAGTGTTGGCTATTGCTGTGTAACAGTTTGTTAGCTAATGTAAGGTAACAGTCTTTCGTCTTTTACTATGTAATAGTTTGTTGTCTATTATGTAACAGTCTGTTCAGTGTTGACTATTGGTTTTGCTCTGAAAACACAAGAACCGATATTATGCTACAACTGCAAATGTAGCTCAGAGCTGATAAAAAACAAACAAACAAACAAACAAACAAAACATTAGCGCTATGTACGTCAATGAAGAATGTTTAGATTTAATAAAGTGACAGACACGAGTTGGCCGTATTGAGGGAGACTAATCTGCCCTAAGCAAGCTGATATAAGCGAGTTGTGTCCCTTCGTTTGAAAGTCATTCCGAGGTCATACTGCGGTCTATTGTCCTTGTGAAGTTTTAGGAAAATAATTCAGTTTGATAGTGGTAGTGAGCAGTCACTTAGCTTACGTATCTGTGACCTTAAAATAAAAAGCATGAGTAGGAAGGAGTGCAAAGGTGGTATCTAATAATTCAGACGTTTTGAAGACGTGTTATAAATCATTACTAATCCAGACGTTTTTAAGACGTGTTATAAATCATTACTAATCCAGACGTTTTGAAGACGTGTTATAAATCATTACTAATCCAGACGTTTGTAAGACGTGTTATAAATCATTACTAATCCTCAAAAGGTTGCGGTCGTTTGAGATACACATTCGCCATATGAGTCGGAACGAGTATACATGAAGAATGACGTTTCATACTAAATTCTCGGTTAGTGACGTGTAATGATTGGTACGAAATTTTGGGCTGCTGAATGAAATGCAGTGTGTGTGTGACTATGTGTGTGTGACTGTGTGTGTGTGTGTGTGTGTGTGTGTGTGTGTGCGTGCGTGCGTGCGTGTAAGAGAGAGCGTGTGCATGGCGTGCTCGCTTCAGTTTATTGTATGCTTGAGTAAGAATATTTTAAAAGTTCTGGAGAATTCATTTAAGTCGGTGTCTATAGAAAAAACAAACTTTGAAATCTAACAAGATCGCTTCCTTTATTCATTCATTAAGATGTATAAATATATTATGCTTAATACAGTTACAGTTTTATGACAAACATCAGTATCTTTCAATTATAACTTAGTGCTGTTATAAAATAGTATTTATATGTGTTGTAACTTTGGTTGGTTAATTAATCACTATTCCTCTCTGTGTACTCCACATAAAAAGTAGCACAAAAATAAAAAATAAATTATCACTGCTATATAAAATAACTTGCTGACTTGCTGGATTACAATCAGATATGAATAATGGGGTTGCGTTCAGAAGAATAACTGGTTTGCAATTAGTATCAATACTGGGGTTGTATTCATTAAGAATATTTCGGTTATAATCAGTATGAATACTGGGGTTGCGTTCAGTAAGAATAACTGGGTTACAACTATTATGAATACTGGGTTTATGTTCATTAAGAATAATTGGGTTACAACTATTATGAATACTGGGGTTGCGTTCAGTAAGAATAATTGGGTTACAGCTACTATGAATATTGGGGTTGCGTTCAGTAAGAATAATTGGGTTACAGCTACTATGAATATTGGGGTTGCGTTCAGTAAGAATAATTGGGTTACAGCTACTATGAATATTGGGGTTGCGTTCATTACGAAAAGCTCGAGCAATACCCCATGCAAAAGTATGTGTCCTGAATACCTAAGCACACCACTGTCTACTCGAGGACCTCAAGATGTAACTGACTTAAGGGGCTGAGCCGACTGCTACACTTCTGCTTACGAGTAAGTAAAACAAACCCAAGATAGGTGAAACAAGCAGTTAGATACAAATAATCAACATTTTCTGACGCTAGTTGTGTGTTAATTATTCCGGTCACAAATTAATACGTGGAGCCAAGTTGTCAGCTGGCTTCGAGAAGCATCAAGGGCGATAACTGTCCAGAAATAGCTATCTGTCAAGAATACGAACTGTCTAGGTGGTCTGAACTTGAAATTTTTTATAACTTAGTCCTGACAGAGATAGCAGCTAAGGTCACCAGTGTAAATAATAAATAAACGTCGAAGTCTATGACCAAATAAAAGATGGACGCTACTAGGTGAAAACAGAGTGTAAAGCCATGGCCAACAAAAGCATAACAGAGGAAAGCAGAAAGAATTGAAAAGAAAAGGCCAAGATAAAAGAGTAGGGAAAAGGGCGAGTATCAACCAGCTTGGGTGGGAAAAGGATGGGTATTAATCAACTTGGGTGGCGTGGGTCTGAAGTTGTCACTGTCAATCTAAGAGTCCCCGACGACAAGAAAACTAATCCAGAAGTTGTTCACATGTGGAACAGTGACCTTTTAATGAACCTCCCAGACCGACAGGCCAAGGTTCGGAAAACCTATGATCCTTTCATCTTGACAGGAATAAAACTCTACACTATGGTCTTATATTTGTGGTACACTAGGACTCTTTATTCCTGCCGAATCTCAAAGTGGGACACATCCACTGTAACATAATATTTACGTTTTAGGAAAGGAAACGTATAAAGATAGTCAGACCTAATATCTGTCATTAACGCCTGGCCGTTCAGACACGGTGTAATAATGTTAAGGGAAAATATGCAACCAAGACAGTACAATCTCCCCGTGCGATATAAAAGCACACTTGTGCATTTTATTTTTCATTTCCACCTGTGGCAGTGCAACTGTTCATTTCAGTCATGACGAAATGCTGTATAGGGGGAAAAATGTTTAGAAAGCAATATATGTATGTACACGTGCACTTTGGTCAGGCTGAAATACTAGATAGGGAAACCGTGCGTACAAAATAGTATTGTCCTATATAGCACAAAGTATTATTCTGTTTAATTAACTTTGCTTTAACTTTATTCATATTTCTTTTCTAATAATATATATACAAAGTACGGGCTTAGCGCGGATTACTTTCGCGGATCTGTCACGTGTCAGACCTTACAGCCAATCCCAGTCTTTCCGCACTTCAGCACATGCACAAAAAATAAATGTTTCCCTCTAGATGACACGTGACGGTTTTCCATGAGAGAATGTTTGCATGGTTTGACTTGTTAAAAGTACGACAATGACATCTGTCAGTTAAAGTGAGCGAAGACCTTTTTAAAATGTCATTCTGATAAAGAGAGTAGCTCGATGTATAAATTAGAGAAAAAGATAGTAAGAGAGAGTGTACTGTGTGCATAGAAGAAGGTCCTGTACATCTCTCGCGCGCCTTTTTTTCTTTTTACAAAACTACGTGTCGGTCAACGGTCAAAGATCACCAGTGTAAATAGCATGATTAATTACCTCAAAGAATCCTGTAATAAGATAACACTACAAACATAAGGAGACATATGGCTAAATAAGCAAATTGCACAGGTTCATGAAATGATTGTTCAAAACAAAAGAAAGAAACATTTAGTTATAACATTTGTCACCACATTCATAGGCGACGTCAGCACTTCTGGACACTAGTGACGTAATATACTCTTTGTAACTAGTGACGCCAGTACTAATGTAATCTAATTAGTGACGTCAGGCTTAATACATAATGCAGGTACATTGCTGTCAATGGACAACATAATGGAGGTACATTGCTGTCACAATGAAAGTGCTAACTCAATGGACAACAATAATGCCGGTATATTGTTGTCTCAATGAAAGTGCTCAAGGTCAACAAAATGCAGTCACACAGCACAATGAGGACAGCATAATAAATCACTTGCGATGACATTACAACCTTGCTTAATACGCAAAATCAAACACAGTGACGTCACAGAGTAGTATGAGGCAATCAGTACACACAGTGATAAAACTAAGAAAGTTCAATGTAATCACTGCGCACAATGACGTCACTTGATGCAATCATGACGCACGATATTACCAGACAACAAAATGCAGTCGCATTGTGTAGTGCAACCAGAGAAAAGGGCTAGTTTCTTCTCTTGGCCAACATTTGTTATCATCATTAACAACCAGAGTTGATTTCTACTCCTGGTCTACACTTTGAACCAGCATTAACAGTAAGAGAAAAGAGCTGATTTCTACTCCTGGCCTACACTTACAACCAGCATTAACAGTAAGAGAAATGAGCTGATTTCAACTCCTGGCCTACACTTGCAACCAGCATTAACAGTAAGGAGAAAAGAGCTGATTTCTACTCCTGGCCTACACTTAACAACCAGCATTAACAGTAAGAGAAAAGAGCTGATTTCTACTCCTGGTCCGCTGTTCATTTATAAATGTGCTGCTTTCCTCCAGACGATAACTGTCGCAGGATGTCACTGGCTCACATATGTTGCTATGATTTTTATGCAAAGTCTGTTTTCACTTTGCTGATTCTACGGTTCGCATTAACACCTTCTAATATGTTGTACTTTCACAAAAAGGGGTCAATGTCCTTGGCAAGCTGATTATCTTTCACATTTATGCGTCTCACGCTAAGCCTTCTTGCGAATCTCGGTGAATGAAAATAAAACTGGTTTTTCTAAGGTTTGTGGATTTCATGTGGAAGTAATTATCATCCATTAATTATATCTTCCGGATACCTATGTTCTGGTCTCCAACACACACACACACACACACACACATTTAAAAACCACAATCACACGCACGCATACATCTTAGTTGAATTCAACCGAAGCAGTTATATTACTACAATGTGTCCTAAAGTCTTCTCTCACACTCTACCTACCAAAAGTGATTACAACTATCATAAGGTTTCAAAAGATGACAATAAAGATTTGTCACAAGAATAATAGTTGCACACTCTACCTACCAAAAGTGATTACAACTATCATAAGGTTTCAAAAGATGACAATAAAGATTTGTCACAAGAGTGATCATCATAAAGATGTTATTATGTCTCTGACAAGAGTAATCAATATAGCGCTGCTTTTCAGTCCAATGCTTACGTCCGTGCGTGGGTGGATGGGGTTTCGGACGAATTTCTTTTATGTCGAATGAAAACAGGCGAGTAAAATATTTTCAGTTAAGAGAATTAGAAAAAAAAAAAACACTTTTTTTTTTCGAACGTGAACAGGTGAGTAATTTTTTTTAAAATATGTATTTTTTATGACTCTTAACTAGTTACAAGCTAATATTTCATAAAATTTGCGATTGTAATATCAGCATTTGCTAGCAAATAGATGTAAGGACTGCCTAATTCGTGATTAGATGCTCACCTTAATACAGACTGCATATTTAATGTATTAAGTTCGTACACCAGGGATATATGTGTGTTAAATGAAATTATCCCCAGACTTCAAGGTAAACAAAATCAAGCTAATTGCTCTTAAAACGAAGAATAACTGCTCTCAAAGCCAAGAATTAATAAAATACTTAAAAACCATTAATGCCGTCTTCTGTATCTGTGAAACCATAATTCAGGAACTCTGCCAGGTCTTTCTTATTCTTGCTTGATGCCATCTGAAGGGTACAGGTGAAAATGATTAAAAACGGGGAAATTTAAGCAAAATAGAGTTGTACTTAGAGAACAATAAAGAGATACAATGAAGTCTTCAGCTCTTTATCAAATGAAATGCAATTTCACAAGACCTGTCAAATGTCACACATCCAAGATAATTCTGGCACTAGTTATATAATAAGCGTGGAGAGTGTTGCTAGAATTCAAACTTGAACTTAACGATTTGAAGTATCTGCTCGAGTCACAAGAGTCGTGGATTCGGTATTCTATGCTTTATGAAGTATCAATGTGTGTCAGAGTAAATTTACCTATCCCTATTTCTAGAATTAATTGCTATATAAACTGTTAAATTGTCAAAGTGACCCAACCTTGAGCACTACTTATGATGATATTTTTGGGCACTCCTTAAGACGGTCTTTTTGAAAGTGTCAGAGTTGGAGTACACACCTCGTGTTGAGAATATGCTAGAAATTGCTGATGCAATCCAAACCAGTTCCACCTAGAAGAGTAGTTTTTATTATCCAATGGTAAAGATTTACGGAAATGAGACTAGCCAATGGGCTGAGAGCAAACGTTTACCTACTGTAGAGAATTCTATTGTCTAATCTCTTGAATTTGGAATGCCAAGAAGTCAGGCCATGGAAAGTTGTCATTAGCTTTGGTGAGTTAATTGACTGAGAGAGAGAGAGAGAGAGAGAGAGAGAGAGAGAGAGAGAGAGAGAGAGAGAGAGAGAGAGAGAGAGAGAGAGAGAGAGAGAGAGGACTTAGAAATATTTCGTGCATTTTGCTATTGTTATGTTATACTTGTGATTTACATAGAGATGTATTTTGTGAGTAGATTTTACTTCTACAAATTGTGAACTATGATGCTTATATGTTGTATGCTAAACACTTGACACTGTTTCTAGTGAATGCGCTTATAAAATTGATATGCTGTATTTATTAGGCTGTGTGCATGTATTGAAATAATAAATACTGTTGCTGGTAACTGTAAGTTGAGACTTGAATGTAAGAGGGAATGGAGTTAAAGATGTATACACTGGAAACTTAGTAGCAGTACCGATAACTGCTTTGCTCCACAGGAACTACGTGAAAACCTTTCATCTTGATGTTCTATTTATGAATGATTCCCGTGGAGCCTTTTTCCCTTCTCTTCTATTCAAAGAGGGTAGTTGGAGGTGTGTTCTGCTGCTTTAGTTAGGTTTTATTTATTTTATTCTTTTTTATAGTTGCAGGGCTACAACCGATATCCCGATGAGTTGGATTTTTTGAAGTGGTCTTAGTAGTGGTTTGCTTCTGCCTTTGGGTTTTGTGGGCAAGGTAGTAGGAGATGGGGTAAGATTGTTGATTGGTGGAAGTGTGCGTTTGTGGTTTTGTGAGCAGGGTAGTAGGAGATGGGGTAAGATTGTTGATTGGTGGAAGTGTGCGTTTGTGGTTTTGTGAGCAGGGTAGTAGGAGATGGGGTAAGATTGGTGATTGGTGGGAATCTAAGTACACATACTGCCTATTTCGTAATATGGTACTAAATGCCCGCTTGCACTGTTGTCAGACTGAACACTTACTGTTTAAATATACACACTACTGCTTTGAATGTAGTTAAACAGTGTTCTCTTAGAAAGCAGTACAGACTATCCATTTACTTAATGAAATACACGCGCTATTTATTCTGTGAGTTTTATACAGTGCCAGCGTGAGTGTAATACACATACCCCAGTAGGCCTACTATATAAACGTACACACTGTTTACTTCGGAAATAGTATACTGTGCCCACTAGGACTGTAATACAGACTGTCCTATCTCTTTACACATGCGTGTACAGTCTATTTCTATTTCGAAAGTATTATACAATGCCCTATTCTAATACAATGCACGCATGCACTACAACACACACACTCAAAAGCACTAAACCAATACACAAAGCCCACTTACTCACACGTATTAAACAAACACACTTGCTAAAACACATGTACAAGCACACCTATAAGGAACATCTACATAACACATCGACACACTGGCTAAATTACATTTGCAAATATTTTCAAAACTCTAGTTCTACTGTATATATGAATGTATAAATGAATTTCCATGATAAAGAATAAGAGAAACTAACATTTAAATAAATACACTTCACAACCCGTAAATTGACACCATGAGATAGGAGTATATGAAGTTAGACTGATGTTAGTTTACCATTTGCAAAGGTCAAGGGTCAATCTACAAGGATTAATAACCGAGCCAACAATTAACTCCTTGCTTTATGTCACGAGCTATGTTTCATACAGATTTTATGTCCAAACCGACGGTACATGAAAGAAATCCTTCACCCTCTTAAATCGGCACTAAAGCACTCTCTTGCCAGACGATTCAATAACATGTGACTGGCAGCTCTTGAATAAACTTTTCTTGCCTTTTCTGCAGGCCGAACTGAATTCATAATGGTGGGGTTTTATGTCCGTGACAAAACAGATGACGCAAACAGCAAAGGATTATGGGAATCAGAATCATTTCCCATTCACCAAATAACTTGTCAAAGGGCAGATAAGTTGTCTCGGTTGTAATCCTTGAATGGAAAAACTCATACCTGTGAGATTTGGGAGTTTGGGTTTAGCACTGTCACACATGTATACAGAGTAAGAATTGGGCTTCTAATATAGCCTAGTCGTGTCAAAACTCTCATTAATTCTTGCTCTAGCACACATTTTACTTGGCGAAGTTTAAATTATCTACTGTATCCAAAGTAAATCAATTAAATAGCAAAGTGTCTCCCGATTAAATCAAAATCATCGAAATCACTCATTATAATATCTGCCTTCCATTCAATTTCACATCTCAAAAACAAAGTCACTGAAATCACTCATTTTAACATCTGCCTTCCATTCAATTTCACATCTCAAAAACAAAGTCACTGAAATCACTCATTTTAACATCTGCCTTCCATTCAATTTCACATATCAATATACTGTATTGTGAAAGAGTGCTCTAGCATTGTCTATAGTAGAAACGTTATTTCACACATACTTCACAACGATACCCTACAACACAAAGTTCATCGTCAAAATTGTCAGTTTTAAAATCTACATGAAACAATCAATTGTATATTTAACCACGTCACAAGGTCAGCTTTAAACAGATATTATCTCAACAACTCTCCATATAATAAAGGCTACTTAAAATGTACATCTCTGAGTCAACATCTGTCTATAACACAAGGGCTACCCTAAACAGACAAGGGCTACCCTGATCTATCCTTGCTACAAAGGCTACCTAAACAAACAGCCCCTCATCTATCCAGGCTGCAAGTGATACCTTAAACAGACAGCTCCTCATCTACCCATGCTACAAGGGCTACCTTAAACAGACACATAGCATCTATCCATGCTACAAGGGCTACCTTAAACAGACACATAGCATCTACCCATGCTACAAGGGCTACCTTAAACAGACACATAGCATCTACCCATGCTACAAGGGCTACCTTAAACAGACACATAGCATCTATCCATGCTACAAGGGCTAACTTAAACAGACACATAGCATCTATCCATGCTACAAGGGCTACCTTAAACAGACACATAGCATCTATCCATGCTACAAGGGCTACATTCAACAGACACTTCACATCTATCCATGCTACAAGGGCTACCTTAAACATACACATAACATCTATCCATTCTATAGCTTTATAAGGCCCTTAAGTATAAGGGCTACTTTAAACAGACACTTCACATTGATCCATGCTACAACGGCGACCTTAAACAGACAATTCACATTGATCCATGCTACAACGGCGACCTTAAACAGACAACTCACATTTATCCTTGCTACTACAACTACCTTAAACAGACAGCCCTCATATATCCAAGTTACTAGGGCTCCCTTAGACAGAAAGCTCTGCATCCAAAGCTAACAATAAGACTGGTGGTGATAATTGTAAATACACAGTAATAAGATTTGTGGTGATATTGGTGAATACATCGCAATGAGATTGGTAGTGACAATGGTGAACAGACAGGAATAAGATTGGTGATACTGATGAATACACAGGAATAAGAGTGGTGGTGATGCTGGCGAATGCACAATAATAAGATTGGTGGTGCTGTTGGTGAATACACGGCAATAAGATTAGTGGTGATACTGGTAAATACACTTGAATGAGATGGTGCAGATGTTAGTGAATATACAGCAAGAAGATTTGGTGTGATGTTGCTGAATACTCGGCAATAAGATTGGTGGTGATGGTAGTGAATACACAGCAATAAGATTGGTGGCAGTGAGGTTGGTGATGTTGGTGAATACACAGCAATAAGATTGGAGTGGTGTTGGTAAACACTCAGCAATAAGATTGGCGAGATGTTGGTGAATACGCAAAAAATAAGATTGGCGGTGATGGTGGTGAATATCTTGCAATAAGATTGGCCTGATGTTGGTGAATACACAATAGAAAGATTGGAGGTGAAGGTGATGAATGCACAAAAACAAGACAATATTTCTGTAAGTGAAAAACATATTAAAAGAGAAAATGAATCTGTATTTAATCTATATTTAGCAAGCTTCCATCCACCCACTATCTCTCCAACATATGGTTATCAATATGTAATAAGGTCAATAAATTTAACAATAAATATATTAAATCAACAATCAAATATACATATAACAAATACAATGAAAAGAATATTTCACAGCAAATTTTCCACGAAACAATGTTTGAATAAATTCAATGCCTATAATGTTATATCCTAATTCACAGATTAATTAGTGTCAATATAAATCATCATATAATTATTATCTGAGAACAGAAATGGAGTTATAGAGAAATAAGCACTAATAGTTTGTACATGACCACTGTCTAGAACACAATAGTTTTTCGCGTTCTTTCATAACAAAGTCACAAGTCTATTGCTTACAATAGAACTGTTAGTTTCCACATGTTCCTCTAGCACACAGTAGATTAATTATTCGTGAGCTATTGTTCTCTCGAGGCTAATCTCGGCACTCCTTCGCCGTATCAGTTCCCTCAAGCAGAACAACGTACCAATTTCCAGCAAGTTCACGGTACCAGAAATTCCATGATGCAGTCAAGCATACTTTGCCACCATACATCAACAGAGTGCAGTGTTTCCTTACACTTACAGGCTGGGGGTAGATACTTCTTGAATCTAACACGGTCGTAGCAGTTTATAAGTCAGTAAACCATACGATTCTAGTGAAAAACTAAAAAGTCTGCTTCATCCCTGTAAAATATAACCGGGCAAATTTACTCCCCCCTCCCCCCCCAGTGTCCCAAACTGTTTTGTATCGAATCGTGAACGACACATACATGTGACGATCAATGAATGTGTGTATTCATACACATGTTGTTTGTTCATAAAAGTAACATGTAGACATCAATAAATGTGTGTATTCATACACATGTTGTTTGTTCATAAAAGTAACATGTAGACATCAATAAATGTGTGTATTCATACACATGTTGTTTGTTCATAAAAGTAACATGTAGACATCAATAAATGTGTGTATTCATACATGTTGTTTGTTCATAAAAGTAACATGTAGACATGGTTGTGGAACAGTTTGCTTTTCACTTAACATGTAAGAGTCTTTCTTAATGTTAACTATCAAATATTATTTGTTTATAATTCTTTGTAAACTACTGCAAATACCCTTGGTAACACAGACAACACGACAACGTGTGCACAAGCAAACCCCCCAAACTTGGCACGCGGCTATAAATATCAATGTCATTGCGGTTGTAAGAGGATGTGGTGATGAAAACACTAACACCTGCTGAGTGACAAATTTATGATGTGGAGACAGACATCGCTCATATTATTTCACGTGTGTACTTGCTGATGCAACGATATAATTTCTTGGCACAGTATTATACTATTAATTTATTTTCTAAATGTGATCTAACAACAAACCCATTAATTACATCCAAGAAGCTATTTCTCCAAGAAAAGATTATGTGATTAATAGTGTTTAGAATGACAGGTTAATGTATTAACATTGTACTTAACTCCTAAATAATACAGGGTATATTGCAGTGCGTGAGTGTTTTCTGACGACAGCCAAGGTATGTTATTGTGTACGTTAGTTTGTCTTAATGCAAACACTGACTGTTGTGTTTCCTGACGACAGCCAAGGTATGTTATTGTGTACGTTAGTTTGTCTTAATGCAAACACTGACTGTTGTGTTTCCTGACGACAGCCAAGGTATGTTATTGTGTACGTCTTAATGCAAACACTGAATGTTGTTTTCTGACGACAGCCAAGGTATGTTATTGTGTACGTTAGTTTGTCTTAATGCAAACACTGACTGTTGTGTTTCCTGACGACAGCCAAGGTATGTTATTGTGTACGTTAGTTTGTCTTAATGCAAACACTGACTGTTGTGTTTCCTGACGACAGCCAAGGTATGTTATTGTGTACGTTAGTTTGTCTTAATGCAAACACTGACTGTTGTGTTTCCTGACGACAGCCAAGGTATGTTATTGTGTACGTTAGTTTGTCTTAATGCAAACACTGAATGTTGTGGGGTATTTTTTATGCGTTAGTTCGCCTTGTGCGTGTCTTTCACGTTCTAATCAAACCTTTATCTTGTGCGCGTTAGTTTGTGTGCGTGTGTGTGCATGTGTGTATGTATGTGTGCATGTATGTGTGTGCTTGTGCGTGTATGGGTGTGTGTTTGTACTAACGTTGGTATGTTTTGGAGGAAAAAAAACCATAGTATTCTGTTTAAACTTCCCTGATGAAAGAATGTTTTGCTGTTTTGTCCGCATTATTTCATGGCGCTATAATTCTTTATTTTATTTTTTAAATTTAATTTGTTCTGACAAAAGAATGTATCATTTATGTGTTAGATTATTAATTCTTTTTATAGTGCACAGTTAAAACTTTATAGAATAGTAAATTCCATACAATAAATGCAGATTTTGCACTTACTCTACTGATATAATTTAAAAAATATTTTAAAACTTTTTTCTTCCGGGGGCGGTGATAGTATTCTGCTGTGGCGAAAGAACTGTCATTTTGAGCGTGAATTTGACCTGACAAGAACATTTTCGTAGACTGTCGTTTGTGCTTTAGTTGATTCTGACAAGAGCAATTTGTGGTGTTCCTTGGACAGAAAAAATAAAGCACGTTTGTGTGACGTATATTATTATGACGTAAACATTGCCTGTTGTTTTGTGCATTAGTCTGATCTGACAAAATGCATTGTGTGTGCATTTGTGCGTTAGGTTTTCTAAACAAAGGCTTTTAGAAGGAACATTATTAAGACTAATAAACGATTGACATATATATATGGTATCACACTATTATGTCATATCACACTGCTTTAAGAAAGAAAGAAAGAAAGAAAGAAAGAAAGAAAGAAAGAAAGAAAGATTTTCAAAGTCATCACTAGGACTTTGATGACTGAACACAATCTGAAAATGAACAAAAGCAGACATTCCACAAGGGAAGACAAACACAAAATAGAACAAGACCGATCGATCGAGTTTGCCATAACGTTCAGTGTCGTGTGCAAGCCAGTAAATCCGTGGAGAACTTCCAAACATACACAAAAAACGTCCTCACAGTAACCTTGACCTAGAGAATGGTTTACCGGATGCAACAAACATTAAAATTTTATTTTTTTTCCCAAGCCACGCGATTGACATGAAAGTAGATCATTAATCCACATGTTGGCTACGTTCGAAACTCAATGCATTCGCTAGTAAATAAGCAGATGCCGGGCTGGATGCAGATTTAGGCCCCTTGTTGCTGGTCCAAAGAGAAAGTGATTTGAGTGTGTGTGGGGGGGGAGGGGGGTGTCTTTCGGTTTCAATGAGTGAAAAGATCAGCGGGGTGGATGGGTAAGGGCTTTTACTCAATATGACATCTAGTTTCATCGTAATTCAGAATAATGTATTATATATCAAGTCAAAACACAACTAGGTAAACATCTCTCTCTCACACACACACACATACACACACGCACGCGCACATATATATTTAGTCCACAGCAAAAGAGACCCTAGGTTTCCAAAGATAGAACAGTTAGATGCATTGTATCAAAAGTAATGTTCATTTGATCACAAAGTCTGTCTCAGTACGGTTATGATCACTTAAACTATTTATCCTGTAACAAAAAAATAAATGAAAGTCGATCTTTTGTATATATTAAAATTCAGTCTCCAAGATTAAAATTTTGAACAGAAGTCCGCATTATTTCAATTTATCAATTTAACAACGATGTAATTATTTTGTTTTCAGCATTACAAGAGTAGCCCATACTGACATTGAATCTATTTCGATTCATTCAACACTGGTCTGGTTGATTCTTTACATAAACACTTAAAGAAAGGCGAAAATTAAAAGCTACTGGCCAGTGGAGTAAGCATGAAAATGTACGTACGCCTAAACTTTCCATCTGCCAAGTAAAGCACAGTGCTTTGCTTCTCTGACAGTAAACATTTTCTATCCTCAGTGATCTCTAACCCTTTATCTGTCAAAAAAATAAAGAGTCTCCTTTCAAACCCAAATTCGACTGTCTTGATTGCTTTTTTGAAACAACACAACTGAGTAGTCTGTAGTGAAATAGTTTGATTTGACATATCACAAAAGATTATATATACTCAAATGACTCTGTAATGACAAGATGTATATGTGATTCTGTATTTATAGGATGTATCTGGTGAACCTGCCGTGATAATGTGTGTCCAACTGATGCTATAATGACAACAGGTATTCAACTGATTTTCTAGTGCCAAGATATACTCAAACGATTCTCATAAGATAAAAATGTATTCATTTAATCCTACACTGTATCCTAATGATTTTCTAGTGCCAAGATATACACAAACGATTCTCATAAGATAAACGTGTATTCATTTAATTCTACACTGTATCCTAATGATTTTCGAATGACAAGATATGTGCAAATAATTCAAAGTGATAAAAGTATTCAATTCTTTTATACTGATACGATATGCACATACGTTTACAACGGATTCTATCATGATATGATGTATTTGATTGGCAGGCCCTCTAACGCAGTAGGCAAAGCAAGTGACCTCTCAATGTGCCTTACATTTAAAAAAAAAAACAACCAATAAATACGCTTATCATTTATCTTTTGCACTGGATGTCATCAGTCACATCGTCATCTTGTCTGCTTGTGTAAATTCACCATCATTCGCTCACAATTCTTTTCAAGTCACCTCGCAAGGCTGATGCTACCGTTTCAAATATGTGACAGAGTTTGCGCAGAAAAATTCTGCCTGCTTCTTCGGTTTTAAAGCAACAATCACTCAGTGGCAGGGTTGTCTACTGAGCGATAGACACGACTATGTAAATTCATACGAGCTCTGACACGTTGTTTCTTATTCATCCAATTGCATTCTTCTTTACATTTATTTTTCGGTTTCAAATTTTAAATTATATCAGTAGGGTAAGTGCAAAATCTGCATTTATTGTATGGAATTTACTATTCTATAAAGTTTTAACTGTACACTATAAAGATGAATTTACTATTCTGTAAAGTTTTAACTGTACACTATAAAGTGAATTTACTATTCTGTAAAGTTTTAACTGTACACTATAAAGATGAATGTACTATTTTGTAAAGTTTTACCTGTACACTATAAAGATGAATTTACTATTCTGTAAAGTTTTAACTGTACACTATAAAGATGAATGTACTATTTTGTAAAGTTTAACTCTACACTAATGATAGGCAAATTTACCCTGCTACAACAATACTGTAAAGTTTTAAGTGTATACTATAAATACTGTATTTACTAATCTGTAAAGTTTTAAGTGTATATTATAAATACTGTATTTAGTAATATGTAAAGTTTTAATTGTATATTATAAATACTGTATTTACTAATCTGTAAAGTTTTAAATGTATACCATAATATGGCATTTATAATCTGTAAAGTTTTAACTGTACATATAATATGGAATTTGCTATTCTGTAAAGTTTTATTGTACACTATAAATATGGAATTCAATATTCTGTAAAATGTTAACCATACATATAATATGGAATTTACTATTATGTAAATGTTAACTGTACACTATTATATGGAATATATTAATCTGTTAACTGCACACTAGGGAAACAAACTTAAACAGTGACGTCATTTCATTCTTTAATGTAATATATCACCTAGCACAACTCGTGACCACTTTTTTAGTTGACATCTTAAGAAGAGATGAACCGTGACAGATTTTACAAAGAGATGAACCCTTAAGATATTAAGATGGGCTGGTCTGTGATAAGTTCTGATAGGAGATGAACCATGACATTAGATATTAAGATGGGCTAGTCTGTGATAAATTGTAAAAGAGATGAACCGCAACAAATACGATGATGGCGTGTCAGTGATAAATTGTAAAATGAGATGAACCACGACAGATATTAATATGGGCAGAACAATGACATAACTTAAAAAAGAAATGAATAAACAATATATCTGTGACAAATATTTCCAACTCTTCCTTTATTTATCACTTTCCTTTTTATATTCATTATCCACTTCTGCTTTTTATTCATGAAATTTGTTTGGGTGATAATTGGAGCACTTTCTCATATTGCCAACATTTATGATACATATTAAGTAGATGTCACACACCGCACGTTGAGAAGAAAGGCAATGTGGAAAATAACAGGACCCTCCTAAAATAGATTATTGGACATTGCCCAGAGTACCATCATAACTGAAGGACACTGCTCATCACTCATAGTGGAATTCAATAGTGTAAATTCCTGGGAATGTACTAATCACTCAAAATCTTGTTGTGAACAAATGGCTTATTGTATGATGCAATTGTCTCCTAAGAAGTTAGCCAGTTAGAGTCAGCCAAAGGTCACATATTGACCAACATGTCAAAATAGGCCATTATATCAAGGTCTTATTATTAACACAACAGTAGGCCTATAACATAATTGTAGGCCCACATTTCAAAGCTTTATTAGTAACACAATATTAAGCCAATATATCAAGGTCGTATTAATAACAGAATATTAGGCCCATAATATCGAAGTCTTATTCATTACACAATAATAGGCCTATATATCAAGGTCAACACAATATTTGGTTTTATGCCAAGGTCTTAATAACACAGTAGAACTAGAAGGCTTTATCTAGGGCCATTAATAGCACAATACTAGGCTTATACATCAAACTCTTATTAATAACACTTTATTGGCTAATATGTCTTACTAATAACACTATAATAAGCCCATATATCGAGGTCTTATTAATAACACAATAATGGGCCTGTATACCAAGCTCTTAATAATAACAGTAATAGGCCTAAGTTCCAACCCACTACCAGCTATGTACGACGCCAGTTTGCTTTCAAGGGTACCCAAAGAACTTTCTTACCTCCACTGATCCAGAGGTCATAGCCGTTCACTACTGGTACTACTTTAAAAGTAACAAATGTGTGTGCATGTGTATGTGTGTGTGGGGGTGTAAGTGAGTGCCTATCTCAATGCCGTAGGAAATGGAGTAAAATTCTGGATATCTCGTGATACGTTAATAAAGAACTACACTAAATAAAGTTATTCTGTAAGTTAAAAAAAATCAAGAAGTACAAGTACATAAATAAATTACTAAGTGAGTCATTAACTGTTAACTATAAGCACACTAACAGCTACATGTCTATTAAATTTTAATGATACGTAAGTAACGCAAATAAAATAACTACATAATAAAGTCAGTAGAGTAACAGACACCATCCCCTTTTCATTTTGAATTCAAATTATATACGAAAGGAAAAAGAAATTAAAATATTAAGGGCCATGAAGAAAGGAGAAATCACACCAAAACGTCTTTTATTGTATAACAAAAGCAATACAAAACAAAACAACACAACAACTGTGTTTGTGGCTTTAAGGAAAGGATGTGTCAGTTCTCTCATGTAGGCTAATTTTGGAATGACCTCTCTCTCAAAACAAGCCAACAAAAATTTATCAAGTGTCAGTTAGGCAGTTAAATCTGCAATGACATTTTTCTAAGGACTGAACATCGAACACACAGATAGCACTAACAGTTAATTCTTCTTTTTTCAAAGCAGTTCATTTATAATGATTTTTCTAGAATATTTTTTTAAGAAATAAAACGAAACTCAAGAACCGTTTTAATTAACAGTCAGACCTTTGAACACACCAAGAAAAGAATAGCATATATCTATTATAGTGAACCAAAGAAAACCTGACCTTTTTTCACCCTTGCTCCTTAACCTTTTTTTGGTGAGTCAGATACTATTTCCATTTACCAAGGGGAGTGAACGTGTGTCTATTCGGTACTGAATGTCTAGTTCAACGTCAAAAGACAAAAGAGCAGTAAAAGAAAGAAAAAAACAAACTTGATGCTTGATGTGGGAGGGGGGGGGGATAGACAAAGAAAGATATATATAGACAGGGAAAGAGAGACAGAGAGATAGGCTGACATATAGAGAGGCATACTGGAAGAGAACAGACAGAGAGTCAGGGATAGAGAGACAGACAACAGGGAGAAAGACAGACGCGGAAAGACAATCAGGTAGTGGGGAGACAACAGGGAGAGAGAAGGGCATATAGGGAAAGACATACAGGAGAGAAACAGACGCAGAGGCAGAAAGGCAGGAAAAGACACCACACACTTGTAAATTATTAAACGCATTACAACTGGAAAAGATACTCAAAACGAAAACCTGTGACCTAATGCGGCCATCCTTAAAGGCACTAACTCCTCGAAACGGTTGTATGAATGCCGATATTATGAAATTAATACACATTTATGATAATTACTGAACATTTTATTTGCAGTTTTCGTATTATCTATACATTAATCTGTCGCTACCGAATGTGCATTGTTTTGATTTTAAATTTCCCTCCAGCTAATAATTATAATCCAGTGGCCTTTTGTAAGATCCAGTGATATCTATTCAGTCTTGCACAGTAATGTTTTGAATGTGATTGATATGTTTTAAATTTCCCTCCAGCTAATAATCCAGTGGCCTTTTGTAAGATCCAGTGACATCTATTCAGTCTTGCACAGTAATATTTTCAATGTGATTGGTATGTTTTAAATTTCCCTCCAGCTAATAATCCAGTGGCCTTTTGTAAGATCCAGTGACATCTATTCAGTCTTGCACAGTAATGTTTTGAATGTGATACGCATCTCTCGTGCATGTTATCAAAATAAAGTTTTAATATTTGATTTTTTAAAATAAAAAAATCAGATGAAATACATATTCGACTTGAATTTGGATTGTTTAGTGTTGTATGTGATCAAATAAGCGATCCACATCACTGAGCACTGCGCCTTTAAATGAGGAAAGACGGTAGAAATCATCAAAGGCTCCGGTAATCTGGTTAGTATTAAAATAAATGGGAAAAACTATTACTTCAATGTATTACTTCAAAAGCAGTATTCATGAAAATCAATACATTAATTAGTATGAAATTTCGGAGCGCTAAATGTACACTGGCCATATTCCACAACGCCATTCATCAAGTCTGATGAAAATAATGAGGTAGAAGTAATGTGATGACAGAAAGGGGAGGGGGGGATTACTCCGACATGAAAAAAGAGCAAGGCAACGGACATGGCTGAAAGTGATCAACAACCGTCATACATGCCTCTATGAACTCCTCCATTAACTACGCTAAGTGAAATTCATCACAGACGACACGGCACACACCGGCCAAGCAATGCCTCACACTCCTTGTTTACTCAGCATCCTCGAAAAGATGTTTGCCTGGCAGACGGGGAACGCGATGAGGCGGGAAACAGTTGGTAAACAAAGGTCATGAAATAGTGAGCAGCAATAAGGTCAAGAGTAGCAGTTTCTGCAAAGTAGAATACCCCCACGTCCAGTGTATTCTAAATTTATTTCGCCCCAAATCAAGAAGTCAATAAATTCATAAACTTACGGATAGTGGGGTTTTCCAGCGACCGGGACATGTGTATCATACAATAATGTATACTCTAAGCAATTAGGTAAGTAATAAAGCAAATCCATCAGGTTCTTTTCTTCTTATGATGCTTAACAATAACATTTTTATAATGTATAATGACACCCTTAAACTTATATATGAACACAATGACGCCCCATCTATTGACACCCATAAACTGGCACCCATACAGTGACAATCTGATACTTGTATAAAATAATCACATCACTCTTTGACACATTTATATATACTGACACCCATAAACTGGCACCCATACAGTGACAATCTGATACTTGTATAATCACACCATTCTGCCTACACACTTATACATACTGACAATTTGATACTTGTACAATAATACCACTCTGCTGACACATATATTGAAATCGTTAGGATGAATTATTTACACTGACATCTTTATACTTTTACACGGATTACCAAATTAACAACACCAATAAACTTACACAGTAGAAAAAAGAGAGCCAGACAAGAATCCAACTAACCAAGCAAGAAGCCAGCCAACCAAGACGAGAACCCAACCTACCAAAACAAATCAGCGACTGGAAAGCATATGCATTATCTTGTGCTAATGAGTACTGATGAGTAAACCTCATCTCTAATAATATTTACAAGACGACATCGTTTACAATGGTGCTCTCCCTTTAAACAAGTCGCTTTTAGGGCAGAACTACGTCCACTTTCTGGACTCTCTTGCAGACAACACTAACAATGGCCAGTGATATTTTTTCACTCCACTTTAAAACTTCAGCGAGAAACCGGTAAAGATCATCTTGTTCCTTAAGCTTAATGGCGCCGTGCTTGGTGGCGAGAAACCGGTAAAGATCATCTTGTTCCTTAAGCTTAATGGCGCCGTGCTTGGTGGCGAGCAAACGAAAGAGACGTGACGTCGAAGAAACGAAGAAAAAGAGACCAGCCAAAATATTTCAAACGATTGGACTCGAGGCGAGGTCTGAGGCAAGCTAAAATATTTCAAACGTCGTTTCTTAAGTGAGGAGGTTAGAGACAAGCCAGAATATTTCAAGCGCCAAATCTTAAGTAAGGATGTTAGAGGCAATCCAAAGTATTGCAAACGTTTAGTCTACAGTAAGGATGTCTGGGATAAGCCAACGTACTTCAAACGTCTTAAATTAGGATTTAGAGGCAAGCCAAAATTTTTTAAATGACTGATCATAAGTGAGGTTTTAGGTCAGATAATAAAAACCCTGCGTCTAGAAAATTAAATGACTGTTCATAAGTGAGGTTTCAGGTCAGATAATAAAAGCTTTGCGTCAAGAAAATTAAATGGTTTGAGCCGGTCAAGAAATTGTAAACATCTGCATAAAATGCGGAGATTAAACATAAGCCAAAGTATTTCAAACCCCTGGCCTGGAGTGAGGATGTCTGGGATAAGCCAAAGTATTTTAAACCCCTGGCCTGGAGTGAGGATTTCTGGGATAAGCCAAAGTATTTCAAACCTCTGGCCTGGAGTGAGGATACCTGGGATAAGCCAAAGTATTTCAAACCTCTGGCCTGGAGTGAGGATATCTGGGATAAGCAAAAATATGTCATACCTCTGGCCTGGAATGAGAGTTTATTGGGAAGATACGGTATTACTGAGTGAAGGTGAAGTAAACAAACAAAATTACACATTTCAGTTGGTGGTCTTCAGTGAACTATTACACACAAGACAAGATCTTTGGCAGTCTTTTGCTTCAAGAGAATTGTTTAAGACAAGCCATAATATTTGACATGCCACGATATCTGGAAGTCTTTTGCTTCAAGTGAATTATTTTAAGACATGCCATGATATTTGGAAGTCTTTTGCTTCAAGTGAATTATTTTAAGACATGCCATGATATTTGGAAGTCTTTTGCTTCAAGTGAATTATTTTAAGACATGCCATGATATTTGGAAACAAGTAAATAGTAGTTGCATGTGAGTGCGTGTACTATTAATACCCCCATATATATATATATGTGTGTGTGTGTGTGTGTGTGTGTGTGTGTGTGTGTGTGTGTGTGTGTGTGTGTGTGTGTGTGTGTGTGTGTGTGTGTGTGTGTGTCTTGAAAAGGAGAAATACTATATATTCCAAAACTGCGATTAAAAGATTCATGATAACCTGACAAGCCTACATGATGTTGAGACCAAATATCAGCAAGAAAACTATTTCAAAGTGCCTAGTGAAAACAGACACTAATTTGCAAAAATATACCTCTATTTGTTGTCAACCAATCAAAACAATTACCTGATTGATTTCAGAACTAAATACACACAAGAACATTTAACAACTGTAAGATTTCATGACTACATTGTATTTTGTAGAATGTCAGCGTCTATCTGTGATATACTAATCAGATTATGTTGCCAAGTGCAGACAGAGAGATGGATGGACGGACAGACAGACAGACAGACAGATAGATAGATAGATAGATAGATAGATAGATAGATAGATAGATAGATAGATAGATAACGTTACAGCCATCACTAATGAAACATTTTACCACCAGACCTGCTCAAGAGTCGAGGAAAAGGGCGTGTCACAATCCTGTCTAGGCAAAGGTACTTGGTCACACAAGACGTGGAATTTTTGTGACCTGACAACGATTCAGGATCAATGGGCAAGGAAATGGTTCAAATTTCAGAGGTCGCCGTACTTTTCGTGTTTGTCACTTTGAGTGTGTGGGAGAAAAGAAATAAAGAGGTAGGAAGTTGTAAATGTGAATGTTTTTCTTCATTTATCATTCACTCGGTACTCTCTAGAAAATGTTTTTCTTCATTTATCATTCACTCGGTACTCTCAGGAAAATGTTTTTCTTTATTCATCATTCACTCGGTACTCTAGAAAATGTTTTTCTTTATTCATCATTCACTCGGTACTCTAGAAAATGTTTTTCTTTATTCATCATTCACTCGGTACTCTAGAAAATGTTTTTCTTTATTTATCATTCAATCATCCCCACTGGTAACATCAACACATCTCAGACAACAGTTTCAATAATAGTGTCAACTTTGTATCTGGAACAATTATTCAACAATAAACAACACCTGTAAATGGTTGTGCCTCTCAGATGTAAACTATCTGAAAAAACTAAAAAACTGACATCTACGTGAAAAGTTGCAACAGTCCATACTACATATTTCTAAACAACTCGATCAATTGTTAAACGTTACAGCTTTGCGTACTGTAACCAAAGAGCACAGTACAATTGTTAAATACTGTAACCAAAGAACACAGTACAATTGTTAAGTACTGTAATCAAAGAACACAGTACAATTGTTAAATACTGTAATCAAAGAACACAGTACAATTGTTAAGTACTGTAACCAAAGAACACAAACATACGTTTAACAAAGATACTGAAATATATACGTTTAACCAAAAGAAATATACATTAAACTCGACAGAAGTTCAACTATCATTAAAGAAATGAAATGTACGTATAATTAAGAAATGTACATCTAATTAAAGAAATATACATCTAATTAAGAAATGTACATCTCATTGAGAAATGTACATCTTAAATCCTAATTAATGGAATGTATAATTTTAAAAAGTACATCCAATTAAGAAATGTACATGTAATTAAGAAAGTTACATCTAATTATATATAGAATGAGGTTGACAGTGATATAATTATACACAGACTGATGTTGACAGTGATATAATTATATACAAAGTGATGCTGACACTAATATAATTATACACAGTGAGGTTATCAATGATATTCTTATATACAGACTGATGTTGACAGTGATATATTTGTATAGAGAGTGAAGATGACAATAATATAATTATAAACAATGAGGTTGACAGTGATATAATTATATACAATGATGCTGCCAGTGATATAATTACATAAAGAGAGGTTGAGAGTAACTTAATTATATACAGAGTGAGGTTGACAGTGATATCATTATAGACAGACTGCAGTTGAAAGTGATATAAATGTAATTATATCAGTGAGGTTGACAATGATATAATTATATATAGTTATGTTGATAGTGATAAAATTATACCTTTCCTGATTTTGACAGTGATACATTTAAATACTCATTGAGGTTAACAGTGATTAATTATATACAGAGTGAGGTTGATATTAATATAATTGATTTGATAGATATATAATTATATGCAGAGTGTGGTTAACAGTAATATAACTGCATACATTGAGATTGACTGTGACATAATTATATAAAGAGTGAGTTTGACAGTAATATAATTATATAGAGTATACAGAGTGAGGTCAAAAGTGGTATAATTATATACAGAGTGATGTTAATAGTAACATAATTATATACAGTGATACAATTATATACTGAGTGAAAATGACAGTGATAGTGATATAATTTCATACAGAGTGATGTTGACAGTTATGATATACAGATGGATGTTGACAGTGATATAATTATATATACAGAGTGAGGATGACAGTGATATAACTATATACAAACTGATGTTGACAGTGATATTATATACAGACCTAGGTTGACAGTGATATAATTATATATACAGAGTGAGGATGACAGTGATATAACTATATACAAACTGATGTTGACAGTGATATTATATACAGACCTAGGTTGACAGTGATATAATTATATACAGAGTGAGGTTGACAGTAATATAATTATACAGAAAATGACGTTGATAGTGATAATAATTACTCTGACACCTTACAGTAATCTAACTATATGAAGGTTGTATATGTAATATAATTACTGAGAAATATTAAGACACAATTACTTGATAAAGCTGGCATTATTATAGATAGCGTTAAAGCAGATTGGCAAACAAATCTGTACGCGACAGTACACTCAACGGCATGAATAGTGAACAAAGATAAAGGGATAAATGTGTTTTTAAAAATACGCCACTCTTCGATTCAAGATAATAAATCAAAGCAAGGCAATGAAATATAATCCATCATTCTCTACACCAACTCAGGGCTGATTGATCGTGACACATTTATTACGTTTTAACTATGATTGATAATGTTTTTCAGTTTCAACTTTAACCGCTGAATTCATTTCTAAAAGAGATATTTACACTACAGGTGTGCATGTAAAATTAGGAATCAATAAAGTCCAGATGTTTGAGTAGGCAATCATCATGCGTGTTCCTCTTCTTCTTATTGGTTGTATCTATATTAGTGGGTGGGGGGGGGGCTTGACTTCCTGCCGGAAACGACTTTCGCGCAAGGTTCTTGCATGACTTGACCTATGGGAACGGTTCCTGACTATGGACACATACACCACTAACTATGTCTTTTAGTAACCCATATACCGAGTTAGATCGCAAACTTAAGGTCTCTTGCTCCCTGTTGTTCTAAATCATCATACTTAGCAATTATTTATCCTTACTAGTTTATTAAAATCATACCTTCGTATGCTACTTAAATTTTCTTTTTCTTTCAATATTAATGTCGTTGACTTTCACACACACACACACACACACACACATACAAGCAAATGCACGCAAAGAAATTTTTACTTTCTGGACACGTATTCACCAGTATCATAGATGCATGCGGCACTCATTTGTGATGTAATTTCTCTTGAAACAGAGCAGCATTAGACTTCATCAAATCAAGGGGACCAAACTGTAGAAAATGTCAAGGGAGACAACGACTCCTTCTCAATCCTTTACATATAGGAAAAAGCAGAGTAAACAAAGCTCTAAGATAAACAAATTTTTAATAAAATTGATGTCCGAAATCAAGGGCGACAATAGTCCTTGGTCTCTCTTACACTAAGTAAATTACTGCCATTATACCTTCCTGTACTGGCACCAAATGAACTTCTTGTCAAAGGGTTGTTAAATGCAAGTAACAGAAAATAAGTTAATTTATTAAGGATATCACAGCTTTTATTTGCCGATACTTAATATATGGACCTTACATATAATGCTTCATTTTAAAAAACAGTAGTGAAGATAATATTGCTCTGTGTTAAAGAGTAACTTTGTATTCAAAAGAAATTGTTTTTCATGAGTTGTTAGTACAACAAAAGATCACAGAAGTTGATGTGGAACAACTTGTAGAAATCCATCGCTGCTTAGCGTGACGCCCAGTGACATTTCCTTTCCGGCAACAGACAGGTGACCATGATTTGCAAGTGCAAACAACCCGGAGCCTGGTCTGAATAAGACTTGCTAGTGGTAAAAAAAGTTTACTACGGTTCAGTCTTGATGACGTAGAAATGCACTGACTGGCGCTTCCTTACACTGGGTTTATTGTATTCAGTGGTAAATGTAACTTTAAGCACTTTGACATAATTGTATTTAGTGGTAAATGTAACATTTAAGCACTTTAACATAATTGTATTCAGTGGTAAATGTAACTTTAAGCACTTTGACATAATTGTGAGACAGATATTAGAACTAGGCCTACTAAGTAATCACGACTTGTGAGACAGATATTAGAACTAGGCCTACTAAGTAATCAAGACTTGTGAGACAGATATTAGAACTAGGCCTACTAAGTCATCACGACTTGTGAGACAGATATTAGAACTAGGCCTACTAAGTCATCACGACTTGTGAGGCAGATATTAGAACTAGGCCTACTAAGTAATCACGACTTGTGAGACAGATATTAGAACTAGGCCTACTAAGTCATCACGACTTGTGAGACAGATATTAGAACTAGGCCTACTAAGTCATCACGACTTGTGAGACAGATATTAGAACTAGGCCTACTAAGTAATCACGACTTATATAGTCTGTGTTTTTACACAAGTTCTGACAATTCAGTTGAGATGTTAAAGATGGAAATAGCAGCGTCCTAAAAGCACGAATGATTACTAGCCTGAAGGGAAAAATATGGCTACAACGAAACATTTTTAAAGTTGGTACTAACTCGTTTCACAGTACGGACACACAAACACATATATATATATATGCATGCACTCTTTTACACAAATGCACACATTTACACGCAAATAGGCACATCATGACAGCACTACACACACGTGATAGCGGCTCGCCATTTATTCAACCCTAATGACAGCTGTACAACCTCATGAGATAATTCCATGCAGTAACAGCTTAACAAGGTATAATACCTTTCTTTAGATATCTAACAAGACCCGCTCTCTATCACTTTCCATGGCTGTACAGGGCTGACAAGGACAGTCCGCAACTCATTCCCCCCACCCCACCCCCACCCCTTTCCATACATATAGGCACGCATGCACACTAAAGGCATATACACGCAAAGAAGTCAATAGCAGAAGTATGCAGCTGTATGTCTCTCGAGTACAAATGATTTCAAGCTCCCTTTTGCACCGACTGCTGCTTTTAGAAGTTCTTAATTCTTTTGCCTGAACAGCAATAATAACATCGATCATAATCACACACAAGAATGGAAGTGTCCAACTGTGGCCTACAGTGATAGCGTGTTTGCTGGTAACTAGTAGGAGTGAGGGGGTGCAGAGGGGGGTAATTTTGGGGACGCTTTTTTTCTTTTTTCTTTTTTTTTTATCCAATATTTGGTTGTTGTTTTGTTTAGTGTATTATATGGCCCGCCACGCTTTTTTCTTTACATAATAATAAATGTCATTTACAATATCTAACTTACGTTGTTAACATTGTAACTGAAGTCTGTTGTCTGTTTTCTTTCCTTCCTTTTTCCTTCCTTCCTTTCTTTCTATAAAATAACTGAAAATTTACAGATATACTTCAAGGAATCCCAACAAATAATTCTTGTCAATAGACATTTGTTTTAATATTGAATTCATCCACCAGTCCGACGTATATATATATATATATACAATCAGAGTAACCATGCAATCTACATGAACCGATGTTTTTCAACTTTCTCCCTCTTGTACTGTATGACGTCATTCGCAACAATAATGTTAATATTAATGTCCTCGTAAAGCTTTCCAAAAGGGACTTTTTACTTTTAACCTCATACGTTGATCGGCACAAAACCATTTCATAATTAACATAATTTCTATGAAGTGATTTCAGTTCCCGTTTCCTCAACACATCCTGAATTATTGCAAGTGTTTGTTAGCAGGTGACGCCCTCACGAGACCACTATAATTATCTTGTTTTGCAGGAGAGTGCGTAGGGTAACCAAGTGGAACATCTGGGCTGTCTGCGAACAAGTCCACAAATATGTTTAGACTTAGAGAGAGAGAAAAATACAGATCTCAATAAATCAAAGTGCCTGTTTTAATATATCAAATCGATACTATGACAGTTTACGCGTCGAATTACTTCCCTTAGTATTCACTAATGCTGTATTGCGTCGAGAATCGTAAATTCAAATGCTTCAAGCCACGTCATTCTGACCTCCACCCTGACCAACCACACGTTTGAGTCTTAACCTGGCTTAAATAGTAATAAAATAAATTTTATTCTTTTTTCACGTCAAAGAAAAGATTTCAGAACCACGATTAGAATTATGAACTCCTCTGCCTGTTATACTAACAGCTTCAAGCTAGTGCAAGTTCACTGCTTGAGGTCGTCAGAACGTGTTGTTATACATACCTACACCTTCCCAGACTATACCGACAGAGATTCATTACTTGATGAAAATGTCGACAACAAAATCGAAAGACGGGGAAATCCAAGGGAATGATTCTCAGTGTATCTCAAAGGCAATGTTACACTGTAACCCAAAGTGCCGTGTAGTTTAGATCGGAGAAGGTGAGAGTGACATAAAGGATGAATAAAGATAGGCAGTGTATGTATTATTTATGTAGAGAGCTGTCTAGCATAGTAGGCAGTGTAAGTATTATTTATGTATATAGTTGCCTAGCACACTAAGCAGTGTAAATATTATTTATGTATATAGTTGTCTATCATACTAGGCAGTGTAGGTATTATTTATGTAAAGATTTGTCTAGCACAACAGGCAGTGTAAATATTATTTATGTATAGTGTTGTCTATCATACTAGGCAGTGTAGGTATTATTTATGTAAAGATTTGTCTAGCACACCAGGCAGTGTAATATTATTTATGTATATAGTTGTCTAGCATATAGGCAGTGTAAGTATTATTTATGTAAAGATTTGCCTAGCACACCAGGCAGTGTAATATTATTTATGTATATAGTTGTCTAGCATATAGACAGTGTAGGTATTATTTATGTAAAGATTTGCCTAGCACACCAGGCAATGTAATATTATGTATGTATATATTTGCTTTGCACACCTGGCAGCGTGGGTATTATGTACAGCTAAACAAATGTCTAACAAACCAAACAGTACAGGCCATCAAACCCCAATGAACTCTTATAAAGTACAGGAACATTTTTCTCAGATTTGAAAAATAATATACTTCTACAAAGCTCTAGTTACATTTTCGAAAACCCTTAGAGGCTTAGACCAATCTGTATTGGTATTTGTTGATCTAGAAAAATATCCACAGGTCTACAAAAATTCATATGTACAGGTGTCTATAAATGTCTACTGAGATCTTTGTAAATCTTCATACGGTACATAAATATGTAGGTCTATATATGACTACTGAAACAGATATACTGGAACAGATCTATATATGACTACTGAGATCTTTTGTAAATCTTCACACTGTACAAAAATATGTTGATCTATATATGACTACCGGGATCTTTGTAAATCTTCATACTGTACAAAAATATGTAGATGGAACACTTGTAAATCTTCACAGGTACATAAATATGCAGATCTAAATATGATTAATGGGATCCTTTGAATCTTCACAGGTAAATACATATGTAGATCTATATATGACTACTGATTTCATTGTAAATCTTAAAGGGCACATCCAATATCTATCGGGATCATTGTAAATATTCAAACAGTATATAAACATATAGATTAGGGGTCGGATACCAAAGCCACGCGCGTCATGTTTGGCATGCGGAGCAATTTTCAATGGTACTAAGTAAGTTCCTAACACATTAAAAAAAAAACACAACAACAATTAAAAAGCATAATATATTGCAGGCAATAATGTAATATGTGCATAATGTTATTTTTAAAAGTAAACCTATTATATTATACCTATTGCCATAAGTTAAAAAAGAAAAAGAAAAAAGAATGAGGATCGCACACAGGGTCACTTCCTACTGTTACTTATACTTTACGCACATGAAAGACTGCCGACCCCGGATACCTGTCATCAGAGGCACAGGCATTAGTCACAGATTTGCATTCACAGATCAAAACAAGTCCTTGTACGCATGCCCATAAAAACCGACAACTATAATTACAATGAATGAATCACTTACCACAGGCCACTTCCGGCCATCGTAAACATCCACAGTCGTCCCGCGCCTATGTCGAACGCTAAACCTGCAAAACAAATAAAATAAGAAGATTTTTAAAAAATTAAAATAATGATTATTCTGTATACAAAAATCATTGTTTGCCTAACCAAGCCAAACAAACATACTACTACTACTAATAATAAAAGAAGATTTACTAAAGTACATAAGTTATTAACAACTCTAGCCGTAAAATATATTTGGGTATTTAAAATGTGCACATAGTCTTTATGCATACATGTACTACAAATGATATAATAAAATACAATGAATCCAGATGGTCAGTGGCAATGTATAATAAATAACTAGTGTTGCGAAAGTGAAACATACATGAGAAGGATATGTACAGCTGTAACAAACATTTACACAGAAGAAGTATTACTGTTCTTGTTGATGGCGAAAATGTCTCTTGACACCCCCCCCCCCCCTTGAATATGATCATGGTCTCTAAGCAAAAACAGCGAGTCATTGCTGATATTTTAAATTTTATATGTTTGTACACATCCATATTTTATGTCTTGATTCAGTGTTATGATCTTGCATATATCCATATTTTATGTCTTGATTTAGTTTGTATATATATATATATCCATATTTTATATCTTGATTCAGTGCTATATGTTTGTATATATCCATATATTATGTCTTGATTGAGTTTGTATATATCCATATTTTATGTCTTGATTCAGTATATATCCATATCTTATGTCTTGATTCAGTTTGTATATATACATATTTTATGTCTTGATTCAGTGCTAACTGTTTGTATATATCCATAGTTTATGTCTTGATTCAGTGCTATATGTTGCGTAGTGAGTTATATTGTTAAAATAAATTTCCAAGTTTACTATTCTTAATCCACTATTTCCTAGTTATAGTTTCCTTCATCGTGGTGGGGGTCATTACATAATGACTGAAAAGTTAGTCACAATAGACAACCTTTGAGAGTGGAAGTCCACGAAGAGATTAGAGGGTCAATATGTCAGGTCGATGTCAGCTCAAAGTACATACTTGCCACGCTATAAATCGAAATGACGACAAAAGTACACAACTGACTGACTTGCAGTATACACGACGAGTGAACTAAGTAGCCGCAATAATAAAATCGATACACATCCTTCAATCAGTGATCAAACTCAACTTTTTAAACTGAATTACGCATGACACGTTGAGTGCATAAATATCTAACAAGTAAATACAACGTGCAACTCAAACTGTACCACAACAGCGGGCACATTTCAGATTGAACCGCAACCCCCAAACAGAAATACGACCTAACTACAAAAGTGAACTGTCTGTAGCGACTACAGCGTCCCACCTTTGCCCACCCGACAACAGACGTGTCAAGTTACTGTCTTCTAATAGATGGAAAGAAGGCAGACGCAATTTAAGAGATTTCACATCAAGAACATATTTTCCAAAAATAAGAACCAAGTGCTTCGTAATTTGGTGTCAGTTTTCCTTGCCCTCAACACAGGCAATCCCCAACTAGACATCAAATACACTTACTAATTGATGTCCACATAGGATTAAAGGAAAGCATTATTTAATCTAAACTTATAGTTAATAGGTACACTAGTGGCTTTATCATCGATACGATTAAAGGAAAACATTACTTATTTAACCTAAACTTATATTTAATAGGTACACTTGTGGCTTTATCATCGAAACAAGTATAATAGTGATTCACAAGCAACATAGATAGATAGATAGATAGATAGATAGATAGATAGATAGATAGATAGATAGATAGATAGAAAGAAAGAAAGAATATACTTCAACTAGTCAAAGTTACTGATACTATTAGAGGCAGAAATCTCTGCATGTTTCACTGTTGCTTTGAGGGGGCTTTTTGTTTGTTTTTTGGTTTTGTTTTGGTCTTTTTTTTGGAGGGCAACGGGCAAGTATATAATTTGTACAATCTGTAACTTAGCTTATGATAGCGTTATCAGATGTAGTGGTAAGTATTGCCTACACTAGCTCGCACAGTCCAGTATATCATTTCTACAGTCTAACTTAGCTTACAATAGCGCTATCCCATATTGTGGTAAGTAGTGTCAACACTAGCTCGCACAGTCCAGTATATCATTTCTACAGTCTAACTTAGCTTACAATAGTGCTATCCCATATTGTGGTAAGTAGTGTCAACACTAGCTCGCACAGTCCAGTATATCATTTCTACAGTCTAACTTAGCTTACAATAGTGCTATCCCATATTGTGGTAAGTAGTGTCAACACTAGCTCGCACAGTCCAGTATATCATTTCTACAGTCTAACTTAGCTTACAATAGCGCTATAGTGCTATGCCATATTGTGGTAAGTAGGTGTCAACACTAGCTCGCACGGTCCAGTGCCTGCTCAAGGAATCGCATCGGTCGTGAGGCAAAGGCAGTTTCAATCAGTCAGGCTAGTTCATCTCGCCTTGATGGTGGGAATCGTTACCCTGCAAATTTGGTTTGATTGTTGGGGTGTTTTTTTCAAAAAGCCGACAGGTTTGACGCAAACCATTTTAAATGTCTCATAAGACAAAATAAGATTCGTGGGACGAATAAATTGCATTGAATTTCCACTTCTATTTTTACAGTTTGTTAACTATGTTAAGTTTTCTAAACCTTGTGACATAGTGACTCCACTTACAATTAATCTTCCACCTTTTGTACTGTACGTAATTGTTCTGTACAATAGATTTATTGAATTCCACTTAAAAACAGAGGAAGCATTCATCACTAAGTAAACAATGGTAACATAATATTGCTACGTTGTCGCGATGATCACATTCTGTCAAATGATTAAATTATTAAATATGCAGGCACTTGCCAAATATATTCGTATTATAAGAATGAATACTACAATGTTAGGATCTACACATCGAGCTTTTGAACTCCTATCAACATGCGTTGACATGCAACTCAGTATAAGCCCAACCCGTAAGAAGAGGCCAGGCAGATCTACTGAATTACATAACACACGATAAGAATACAACTATATATCTAACCCGTAAGAAAGGCCAGGCAGATCTACTGAATTACATAACACGCGATAAGAATACAACTATATATCTAACCCGTAAGAAAGGCCAGGCAGGTCTTACATTACATAACACGCGATAAGGATACGATACGACTATAAATCTAACCCGTACGAAGAGACCAATCATATCTACTATTGTACTAAATTAAATAAAACATGGCTATAAATCTAACCTGTCAGAAGATGCAATCTAAACTACTTATTTACACGCATAAATTATCGATAAGAATATGGCACAGCTATAATGACCTGTCAGAAGATGCAATCTAAACTACTTATTTACACGCATAAATTATCGATAAGAATAGGGCACAGCTATAATGACCTGTCAGAAGAGGATATTCAAAGTGACTGAATTACATTAATAAATCCAGAAAAAAATGCGAAACAACTATTGTTAAACTGAGCTACAAAATCAGCTAAACTGTAATAATAAACTACACATCTTAATCAAGAAAATGCGAAACAACTATAGACTGAGCTATCTAAGTGTCCATCTTGTAATATAAGTGAAGCCGCATCTATAGTTAGAAAATATACAAAACACACAAAGCTTTCGTAAACGAGCTATGTAATAATTAAACTCCACGGAGTATCAGTTAACGTTGTCATACAGGTCGCCTTGACCTTGAGGACGAACTGAAATTTCGCAAGTACTAATTGCGATAAGTTTCGTACTTTTAACCTTAACTGGTCTGTTTAATTCAGATGTTATGAAATAAATGATTTTTTCCCCAAAATATAATGTGTTTTTGGACAGAGTATTTCAATTGTCTTTAATATTACACCTCACCGGAAACTGCTGTTTACTGAAGAATTATTTGTTTATAATATCATCAGAAGTTGTTGTTGAAAAATTAGTTGTGTTTAATATTAGACCCCATTAAAAGCTGTTGTTTACTGAGGAATTTGTTGGGAGGGTTCCTGTGTTTGTTTCCTGTTAGCTCTTTCTTTAATGGGAAACAATATGCCAGAGGGTTCCTGTGTCTCTGTCCTGTTTGCCCTTTCTTGAATTAGAAACATTACACCAGACTGACCAGAGGGTTCCTGTGCGTGTTTGCCCTTTCTTTAATGAGAAACAGCACATCAGAGGGTTTCTGTGTCTGATTCCTGTTTGCTCTTTCTTTAATGAGAATCAGTACACCAGAGGGTCTCTGTTGTGTGTCTGCTCCTTATTTGAATGAAAAACAGCACACCAGAGGGTTCCATGCACCTTTTGGTCTTAGCAGTCAAAGTCTAGATATTAATAGTTGTTGTTAAAATTTAAAAAAGGATGGCTAGTCCCGGTTGATATTACAAGTCTGTTTTAGTGGCTTGACACCAGGATTATGTCTGTTGCTCAATATTAAATGTTTGCTTCAGTGGTTTAATGTCTGGTTTAAGTCTGCTGCATGATATTAAAAGTCTAATTCAGTAGCTACATGTCTAGTCATGTTTAGTTTAATTCTGTTGCTTGGTATTAAAAGTCTAATTTAGTGGCTAAATGTTTGATTTATGTCTGTTGCTTGGTATTAAAAGACTAATTCAGTGGCTAAATGTTTGATTTAAGTCTGTTGCTTGATATTAAAAATCTAATTCAGTGGCTACATGTTTGATTTAAGTCTGCTGCTTGATATTAAAAATCTAATTCAGTGGCTAAATGTTTGATTTAAGTCTGCTGCTTGGTATTAAAAAAAAGTCTAATTCAGTGGCTACATGTTTCAGTCTATTGCTTGGTATTAAAAGTCTAATTCAGTGGCTACATGTTTAAGTCTGTTGCGTGGTAATAAAAGTCGAATTCAGTGCTAAATGTTTGACATAAGTATGTTGCTTGGTATTAAAAGTCTAATTCAATAGCTAAAGGACTGGTTTAAGTCTGTTGCCTGGTATTAAAAGTCTGTATCAGTGGCTAAATGTCTGTCTTATAGCTCTATCTCCCGGTTAATACTACAAGCGTTCAAGAAAAAAGGGGGAAAAAATAAATGTTAGTAAACTGCTATTGCCACCGCGCCTATACAAATCAATAATTAGGATATTTCTGGAAATTCCTAAATGTATACAATTTTCTACTGCTGTCTCAAGTTTCCTGTGTTTAGTCAGTTTATATTCACTGGCAAGATCAATTATTTTGACTGAAATGGTCAATAAAGCTTAAGTGCATAGGCTTAGTAAATTTAATTTGTTGTGAAATAGCTCCAATTGTAGAGAATCACTTAACACATCAAGTAAACATAAAAAAGGCATGAAAAAAAAATCATAAAATAAAAACTTAAAAAGGAAGTCCTTAATGACAAGGGGGGGGGGGGAGTCTCCTTCTTTTCTAACAAGAGACACGACACTACGTCCTTGCGAGTGAATTGTGCCGAAATAAGGCCAGTTAGTGCTGTTTTACTCCCCATTTCGTCACTGGCTACAACGGGTGAGTGTATCTGCAGAGGTCCGCCAATACTTGTGAGATTTTGCTTTCCCTGGATTGCAATTCAGTCTGCCTGAGTTCAATTGTACTGGCACCTGAACCAATACACATTTCATTAAGTTTCTCTTTGACTGCTAAATCAGTGGTTTGACACACTAACTGCCTGAAATGTGATTGCTAAGTAAACACTTGGATACCCGACTAAAACCCAATAAAGTAAGGCAGGTCTACAGTTGTGTTCCGGTTGTCAAATGTCGGATTACAATCATTCTTTCTTGCTTTCAGGTGCTTGCAAAGTTTCTAAAGGACATATTGCTATGAATAAATGGTCCAGGAAATAGAGAGATCAGTCTGTGTGGAATCAAACGTGACAATAAATAAATTACAATTTACAATTTTTACAAAGTACAATTATTACATTCATATTTGCTTTCTTATACTATTTATGTATTTATCATATCAAATAAAAGTATTGAGTTTGTACTCTTTGGTTATTATGCTGATTTGTAACTGCTTCGTGTTATGTAGTGCAACATATTCGTCCGTTACATCAATAGCTTAGTATTAGCTTATAATCTTCCTAATATCCCTGCCTAGTTTGGGGGGGGGGGCTGAGCCACACGAGACTTAGGCATAAGAAGAGATTCCCCCCCCCCCAACAGTGTCTGGCCTGTAAGTCGGGGATTTTGGGGTGTAATTATAAATGCAATAATTAATTTTACATAGGCAAATTCCTTCGCGCTAACATTATAATATCCCATTAGGCTTACACAAACATTTTCTTTAATGAAGATAATGTTCTTTCTACGAGACTGCTACAAATAGGACTCGTAGACATAAAAATAATACACTCTCGTGCCATTCCGTTGTTTTAGATTAAGTTTTTCGAAAATAATTTTTAAATGTCCTTATTTTTCTCGTTAAATTAATTTCTTACGTCAAAACACGAACGCCGACTGGCTTTTTTCAACAGCAATGAAATTGGATTTGGGTTGAATTTTACGACTGGGATGACTGTTCCCACTTCGCAGACAGGGCAAACACGCAAGAGGTAATGAGTGCACTCTGTTTTTCTAAAGTGCGTATTTACCGGGCAGTGGCCAACCAACTTATCCATTATTTCGACTGCCCATGTATCTGTAGTGTGTAAAGCCCGCAGCACGTGATTTATTTTCCCGCCTGAGGGGCTAGATACCTACTGACCAGCCCGTTACCTTGGCCTACGCACGTTGCGGACCGCCTGCGTGTAATTTAATCCGAGTGGGAATCGAACCTGGCTCCTTTGCCCTACCTTCTCCGTTACCCCTTAATCCGGTCTCAGATAATGTAAAAATTTATAATTAGTATAATTTAGGTGATTTTTAGCATGTTTGTGTATGTGTGAGTGAGTGCGAGCGATTGTTTTGTGTGTGTGTGTGTGTGTGTGTGTGTGTGTGTGTGTGTGTGTGTGTGTTTAAAATTACTTTCCTAAAATATTTTAAATCAGTCTAACACATTATGACGGAAATCAAAATATGCTATTTTCATGTAAAAGGTGGTGAAAAGGGCTCAAAGACAAACATTATAACGAAATTCAAATTGTGCTATCCTCATGTGAAAGGCGGTAAACAGGCACAAAGACAAAGACATTATGAAGAAAGTCAGACTATGCTATTATCACGTGAAAGGCGGTAAACAGGCACAAAGACAAAGACATTATGACGAAATTTAACCTGTTATTGTCATATGAAAGGCGGTAAACAGGCACAAAGACCGACATTAGGACGAAATTTAACCTGTTATTGTCATATGAAAGGCGGTAAACAGGCACAAAGACCGACATTAGGACGAAATTTAACCTGTTATTGTCATGTGAAAGGCGGTAAACAGGCACAAAGACAGAGACATTATGAAGAAAGTCAAACTATTCTTCAAACTATGTTATTGTCATGTGAAAGGCAGCGAACAAAGCTCAAAGACCGACATTAGGAAGAATATCAAACTATGCTATTTTTATGTGAAAGGCGGGTCGAAAAGGACAAAATCTGAGAGAAAATTAATGTTCATTTTTTAGATGAAGATGAATGATCACTTTTACAAATTCTAAAAGAGTAATTTTAAAAAAAATCTAAAAAATCAATTTCAATTGCAATTCATTCTTCTACATATTGTGTCTTTCTATTTTGCGACAGAGATCATAATAAGATACAACATATTACATATTTGATCTTGTTTAAGATACTCTATCAAATGCCGCTTTTCTATCTGCCTTATGACATCAGATGAATAGGGACTTTTGACGCATTGCCATTTGGAACATAAACATGAATCATAAATTTTAATTCCAAGACTTTTCCCGATACTGGTCATAAATACTGCTTCTTAATCTCTTGAGAAATTATTTGTACAGTCAGAAACTATAGTGAGTTCTCTATTCAAGTTTTTATCTTGTGTACAGTTACTTTAAGGACTTCTTTTCGGTTATTGAAGTTATTTATCCTTTTTGTCAAAAGTAACAACTATATATATATATATTTACGCACCATGAACAGGTGCATTTAATGTCTACATTTTATAGCTTAATATATTTCACTTTTATAATTAAATTCTGTGTGTGTGTGTGTGCGTGCGTGCGTGCGTGCGTGCGTGCGTGCGTGCGTGCGTGCGTGCATGCGTGAACACCTAATAATACAAATGTGTACTGTTAAGGAAAGATAAACTCAAATACCATAATATTAACACAAGCACGTTCGCACATCAGAAATATGGTTCGCATATACACAGACATATATACACTACGATTCAAATAAGGACATGTACTTTGTAATAACGCACAAAGCGTGTTATAACTTTACACAACAAATAACACCTGAGAGATTTTGTAACTACAGTGTGAGAACAAATAGAGTGGAACTGAATGGGTACTTCATACATCTGAACACATATATTTCTACTCATGTACAAGTCAAACAACGTACATTTTCTACTCATGTACACATCCAACAATATACATTTCTGTCCATGTACAAATCAAACATACATTTCTACCAATGTACAAATCAAACGTACATTTCTACTCATGTACAAATCAAACAACATACATTTCTACTCATGTACAAATCAAACAACATACATTTCTACTCATGTACAAATCAAACATACATTTCTACTCATGTACAAATCAAACATACATTTCTACTCATGTACAAATCAAACATACATTTCTACTCATGTACAAATCAAACATACATTTCTACTCATGTACAAATCAAACATACATTTCTACCAATGTACAAATCAAACGTACATTTCTACTCATGTACAAATCAAACAACATACATTTCTACTCATGTACAAATCAAACGTACATTTCTACCAATGTACAAATCAAACAACATACATTTCTACCAATGTACAAATCAAACGTACATTTCTACTCATGTACAAATCAAACGTACATTTCTACTCATGTACAAATCAAACTACATACATTTCTACTCATGTACAAATCAAACAACATACATTTCTACTCATGTACAAATCCGTACAACAATCTTTTCATTTTGAACGTAAGTTGTAAAATAAATGTTAGGCATCAATATGTGTGTGAGTGAGTGAGTGAGTGAGTGAGTGAGTGAGTGAGTGAGTGAGTGAGTGAGTGAGTGAGTGAGTGAGTGAGTGAGTGAGCGAGCGAGCGATTAAGTACGTGTAAGTGTATGTAAGGAACCAAACTCAACTGGGAATTGTGTTCTTCTATGGGACCGCTGAGAGCACATATATGTAGAGCTAATTCTGATATTAAGAGTTGACACTTAAATATACAGAAAACTATATTTAAATAAATGTGTGAATACTGTAATTTTCTTTTAATTCTTAGTTTCTTTAATGCTAGAGATATGTTGAAATATCTTTCATTTTCACTTTATTCACTTCAATAACCGCGATAACCTGCTCTATCTGACTTCCGTGTACCCATGCATACACTCCTAGCATGTACTACCCATAGCACTACCCACATTACTGCCCATTACACTGCCCGACACCACTACTTCGCACAATTTCCTACACCACTGTCCAACACCAATGATAACACCCTTATCCTAAGCCTCTGCAACATTACTGTCCCACATCACTGGTAATACCATTACCTTAAACCACTGCAACATTACTGTCCCACATCACTGGTAACACCATTATCTTAAACCACTGCAACACTACTGTCCCACACCACTGGTAACACCATTATCTTAAACCACTGCAACACTACTGTCCCACACCACTGCACCACACCAATGGTAACCCCAATATTATCCCACACCACTGCAAAACCAATGCACCACACCTATGCCTCACACCACTGCCCCACACGCTGCCCCACATTAATGGTCCACACGTCTTCCCTATACCACTTCACCATATCACTGCAATAAATCTAATACTACTGCCTACACACTGTCCTTCACAATGCCCAGCTCAGTTTCTCCTCCGGTTGGAAATCTGTGGTCTGACTCAGGTTGGCACTAATGTTGTGTGGATCAAACAAAGTTTAAACATTTTTTTTTTAATTGGTTGTTTACTCTTTCGCAGAGCTTATGATGGACAAAGATTTCTTTCAGTTTAAGGTATCCGTAAATATAAAACTGCAGTCACTTTAATTGAAATCTACCATTGTAACAGAAAATTGCAGTCACTTTAATTGAAATCTACCATTGTAACAGAAAACTGCAGTCACTTTAATTGAAATCTACCATTGTAACAGAAAACGGAAGTCACTTTAGCATAAGTGTTGCTGTGATGGTTAGCCGCACTAACAAAGTGAGAATTTGCAGTCGCTTTAATGAAAATTGCAGTAACTAAAATAGAAATTGAAAATGTTTTAATGGAGACTGTAGAAGTACCACAAACACATTAAATCCTTGGTGCTGATGCTTTTTCGCTGTTTAAAATAAAAATTATGCGTTGAAACACTCTATTATTAGGGAAAAATAATCTATACGAATTATTAACACCGCACATTTTCTCAGGAAAATAATATGCTGTGTATTTACTTTGTAACTTCGATAAAAGAAGGTTTAGAGTTTAGACAATATTTTCTGTAATAAGAGTTAGATGCTATAAACAGAATTTTAGCTCGCACCTGGAACTGGTGAAAAGAGAGAGAAAATGGGGAAAAGAATATAAGTATAGCTGGTCTATATATAGAGAGAGATTAATATTAAATTAGAAGATAAGTATAGCTGGTCTATATATATATATATATAAAGAGAGAGAGATTAATATCAAATTAAACAGTGCACAATAGCTATACACTTTCAATGCAAACAAATGAAAACGATTGAAACTAAAAGCCTATGCACGTTTATATCAACAAAAGTGAAATTAATATTGTTAATAGTTAATAATTCTGGTCCTAAATGACAAGTTTGTTTGAAATAGAGCACACGGGAAAAGGCTGATTTGATCGCAAGGACCTACCTCCTTGCCTTTCGTGAGTGGGTGGGATTATATCGCGAGGGATTCAGTACTTGGAGTCTTCAGAGGGCGAAAACAAGGAATATGACACTATTATTATCGCTCAAGGCCAGGCTAAGATGAGGTGGTCCTTGCGGACTATAAAGGATTAATTCTCCGCAATAAACTAAACTTTACGTGTTCCACTTTTTTAGACTAGAGTGATAACTGTGCAAACTGATCATTGCAATAAACCCCTGCAATTAAGAACTCCAAGGACTGATATTTCACTCGCACATCCTTCAAGTATATTCACTAGGATTACCCGAAACAGACTGCTTACTCGTTTAGCCTCAATACCCGTGCCAGGATCACCTGACAATTTACCACCCACGGGTCTTGTCATAAATGTCTCGCTGATGAATATCACATGTTTGTGTGTTTGATTTGGATTTCATGTCCGCTTCTAATTTTGTTGATTTCGCAGATTGACGCAAGTGCCGATGAAGTGTTCGGGAGGGGCGGGTTATAATGCCATGGGTACGGGTGGAGAAAGTGACAGTTTCAGTGGATTGTTATTAGACTCTGGGGATTGTAATTATGCACGCGAGCAGCTCACTCCTTCCAGTTTATTGTGCACGGTCTTAAATATTATGCGGCCCGATTTTAGTATTGCCATCTAGACACGCAATTCCTCAATTCCAGCAATGGGACAGTCAAAAATCAGCCACAGGTGTTGCACCTCCAAGAGTGCATTTGATCGAAAAGCTAGTGTACCACTGCCAGTGCTTCATCTGTTTGCTTCCGGTACATAGATAGTCAAATATCGAAGGTCAGCAATTTACCCACAGTTCAGCTAGGAAACTTTCTTTTCCCTTGTTCTCTTTGGTACATATATAGTCAAATGTCAAATGTCAGCAATTTACCCACAGTTCAGCTAGGAAACTTTCATTTCCCTTGTTCTCTTCTGAGCCATGCAACTTCAGCATAATTTGCAGGTCTACATTTTACAAAACATCTTAGTTGTACTGTCCAACGCATAACAGATCCACTACTAGTTTTTAACAATATAATTAAATTACCCACCACAACTAGCTCCGCCAGCCCTCCCACAAAAAAAACCAAATGTTTTGTTGAAAGCAGCAACAAAAGCAAAAGCAGCCCTCCCACAAAAAAAAACAACAACAATGTTTTGTTGAAAGCAGCAACAAAAGTAAAAGCAGCCCTCCCACAAAAACAAAACAAAACAATGTTTTGTTGAAAGCAGCAACAAAAGTAAAAGCAGCCCTCCCACAAAAACAAAACAAAACAATGTTTTGTTGAAAGCAGCAACAAAAGCAAAAGCAGCCCTCCCACAAAAACAAAACAAAACAATGTTTTGTTGAAAGCAGCAACAAAAGCAAAAGCAGCCCTCCCACAAAAACAAAACAAAACAATGTTTTGTTGAAAGCAGCAACAACACATGAACGTCGTAAACGTTTCAATTATTCACTACAAGCTTCAAACTCAGGTGACCATGCCTTCAGTTTTTAAAATTATTATTTTGTTGCTGTTTGGGTGATGTACGTTCAGTGTTCGGAATCTAAGCTGCCAGCGCTAAAACTGATGAAATCGTTCCTGCCAATTGTAGCGAGGTGTTAGGCCAGGAGGTTAAAGGTTAACAAAATAAGTCGCACTGATAGAGTGGGTGTGTTTTATTACAGTATTTTCTGGCTCTACCATTTCACTATCGTGAACAGAGTGAACTTAACTAGTGTCTAGGGGGCCCTAAATAATCCCTCAGCTGAGACTGAATTCAACTAATGTAAATGATATAATTATTTAGTCAGGATTTAGTGTTCAATGAGTAGGACTACCGCTGAGACTGAACTTGACAAGCGCATATGATATAATTATATAATTAGGATTAGTTATCTCTAAGTATATCACTAAGATTGAACCTTGCTAGTGGTGATGACATCATCTCTAAGTAGGCCTATTAGTGGTGAGGGCATAGTTATCTCAAAGTAGGCCTATCGGTAAGAATGAATGATGAAGACATATAATCTATAAGGAGGCCTATCATTGAGACTAGTGGTGCCAACAGGTACCCGGGTGTCTTTTTTTTTTTTTTTACGTTGACTTCTTTTCCCCACAGGAAGTGCGTGGTAACTTTTCATCTTCTTGATCTTCTCAGTTTCTGTAAAGTTCTTGTGGGGCCTTCCTCCTTACTCTGTTATTCTAGGAGGGTAGTGCTGTTCTATGTTGCTGTATTTGGATGCTTTTTTCTTTGATTGCTCCGGTTTTTTATATCTAGTGAATTTTTTTTTTTTGACAGTTACATGTTTAGTTTTGGACTTTGTCAGTAATTTCGACAAAAATGTAGTGCTAATGCCCGGATAGTAAAATTGAGAATGGGTACCCGTAGTAATGTGGCCGTTATGTCTATACACCATTTAGTACACTCCCCCTCTGGTCACACTCGCATCCCACCCATAGATGGCGGCCTGCTAAATTGTGCCGGCCATGGGTTGGCTTACGCGCTGAACAGCCAGGAACTGTACTAGATCTAATTATTTATTACATAGATCACCAATCACAATAAGCTCGCGCCCTTTCTTTTCGCATATGGTTGTTATGCTCGTTAACAAGCGTAGCATGTTATTGATGTTAACAAGACGTCAGTGAACAGACTTGACAGTATATTAACATCAATAATATCGTAATATTTTTAATATGGGTAAGACATTGTCTGTGTGGAGTCATGCCAAGCGATTGGATAGTGACAAGGTAAAATGCAATCTGTGCGATGAAATTCTATCGGCGAAGCGCGATTGAACTTGATGCCCTATTCTTAAATACGTTATTGTTGTTGACATTTTATTTAGTTTTAGTTTACTTAGTTTATGTAATGATTGATAATATTAAAAATAAAAGTTTGCATTGTACATATAAAGATCATAACTAATAGTAAATCACTAGATGCATACCATAATGGTTAGTAGCTTTAGTTAGTAGTGTGTAGAGATCGCAAGTTGCGATGGAGAGTATGCTAATTTTCGAATGGGTACCCGGCTACCCTTTCAAAATCTGGATGGGTACCCTGGCAGCATTTTAGAAAAAAACTGACTGCCATAATTGAGACTGACATTATTGGTGGAGAGTACACAGTTATGTCCAAGTAGTCCCACCACTGAGACTGAACCTTACTAGTGATGAGAGAATATAGTTAATCTAAGTAGTCCCACCACTGAGATTGAACCTTACTAGTGGTGAGAGAATATAGTTAATCTAAGTAGTCCCACCACTGAGATTGAATAATTAGAATATGATTATCTCCAAATAACCAGTGAGACTAAATGATGAAGACAAAGCTATCTAGAAGCAGGCTTATTGATGAAAATGATTGATGAGTGCCTAGTTAACTACAAAATAGGTCTACCAATGAGACTGAATAAAGAGAACCACTTATCTACAACTAGACCTACCACAGACAATGAATAAAGAGGACAAAAATATCTACAAGATGATGTACCATTGAGACTGAATAAAGAGACATGTAAACTACAACTAGACCTACCACATACATTGAATAAAGAGGATCTCCAAATAGGCCTGTTCTACTAATGAAATCGAGATGTGATGACATAATTATGTTTCAGTAATCCTCCTACTGAGACTGAATCTTTAATGTTGAGGATAGAGTTTTATGGTGGAGGCCTAAGAATAAGAATGGACATTAATGGTGAAGATAGAGTTACATGGAGGTAGGCCTACCAATCAGGATAATACATTGCTATGTATTGCTACTTTTGTGTCTCTATTTTAATAATTCAATTATTATTGTAACACTTCTACAGTCAGATCTGCATTGTTCATTTTAAATATCTGTATTTGCTTACACTAATTCTGGAACCATTTGTATTTGTTTATATTTGTAATTTTATATATCAGAACTATCTGTATTTCTTTACACTAATTCTATATATCAGAACTATTTGTATTTGTTTACACTAATTCTGTATACCAGAACTATTTGTATTTGTTTACACTAATTCTGTATATCAGAACTATTTGTATTTGTTTACACTAATTCTGTATACCAGAACTATTTGTATTTGTTTACACTAATTTGGTATACCAAAACTACTTGTATTTGTTTAGACTAATTCTGTATACCAAAACTATTTGTGTTTGTTTACACTTGTTCTAAATGTTAAGTGTACATAAAAAAAAATTATACATGAACATGGAGACAAAACACTGTTTATAAATAACATTTTGGAAATGAGCTGTAGTGATAGCAGATGGTATAGTATAAAATAACATTGAGTAGCTAAAACTGGGGTTATTAAAATATTTTTAAAGAAATATAGAATTTAAGAAAGAACATGGAGACAAATAAAATGCATATTTATGTTAAGAACAGTCTAGGACATAAAATACATTTAATGTTGTACAAAAATATACAGAGAGACAAAATATATATTTATGTGATATGAGTCAGAGTATATTATCAAACTAAAACAACAATTGCAAAACATTGCAAGACAATCCAAATACTTATTATAAAATATAAATATTTGAAGATCATTTTAGAAAAAAATCAGCGTAAAAAAAAAAGATTTATAAAACAATCTTGGTAAGGGAAAAATGATTATAATAACAAAGGGGAGACAACATTGGTGTTTTTATAAGAGCATGGTGGAAAATAAAGGTACTTTAAAAAAAATATTGGAGATTGCTACGGTATTATATAACATGGAGCGATACAATAAAAAGTATACAAGAAGAATGTAGAGAGAGGTATTAAAACTACTTTGATGGATAAAATGTTACTTGTACCAGAAGATCTGAGACAATGTGATCGTCAAACAACAAAGAGTGATAAATTAGATGTTACAGAAGAAGACTGTAAGGAGACATACGTTGTAATACAACATAGAGTGATAATTTTGAAGTTACAGAAGACTGTAAGGAGACATACATTGTAAAACAACACAGAGTGATAAATTAGAAGTTACAGAAGACTGTAAGGAGAAATATGTTGTAAAACAATACAGATGGTTAAAACAAGAAGAATAAAAGAATGGAGACAGGCAAGCATTATAAAACAATATGCAGACAGACAATTATTATAATATAACATGGCAAGACAGCTTAGCAGCTGTGAAAGAAGACTAGAAACCAACAGTAATGCAAAACAACACAGTGGGATAACATTCCATGTACAAAGAACAAGGAGGTACATTACCTCAAAGGGATATATATACACAATTTACAACAAGAAGTAGAAATAATAAAAAAAAAAACAAGTAGAGATAGGGTAGTTTAGTAAAGAAACAATTTCAGACAGTATGAATTATTTAAGAACACGGAGAGACTATGAAAAGATAACTCACGGTTCATTTCTGGGTTGAATGGTGAGGTGATCACAAGATGCGTAGGATCTCATACTGGTAAATCAAGTCCTCAATTTCAAATCCTAGAATACCAAACTTTGGCTATTATTCCTTACTATCCCTGGTAAATTGGATATAAATCTTTTCTAGCCTACAAAAATGGCTCCAGGTACATGCACAAATTTTTCATAAAGATGTCAAGGTTGCACAACTACACCAAACGTATACACAATAAAAGATGTGTGATGTCTGCACACCTTTCTCAAAATGTATTTCATTTTTCCTGATGCAGATTAAATGTTGATCAGTGACAATCAAGCACAGTGAATTACATTCCTTGTCAACATAATCGCCGATAATATTCCTTGTCAGAACACTCAGCATTAATATTATTCCTTGTCTGAACACTCAGGATTAATATTATTCCTTGTCTGAACACTCAGCATTAATATTATTCCTTGTTAGAACATCAGCATTAATATTATTCCTTGTCAGAACATTGACAAGGCTAATCCTTGTTAGAAGATTCACTGATTATAATTCTCCTTGTCAAAAAATTCACCAGAAACATTCTTGCCGTAACAATCGCAGATTAGACTCATTGTCAGAAATGTGTCTTTTGATGCACAAAGGCTGCAAATGAGAAGCAATTTATAATTACACGAAAATCTAATGATATGAACATGGTATTAGTCAAAACACTAGTACACTACAAACACTAGTGCACTATAGTTAAAACACTATTACACTACAAACACTAGTGCACTATAGTCAAAGCACAAGTATACTATAGACAAAGGACTAGTGTGCTATCAATATTGTAAAACAACTGTAAATTCAATAACCGGTGTTATAATTGGTTACATCTACGATGCCTGGAATTTGTCGCTAATGGATTTGGACTTAGAACTGACTAATATTAATTATTTAAACTCTACATTGATGAGAAGGGAAACCATCTGGATCAAACAGTTAGTTCAGTCATGCTTGATTGGCAGTCGCTGGCAAGAGCTCCCTGGTCAGTCCTCTTAATTGTAATCAGGTAGAAGTCTGTCGCAAACCACCTTTGGGCTAGGGACAGAGGTTGGAAGGGGGAAGACTGTCGGCTCTTTGTAGTAGGGTAGTTCTGCTAAAGATAGTCAGGAATGGAGCAGGTGTAAAACAAGTCCAGGTGGACAGTTCTGACCCACCAAAGCCCAAAGTCCATAAATACCCCATCATGCCTTGTGTCAGGAACTGCAACAATATTCTCTACCATATTCAAATCCATCTTTGAAAGGCAGCTATGAGGACATGTGGTAAACTATCTGTTTGAATTTAGAATAATGTTAAACTATTGTTCATATATCGTGATACATTTTAGAATTCTTTATTAATTGAGATGATAGAATGTTGTTGATTAAGATGTATTAGAATTGTTTATTGATTCATTGATATGTATCATTCATGTTTGAAATGTCGTATTAACGAATGAAGGATGTATGGGGCTGAACAATTCTCTTGCATATAAAATGTAAGCTGAATGATTGGGGAGAGAATGAGAGAGAACCAAAAGTTATGAATTGTCTCTAAAGCACTACGCACAACTATTGTTGCAGCGAGTGTGCCTCTCTTTTCTAAGTCCTGTTTGGAAGGGTGCCAGCTAAGCCCAGGGACAGTACATATAACTGTAATCAATTCACGTATCATCAGTATCAAACAATATCATTATACAATCTCAAGCAACGACCCTAATTCCGGTCAAAACATAACGGTTTAAGGTCAGAATTTACTGAATTTCACTTTAATGGCAGAACAGAAACTAAAATATTACATTTTTAAATAAGAACTTGAGGTTAATGATAAAAAGTCTAGGATTCAAAAAAGTAATTACTGGTAAAATGATAGAATACTTATATACCACGATCTGACACTAGGCTTTGAAAACAGTACAAGGGAGAAGGGGGTGGGGAGAGTGTGGCATATTGCAGCCTTTTGATCTCATACATATTCAGCAATATAATTAACATATTTTTCATCTACAATAAAATTCTCTACTGTCCTTGTCCCTGTGTGCGATTTCTTTATTTCTTAGAATATCTACCTCGATACCCGTGTTTTTTTTTTTTTATTTCGTAGAATATCTTTTTCATTGTTTTCTTTATTTCGTTGAATGTCTACTTCGCTGTCCATGTTTTCTTTACTTCGGGGAGTGTCTGTTTCATTGCGGTTGTTGTTGTTTTTAGTTCGTTGAATGTCTACTTCGCTGTCCATGTTTTCTTTACTTCGGGGAGTGTCTGTTTCATTGCGGTTGTTGTTGTTTTTAGTTCGTTGAATATTCACCTCATTGTCTTTATAAAAATATTTCATAGATTGTCCAGAAACAATGCGCTTCGTGAAATTTCAATATGCATTAGTGTTAATGTTTACTTTATTATTGTGTTAACGTTTATTTTATATTGTGTTAATGTTTACTTTATATTGTGCGTTTTCTTGACCTTTTATTTTTATTTTTACAGTTATCGTGCTACTGTGATGTCTGAATGCATGTTGTTGGGTTGTATTTTTTTTTTTATCGTATGTTAAAGTACATCTAATTAGTATTTTAATGCGTTCAGAGCTTTTTCGCAAAGATTAAATATTATTATAAGTTACCATTATATTATTATTGTTGTTGTTATTGTTGTCGTATTCTTTGTTTATATTTGATTATTTTGCTCTGATGAATGTAGAGCAGAGTTATTCTTATTAGACAAGAAGTTTCTCCTGATCACAAAGGGAAATAGTGTTTAACAGGTTTGTAGAGTATTTTCAAAAAATAATTTTATTGCTTGACCACGTAAGACCATAACGCTTTTGCTGGCTGTAGAGTCCTGCGCCGTGTTTGTGTGCCTGCGAGGTTATTAAGAATGATGGGTGAAAACCCATAGTGTTGGCAATTAACCATTAGCTATGTTAATCGGTTTTTCACCGCTAACCTTATCTGTTTCCAGTCCGTGACGCGAACAGACCATGCGTACTTAAGGTGTCTACAAACTTCACGAATCCCCGGATCATAGGGACTTGGCAAAGGCATGAGCAGGGTTTATCCCCCTTTTCCCTAAAAAATAAATAGGGAGAGATTTTTACAAGGCGATAAGATAGTACAGACCGCCTTCTTTAAAGTGGTTTGAGCGAGAGAGCTCGCTAAGATAAATAACATGTTTGCTTGCTCTCTCTCTCTCTCTCTCTTTCTCTCAAGCAAGGTCTTAATGACATCTCCCTCCCTCCTACCCCCTCCTCCACGTTTTCTAAAAAAAATGCAGTCTCGGATTAGACGACCAGGATTTTGGATAAATCTTCAGCTTTAATCGTATCCTATCTACTTCTGCCTGCCCAACCATTCTTAGCTTTGTTCCAATTTGCAAATGCCCGTACTTTTATGGATTATGGGGTTTCCAAGCTTTTATTTCCCACTTTTGTTGATTTCGTAGGCGGCGATCCTCACAGCGATAGATGTTATGGCGACATTTCTTTTCTATCTAGACGGTTAGTCACGATCGCCGCGAGTTTTCTCTCCAGGGATATGGATATGTCTGTCATCTCATGATATGATATGCCTACTTGTCTGTCTTCTCATGATATATGCCTACTTCTCTCTCTTCTCATGATATATGCCTACTTGTCTGTCTTCTCATGATATGATATGCCTACTTCACTGTCTTCTCATGATATATGCCTACCTGTCTGTCATCTCATGATATGATATGCCTACTTCTCTGTCTTCTCATGATATATGCCTACCTGTCTGTCATCTCATGATATGATATGCCTACTTCTCTGTCTTCTCATGATATATGCCTACCTGTCTGTTTTCTCATGATATATGCCTACTTCTCTGTCTTCTCATATGATATGCCTACTTGTCTGTCTTCTCATGATATGATATGCCTATGTGTCAAATCTTTTCACGATATGATATGCAAACATATCAATCAACTCACTATGTGATATGACTAGTTGTCAATCTTCTTGTGATATGATATGCCTACGTGATATCTTCTCATATGCAAACAAATCAGTGATAGTGAGATGTCAATCTTCTCATATGATATGATTACTTGTCAATATTCTCACGATATGATATGACTACTTGTCAATATTCTCACGATATGACATGCCTACTTGTCAATATTCTCACGATGTGACATGCCTACTTGTCAATATTCTCACGATATATGCCTAATTGTCTGTCTTCTCTCGATAAAGTATGCCTACTTGTCAATCTTCTCTTAAGACTTTTGCTTGATTCGTGTGACACAGCGTCAAACTGTAATAAAGTATGCCTACTTGTCAATCTTCTCTTAAGACTTTTGCTTGATTCGTGTGACACAGCGTCAAACTGTAATAAAGTATGCCTACTTGTCAATCTTCTCTTAAGACTTTTGCTTGATTCGTGTGACACAGCGTCAAACTGTAATAAAAAAATCATCTCTGATCAACAAGGGAAAGTTACAATCATTTCCCATTCCATGCTGATTTCACGCACTAGATCTACCTTTAAGAATTTTCATTCTTTCTGCACGAATCTGCCTTTAAAATTAAACATCTAAGTACATGCATTGTTCTCATGTTCACTGATTTAACGCAACAGACTTACTTATTAGTATTTTCCTTCTAAAAGTGACGAATGTATATCTAAAATAAATTTCTAAATGTAATGACCTTATAATAAACCCATATTATATAGGATCAATGATAACTCCCATATTATAAAGGAATAATGATAATCCCTATATTATACAGGAGTAGTGATAACCCACATGCTACACGGAGTAATTATATCCTCCATATTATAAAGGATGACAGCCACCGTATTATACTGGAGTAAAAACTCCCACATTATAGAGGAATAATGATATAAAGTAATAATGATAACTCCTGTATTATACATAAATAATGGCAAGTTAGCAACCCTTGTATTAAACAGGAGTAATGATAACCCCCATATTATAAAGGAGTAAAGCTAATCCCCATATAATATAGGAACAATGATAACCCCCATATTATAATGAGTGATAAGCTAATCCGTAAAGTCCTGCATGGTATGCAGTCTGTGTACTATGGAATAATTTTCAGGATTTTATCCACAAATCCGCACAGCACTCACGATTTACGATAAGAGCAGAGCGGACGAACCATGCTGACACTTTCCCTCTCTGGGCGAAGCATGACGTCACGGCATAACTCTGACGAGCTGTTCTTACGACCCACCTGATACGTTTATCTACAAACTCCTTTCAAGTACGGAAAGAGTTACTGTACTTGGCAAACAGCTGTTAGAAGTGGACAACTCTAGCAGAATCCCAGTCATATTGTTTTTATATCCACTGATGTCTCAAAGAAATCCATTAGTAACACCTATATATGTCAGCTCTTTTGTCCATAGCACAGCGGAACTTTTCACTTTGGTGGAAAAACAATAACAAAAATTTAAATAAATAAAAACCCTTTTGTTAAACTGAAAAAGCGATCAACTGTATCGCATAAATCAGTTGTAGCAGCCAGTGACACCAGGAAAATGAATTCAGGCTGCAATGCACAACTACAGATCAGATCATGGAGGTGGTGACCATAAAGCATTGTTTTCTTTTGATAAATTTTCTTTTAGATCATAAAATAGTATTTTCAGTCACAAAACTTCCACAGTACGCATGAGAAAATTAAATGAAAGGAATTTTATATTATTCCTATTTTTCAAAGAAGTTAAACTTAACAAATTGTAAACTGACTCGGGTGACGCTGTTCAATTGTCAGGTCTAAATCAAACTGTACATATATATATTCGGGATCTTGTTTAAATATTCTGACAAAATCAAACTGCATGTATATACTCCATGTTTAAGTATATCTACCAAATCAAAGCCACCAGTACCACGTTCTAAAATATAACATTTGCCTTCAGGCCTTGTCTAATCATCAGGACAAATCAAACTTAACACAAAATCTTTCACCATACAAAGGAAATAAAACCTGCTGGATTTAACGTCAAATTAAACTCTCAGTATGGATCAGATCGGGAACTATAACAATCAGAAGGGTTGTGATGAGGATGTTTACACAGGGCGTGTAGGGGTGGGTGGGACTGAGTGCCTTACCACTACAGATGTCGAGATAGAAAACAAAGGTAACTGTATTGATGATGCCTTTACGTGTTCCAATTCCCGTCACTGAAAGCGCGAATATCACCTCCACCACCACCACCACCCCAACACAGTCAACATCAACAATTCGATCAACCCGTGTATCACAATCGCCAGTTAGTGTTTGTGTAATAGATAGATAGAGGATGGATGGATGGATGGATGGATGGATGGACAGACAGACATACAAAATGATATATAGACAGATAGATAGATAGTATTCTTCAGGTACAGTGAAATTTTAATTAGTTTCTAATTAAAATAACGAAATATTCATTATTATTATGAGAAAGTATTCGACCTGATGTTTGAAGTGGCGTAGAGCCGTCCTTTTGTCAGGTAGGTCAGCCTCTGATCATTACTAGTTAGTGTAATGATTTTTGTTTGATATAATGATTACTTAGTATAATGATTTTTGGCTGGTATATGATTGTTAGTTTGTTGAAACTTCTGTCTGATACAATGGTTGGTTAGTATAATGACTTTTGTCTGGTATTATGGTTGGTTGATATAATGACTTTTGTCTGGTGTTGTGATTGGTTAATATAATGACTTTAGGTTGTTAAAGTTCTATACCGTCAGATATCTTCCACACACCCAAGAAATTACGTCACTTAAGTTCAAGGTACACCCGATCTAAAAAAACTGAACAATTCATTTATTAGAGTGTGCTCCCAACTAGAGGGCAGAAATTCACCACAATTCTACACAAACTTTCTTGTCAACGAACACACCGAAAGTGACGTCAAGAAATCACATTGCACCCGATCGCGATCGTTAGAGTGCTCTCCCATAAACGGGCAGAAGTTCAAAATCATAAGAACCCAAACTGACCAAGCCAACGCATTCAGTCAAAAATGGCGTCACTTGAATTCTGTGAGTACTAGAAGACCTGGATAGCTTACCGCTGTAAGGCCACACACGCAACGAGTGAGTGCCAGTAGAGAGCAAAGTACGGTAAGGTGATATTATTGTTATCCAGACATCACTGTGTCAACAAATAAGATTTGCATCCATCAATTCATATGCAGACACGTGGCAGTACTGGTGTAGACAGACAATGTTTGTGCTAGACAGGATGCGGTCAACAACATTCTCAAAGACACAGAGACACGTTCATAAATGGTGTAAATGATGTGGAAAATAAGAGCTATTGACCAACTAGCTACAGGAAAACTGATTACTAGATGCTAAGTTGAGAAAAGTAGAGGCATCCAGCAGCTAATAGCTAATCAGCAAATGGATTAAATTAAATTAGACCTCCAATTGAGACAGTTAATGATATCGAGTAATTAATTACCAACTCTGGATTACAGATAAGAATAATTATAGCAGTCACTTTTTTAAAAATATGGTGTTTATTAATTAACTGCCCAGAAGAGAACATCGATTACATTAAGTAGAGCAATAACATTTTTAAAAGGTATAAATTAACTCGCAGCAAAGTGATTAGATTAATTAACAATCAAAGTGAGAACAGAAAACGGTTGTAATTAGCAATCGGATGTCAAAATATAATATCAGTTAGGTAACTTAAAACAGCAAAGCTGTTTAGTCAAATTAGCAATCAAGCTATTAGGAGCCTATCCTTAATACTGATCTGGTAAATAAAGCTACATTCGTTCATTTAAATAGCAAATTTAATAGTATCAGTTATGTAACTAACAGTAAGTGTTAAATCTAATTAGCAATCAAATTGGTAGATTCAATTAGGTAACTAACAACTAAACCGTTAATTTAAATTAGCAAAGTGAGAACAGCAACTTCTTAGATTAGGTTGTAGCAGCAAACAAAAAAATAACCGATTTGACTAAACAACCCTCAAATTGAGAAACGAATAGATCCAAAGAACTATCGAGCAACGTTTGAGACCATTCAAACGCACTGGTGTGTAGAAACCCCCACTTAATATTATTATTTGATAATTAACATATCGCATTTACACCTGCCGTTCTCAGCAGGGCGGGTGTGAAGGGCATTGTTGTGGTGAAATACATCTTTCGAAAATGAGTTCACGGGCCGCGGAGCGTGTTTAATAAGCAAAAGTGGGACACTTTGCGCTGGCAGTATGGCGAAAGACACCTAACATTTTGTGTCACAGCGTAGTATTACCAAATGGATACTTACTGGGCTAACGCCAGTTCTTGAATCAATTAATGAAGGGATTGGGAGGGGGGGTGAGACTTACCTTGATTGTTTACATCAGTAAATTTGATGCCAACTGTTGTAGCGAACACGCATGCAGCACAGCAGAAAGGCGAATAACGGCAAAGATCACATGTGATATAATGTATGTCACAGTCTGATAAAATTGTCCGACTTCGTGACCCACTTGCCTTGTTTACTTCAAATTCGAATATTTGAAACCCTTGGCCCTTTGTTCAAAGCTTCCTTTTTCTAGGTGCTTCTAGAACAGGTCAAGATGTTATGTAACTTTAGGACCATTGTCCAGTTCTCGAACCAACCACATGCTTTGCGAACAGTCACGTGATACGCAATATACCTTTCTATATATGTACCCACACGCTTCCGCTCCCTCACTTCGAGCACATTTTAGCTAATTCCATCAGCTTACTCGGGTCGTGAGAGGCAGCCGGCGCCATAGAGAATCAAGGTACCCTTCGACTTCTCTCAAAGGTATCATTTTATTTAATAGTATTTGCCTATGTATTGTTTAAGTATGTATTTGTGCTATGTATTATATGATTTCCATATACACTTGAGCATGGTTCAGAGAAATAGCTGAAAACCTATATGTTACGGAATATAAATTTATTGTAACCATTTTTCCATTTCTGTACTTTAATTTATATTGTTTTAATTCACTAAGAGCCAGAATGCTGCGCTCGATATGAATTCTTCATGTAATTCAATTATTGCGTGTAATTTTAATTGTAAATTGTGAAGCGCTCTGTCGGTTTGAATTACCTCTTGTATGAACATTAATTTAACGTTGTATCTATTTTATTGCTTCATACGTCATGACTGTTAAATGGAACACATGTGAGACGATTATATTTTTTCTAAAATCTAATTGTAAGCGACGCGAGGTCGAAACTCTTTGTTCAGCGCATTTAATTGAGCCATGCCTAGGTAGGACCTGTTAGGTTGAGAATTATATCCAAACACGTTGCATCCACAGGTCGGCTCATGGTTCATGTTCACCCATGCCTCACCTGCATTAGCTTATTGGTACAAGCGGGTCGAAATCCACTCTGAGGGCCATGCTGCTAAAAATTCCAGTTCCTAGCCACTAACAAAGGGACACCATTCCTTATGCACCACGTGTGTCGTTAAAGGGGGACTGAGGGACGGACCGGCATGACTGAGTGTTGAGACCAAGGATACAAGAATAGAGCTAAGTGCAAAATCAAGTGTACAGATCTCAAAGGAACACTTTTCTGGCAATTTAGATTGACAAAAATCAGGCATAGGCGCGTAAAGACAGAGTGAAGACTATTCGCGTTGCATTCGATTTATTGTTAATTTGTTAAACTTTATTAAATCTTATTTTCCTTGTTAATACCTCTTAGTAGTTGATTTCTATGCACAATAGACCAATTAGATTAATTCTTAGATTTGAATGGGGGCGGATGAGCAGAAAGATTGATGACGAGTGCATATTAATTTAGAGGGATTTAACTGTTTTCAAATCTAGCTAAAAGTTCGCAGTTTATTAGTCTGTAAATTTGTCGTCTGAACTACAAGACGCACTTTTAATTAGTCAGATAATAAATTGAGCAACCAGTCTGCGTAGAATATGAGAGGAAGAATTAATTATATTTAAAGTCTTTTAATTATTCTAAGCAGGGTCTTTAAATAAATACTGGAAACGTAACAAGTGGGGGCTCGTCCGGGATTGATATGTATTAAATTGTAAATTGTAACATTTTTATACATAGGGCGCATCATAACCTAGAAACGAACGAACGAACAGAATTGCCAATTGTTCTTTTGATTTTTGTATCACTGATTTTCTTTGCTTTTGTTGTGACATGTGCATGTATTCTTTTGCAGAGTAGCGTGCATGTTAGTTAATGTTGATATATTTAAGCGTAGTTAAATATGTCATGTTAGCTATTGAATGATTTATTTAGTATTGTGTTACTGAGTACTTCATTGTGAGGAGTCGAAGGTTATACCGCCAGCTAGGAGAGTTATCGGTAGTAACAGACTTCGGACTATTATATTTAGGGTGCTAGATATAATGTGTAATGTTGTATGGTAGGAGCCGTGACATTACGAAAGTCTTGGAACAGCGGACACTGTGACAAGCAGGTGAAACGTGTAAAGAGTTAACGCGTAATTTATTTCGGAAGGTGTTCTGAGTAAATTAAATAATTTTTGTAAGGTTGTAGCCTAAAAGTTATTTTCGGGATAAGCGGAGTTATCGCCGACGGTTAAAACACACAATTCACGAGATACATTCTTATTGTAGCCAGCGCGCTAAGACAGTAAAATGGATCGCAAACAGGTTATCGAAGACCTGAAAGAAGCCGGTATCATGATAGGATACCAGGGTGACGAACTGACTAGCTACATCAAAACTGAGCTAGAGAAAGCGGAAAAGGCGGACAAAGAAAGGCAAGAGATAGAAAGAGAAGAACGTATTGCTAATCGCGAACTGAAGAAGTTAGAAGCTGAAAAACTAGCCGAAACTGAAGCTAAACGCATCGCAGCTGACGCAGAAGCTAAAAGGTTAGAAGCTGAAAGATTAGCCGACATCGAAACAAAACGTATCGCAGCGGACACAGAAGCTAAACGCATCGCAGCAGACGCGGAAATAAAACGGTTAGAATGGGAAGTGAAGAAACTAGAAGTTACCAATCCAAACCGTGACCGCAGAAGCAGTGGTGATTCGCGTTCTAGCGATGGAAATAATCACAGTAGAATTGAAAATATCATTCCAAAGATAAATATGGTCCCATTTGATGAGAACAAAGATCAAATAGACGCGTATTTAAAAACGTTTGAAAAGTTAGCCAGAGCAACAAACATTCCAGCGGAACATTGGGCGATAAATTTATCGGGGTTATTGCAGGGCAGTGCGAAAAACGAGTTCAATAAGCTTAGCGATTCTGAGTCAGATAATTACGACACAGTCAAGGCCGCATTATTGAAACGTTACAACTCACAGCAGATACATACCGACGTAAGTTTAAACAGGCCACTAAAGCCAGTTCAGAGACGCACGCACAGTACATACGACGCGTAGCTGACTTGTTCCAAAGATGGATAGATCTAGCCGAAACTCCACAGACGTACGCAGGTCTTAGGGATGAAATGGTAAAAGACCATATTCTCGGGTCATACAAATCAGATCTACTGATTCACTTAGCAATAAGGGAAAAATCTACGCTAGAGGAGATAGGCAACGCCGCCGATCGCTTTGATGACGCACATTCTCAATTCTCGAACGCACACGCGAACAACAAGTCTCGACCGAACGAACCGCAGACTCGAAAGGATAAGAAAAATGACGGGAAGGCACATAGTGAGCGTGATGATAAAACATCTAAACCCGACACTAAAAACAAGTCCGACAAACAGAAAGATAAAAAGAATCTTGCATGTTACACTTGTGGTGATAGTGGCCATTTTTCACGAACATGTCCTGAAAAGAAAACAGCTAAAGTTTACGCAGTAGAAAGTCATACACCTAAAACAGAAAAGTCGAATCGAACACCAGTACAGGCAAACGGTCACGATACAATCGCTTTGCTTGATACAGGGTGTGAGCTAGACGCTATTGTAAATGCATCATTAGTTAACCGTACCGACTACACAGGGGAGACAATCTCTGTCACCTTTGCAAACGGCGAACAAGACATTTTACCAGTAGCTGAAGTCTCGATTGTTTCAGACTTTGTAGAAGGAACAGTCAAAGCGGCAGTTATGGAAAACTCACCGCATGACGTGATCCTTGGTTGCAAGTATGTTTTGCCGTGCAAAAAACAAACTTCAATCGAACCACCACTGGTTAACGCTGTAACCAGAGCAGCGAGTAGTAAAGACAAATCTGTAACTGCACCGATGTCTGCCGCACCAGCCGTAGATAAAGCAACAGTTAGCGAGATTAAAATATTACAAGCTGAGGACGAAACACTAGACAAGTTACGCAGACAAGCTGTACTTGTTAGTGACGTCAACACTGACGATTCGAATAAGAAAGCGTGCATTATTCTGAAAAAGGGTTTATTGTACCGCTATTCGAAAGTGGGAGACGAATTTCGGAAACAATTAGTCGTTCCACAAACCAAACGAAATGACGTATTACGATTAGGTCATGAGAGTCTTTTTGGTGCACACATGGGTGTACAAAAAACAACTAGTCGTATTACAAGTGAGTTTTATTGGCCGGACATCACTGCCGATATCCGTAGATTCGTGTTAAGTTGCGACACATGCCAGAGAACACAGTCTAAAAATTCAATCAGACCCGCACCGTTAGGAGAGCCTGAACTGATCAGTGAACCCTACAAGCGCGTAGCATTGGATTTGATTGGGCCTATAATACCCACATCAACGAGAGGTAATCGATACGTGCTGACCACTATTGATTACGCAACAAGATTCGCCGACGCAGTACCATTGAAAAATATTGATACTGAAACTGTCGCCGAAGCCCTTTTCGGTCTTTGGAGTCGTGTTGGAATTCCTACTGAAATTTTGACGGATCAGGGGAGTCAATTCATAGGCAACGTAATGAAGGAAGTAAATCGTTTACTTTCCATCAAACATCTTACTTGCACACCATACCACCCCCAGGCAAATGGTCTGATTGAAAAATACAATGGGACATTAAAAACAGCACTTAAAAAGCTCGCCACAGATAAACCGAAAGACTGGGACAGATACATCCCTGCCCTACTATTTGCATATAGGGAGGTGCCACAATCTTCCACCGGGTTTTCACCATTTGAGCTACTTTACGGACGTACTGTACGCGGACCGATGATGATTTTGAAGGCACTTTGGACTGATGAAAAGACAGATGACGAAGTTAAGACAACTTATACATACGTCACTGACTTAAGAAACCGTCTTGAAACTATAGGCAAGATAGCACGGGAAAACTTGACGATAGCTCAGTCTAGACAGGCAGAATATTACAATAAGCACACCAAACCTAGAGAATTTGAAGTTAATGACAAAGTGTTACTGTTGCTTCCTGAAGCACATAACAAACTTCAGATGAAATGGAAGGGGCCCTTTGTAGTTACCGCCAAGCTAGGGGGACTGAACTATAAGGTGCAGACAGGAAAGAGAGAGAAAATCTTTCATGTTAACCTACTCAAAAAGTACATAAGCCGTGAGGATCAAACCACTCAAGCTGATTTTGTCGTAGCGACGATAGTTACAGAAGACGAGGGGGATACTGATTGCGTCACTGGTACTTTACCAAACTGTCCTCTACAGACGGACGAAACTGTCAAAGACGTTAGGGTAAATGAAGCCTTGACAGAAAGACAGAAAAAAGAAGTGAATGAATTGCTTAATGAGTTCTCATCTACTCTGACAGACAAACCAGGGTTGACAGACTTAATAGAATTTTCACTGAAGCTGACTGACAACAAACCGATACGTTTGAAGCCGTATCCGTTGCCACACGCCAAGATAGATGACGTTAGACGTGAGATTAAGACTATGCTAGATCTAGGGGTCATAGAGAAGACTGACAGTGCCTACGGATCACCCATCGTGTTGATTAAAAAACGTGATAACTCGTTCCGTTTTTGCGTAGACTACCGCAAACTCAATCAAGTGACAGAGTTTTGTGCCGAACCTCTTCCTGATCCGGATCTCATCTTCACTAAGCTAGCTAACGCTCATTACTATACCAAAATAGATTTGTCACGCGGTTTTTGGCAAATCAAGGTCAAGGACACTGATCGACACATACTAGCTTTCACTACACCAGTAGGAAACTACACATGGAAAGTTATGCCTTTCGGAGTTTCAAACGCTCCAAGCATTTTTTCTAAAATGATGCGGTCATTGTTAGAACCACTGTACGGACGTGGAGTTGAGAACTTCATGGATGATTTAATTCTAGGCATCCAGACATGGGAGGAGCACTTAACACTCTTACGAGATGTGCTAGCCAGATTAAAACAAGCCAACCTCACTGCCCGCCCTACGAAGTGTGAAATAGCACAATTCTCCTTAGACTTCTTGGGACACAAGTTGAGTCATGGAACTATGTCGCCAAGTGAAGCTAAGATAGCACAACTTAAGGACACTTCACAACCGCTAACAAAAACACAAGTTAGAAGTTTTCTTGGTCTTGCTAACTACTACAGAAAATTCGTACCAGATTTTAGTGCCATTGCATGTCCTCTGACTGACTTGACACGTAAGAATATGCCTACAAAAGTAGTGTGGACTGATGCATGCCAAAACGCTTTTGACACACTGAAATCTAGACTGACTTCAGATTTAGTTGTTAAACTGCCAGATCTGACAAAACCATTCTTGTTAAGGACTGATGCTAGCAACACAGGATTAGGAGCAGTGTTATTACAAGAACACAATGACACCAAACACCCAGTTGCATATGCAAGCCGTAAACTCACAACTACTGAACAGAAATATTCCACCAGTGAAAAGGAATGTCTTGCAATAGTTTGGGCCATAAAAAAGTTCGAAAACTATTTGTACGGAAAAACCTTTGTCATTGAGTGCGATCACCAGCCGTTGGCCTTTCTCGGACAGGCGCAATTTACGAACAGCCGTTTAATGCGTTGGTCTTTGTTTCTGACACAGTATGACGCAAATATTCATTACATCAAAGGGTCTTTGAATGTTGGCGCAGATTACATGAGTCGTGCTTGATGCCATCAAGTGCCGGTACTGATAGAATGTTGTTTAATCAATTAACTGAACCCTACGGATTCCTTCCTGTAAATATGAAATATAGTTGCACACTTTATTTCTAGGAATGTCGAAATTTTTTTTGTGTAAATTTTTCTTCATTGTGGACTTCTACATTTTATCATACATAATTTGTAGGAGGCATTTTATCTTTGGCAAGATAAACGCCTCAAAAGCAAGGGGGTGTCACAGTCTGATAAAATTGTCCGACTTCGTGACCCACTTGCCTTGTTTACTTCAAATTCGAATATTTGAAACCCTTGGCCCTTTGTTCAAAGCTTCCTTTTTCTAGGTGCTTCTAGAACAGGTCAAGATGTTATGTAACTTTAGGACCATTGTCCAGTTCTCGAACCAACCACATGCTTTGCGAACAGTCACGTGATACGCAATATACCTTTCTATATATGTACCCACACGCTTCCGCTCCCTCACTTCGAGCACATTTTAGCTAATTCCATCAGCTTACTCGGGTCGTGAGAGGCAGCCGGCGCCATAGAGAATCAAGGTACCCTTCGACTTCTCTCAAAGGTATCATTTTATTTAATAGTATTTGCCTATGTATTGTTTAAGTATGTATTTGTGCTATGTATTATATGATTTCCATATACACTTGAGCATGGTTCAGAGAAATAGCTGAAAACCTATATGTTACGGAATATAAATTTATTGTAACCATTTTTCCATTTCTGTACTTTAATTTATATTGTTTTAATTCACTAAGAGCCAGAATGCTGCGCTCGATATGAATTCTTCATGTAATTCAATTATTGCGTGTAATTTTAATTGTAAATTGTGAAGCGCTCTGTCGGTTTGAATTACCTCTTGTATGAACATTAATTTAACGTTGTATCTATTTTATTGCTTCATACGTCATGACTGTTAAATGGAACACATGTGAGACGATTATATTTTTTCTAAAATCTAATTGTAAGCGACGCGAGGTCGAAACTCTTTGTTCAGCGCATTTAATTGAGCCATGCCTAGGTAGGACCTGTTAGGTTGAGAATTATATCCAAACACGTTGCATCCACAGGTCGGCTCATGGTTCATGTTCACCCATGCCTCACCTGCATTAGCTTATTGGTACAAGCGGGTCGAAATCCACTCTGAGGGCCATGCTGCTAAAAATTCCAGTTCCTAGCCACTAACAAAGGGACACCATTCCTTATGCACCACGTGTGTCGTTAAAGGGGGACTGAGGGACGGACCGGCATGACTGAGTGTTGAGACCAAGGATACAAGAATAGAGCTAAGTGCAAAATCAAGTGTACAGATCTCAAAGGAACACTTTTCTGGCAATTTAGATTGACAAAAATCAGGCATAGGCGCGTAAAGACAGAGTGAAGACTATTCGCGTTGCATTCGATTTATTGTTAATTTGTTAAACTTTATTAAATCTTATTTTCCTTGTTAATACCTCTTAGTAGTTGATTTCTATGCACAATAGACCAATTAGATTAATTCTTAGATTTGAATGGGGGCGGATGAGCAGAAAGATTGATGACGAGTGCATATTAATTTAGAGGGATTTAACTGTTTTCAAATCTAGCTAAAAGTTCGCAGTTTATTAGTCTGTAAATTTGTCGTCTGAACTACAAGACGCACTTTTAATTAGTCAGATAATAAATTGAGCAACCAGTCTGCGTAGAATATGAGAGGAAGAATTAATTATATTTAAAGTCTTTTAATTATTCTAAGCAGGGTCTTTAAATAAATACTGGAAACGTAACAATGTATACATTTTTTTAAAACTGTTATAAGGGACATAAATGAACGTAAACAAAAGGGGTTGAATAAACTAACCGTCTTAAAATGTACTCATCGTTTGGTTGAGATTCCAGAGAAGCTCAGTCTTAATTCTGTTCATTCTTTCCTTTTACAAAAGACACATAGTCTCCGCTATCATGTTCTAAATATAGACTATATAATGCTCTCAGCATAAAACGAAACGCGCATACAACAGCTGCAGTATAACGATCGCGTTCACACGAAGAAATGAATCAACCCAATCCACGGCTGCAGTGTCCATTCTGTTTTCTGTCATCGAATTGTGTCCACTTGTAGTACCTCGCTGTTGGACTCAGTTATACACATACTCTAACACAATGACAGGAACAAACGCACTGTGAAATTAGTCTGCCTGAATCCTCACGCTGTATACGGTTCTCGCCCATTCATTTGTGTGCGACTCGTGTTGTTATCTAGCTCATTTTCCAAACACCAAGCCGCAACGAGAGAAAATTGCCTTGCACATCCTACGTGTCGGGCTGACAAGTCTGCTATATGCCAGTGCCACAGCCGGGCCGAAAATCGAACCGCATACAACAAAACTTAGTACAGACATTAACCCCCACAGCCGGCGAACGAACGGACGAGCAGTGAAATTGTCAGCTAGGGAGATAGATTTTCAAACTCAAAAGGCGCACATCCCGGTTCAAGAAGGTAGGAGGAGGTAATTGGCCCCGCACTAGTCGCAAGGCGGGACAAATTACCCGCCAAGGCCTGCGACACTATTCGGAGCAGTAGGGAGTGGGTAGGGGTGCCAGCTTTTTGACACTATGAAAGCAACAAGCAACAAACTGGAGCTTGTGCAGTTTGCGTTAGGCGCTCTTTTGAGCAGCTCCGCGTTTGGCTCAGCGTATACCGCCATGAAGGGTCGCTGATTTTCATTGAAGATTGCGACAAGAGCAGCATAAGTATTTCACTCCTTGTTTTTCAGAGGGCTACTTGCTTCGTAATTGGCCACAAACTGAGCAGAAGACTAGCTTATAGAACAGTCTTCTCCTGATCAGTTTGTGATAATTATGATCAGGCGGCACACAAGTCGTGCCGGACCTACAAAGAAGATTCCAAAAATGCATTCTGCTTTAATTATTGTATAACTTAAAGTTCCTGTGTTTAAATATTAGCGGAACTACAAGTGCAATAACTCTACTGCATTTCTAGCACGTGTGTTTGTGTGTGTGTACGTGCGTGCGTGTGCATGCGTGTGTGTGTTTACAGATGGTAGACAAACAAACGGACGGATGGGTGAATAGAAGATGGATAAATAAAGAGAAAATTAGTTTGACACATGAGTAATATCTACATTTGTCTTGTACAAATGTATTTCGCCCTCTTTCTCTTCCTGCAACAGAATTACTTTTATTAATGTGGAAAATGTCCATTTCAGATTTTCTTCTTTACAGGTAAACAATTTATATGAGAGTGTTGCAGATATTCATCTTGTACTTGCTGCAGACAGTGCGGGAGACAAAGCCTATATATATAATGGGTGCAATAGGAACTTTGTCAGGAGACAAAGCCTGTATTGTAATGCGTGCAATAGAAACTTTGTCAGGAGACAAAGCCTGTATTGTAATGCGTGCAATAGAAACTTTGTCAGGAGACAAAGCCTGTATTGTAATGCGTGCAATAGAAACTTTGTCAGGAGACAAAGCCTATATATATAATGCGTGCAATAGAAACTTTGTCAGGAGACAAAGCCTATATATATAATGCGTGCAATAGAAACTTTGTCAGGAGACAAAGCCTGTAATGCGTGCAATAGAAACTTTGTCAGGAGACAAAGCCTGTATTGTAATGCGTGCAATAGAAACTTTGTCAGGAGACAAAGCCTATATATATAATGCGTGCAATAGAAACTTTGTCAGGAGACAAAGCCTGTAATGCGTGCAATAGGAACTTTGTCAGGAGACAAAGCCTGTAATGCGTGCAATAGGAACTTTGTCAGGAGACAAAGCCTGTATTGTAATGCGTGCAATAGGAACTTTGTCAAAGGAACCAACCATAAGAAACTGTTTTCATAGAGAACTTTGAAAATCAGGTTGATTTCAGGAAAACAGACAACTTGTAAGTCACAACCCACTCTTCTTTTTCAGTTAATGTACGTGGAATAAGCAAAACCAAATGTCCGGAAAATAATGTACGTGCATACAAATTTCTTTCGCTGTGTTTTTAATTTATAGTTTATTTATATAAAATTCTCGAATTTATTAATTATAGAAGGATAGAAATTATAACCATCCAACGATTTAACTGTATATGACAGTCATCTGAAATGTATTATGACTGTTAAATTAAGCTTCTCATAACTTGTCATTAGTTATGAATGATTAATTAATTAATAATAATCATAATCATTAACTAAGTGGCGTAGATAGATAGATAGATAGATGGAAAGATGGATGGATGAATGGACGGCGGACGGACAGACAGACACACACACATATAGATAGATAGATAGATCGATAGATAGATAGGTAGATAGGTAGGTAGGTAGGTAGGTAGGTAAATAGATGACTCAGTTTCAGAGACTTTAGACTACTTGACAATAATACACACAAAACTTTTAGACTCTTTAAACTGAAAAGGTATCAATATTAATACTTCTGGCTACTTTACTGGAACTATGTGTGGATATCTTGCTGCTATGTATTGTTGTGGTAGCTTGCTAGGAAAGGGATGAGGAAAATAGTGATATCTCGGGTTCGGACATATCATTTTAAATAGTATATTATTTTTCTATTTATCTTTATAAAGTATATTATTTTTCTATTTATCTTTATAAAGTATATTATTTTTCTATTTATCTTTATATTAAAGGGAAATCAACAAGTGAGAGCGTAAATATGCAAATAATATAACTCAATCACTCCTAGAAAATTGTAGATTTCATATTTCAGCCCCATTGTACTTTCATGAGGCTTCAATTCATGACGGAACAAGAAATCGAAATATCAAAATTGGTGTGCATCAAGAAGAGCTGAATGAAACACAACGCCACACGTGTATAATTAAAATCGATTTCGTATACATACAAGTAACTTACCTCATTGATAATGAATTAAGGTCCAATCACAGCAGTGTTTATTTACTTCATCAAGCCAATCAGAACTACATAATCACTGATTCACGCTAAAACCATAACGTAGTTCTTGCGTCACAATGAAACAAGTAGTCATCAAGTGACGCGTCATTCTGCTTTACGTCAGAAGTCCAGATTCCATGGTCTGTAATAATGTACAGAAAATGTTTAATTAGGATCACTAATAGAATTATAAACTGCTTTTATTCTCTAGAACGTTAAATCACTCTTATTAATGATAATGATGTGTGTACCATAAAACATCTGCATGCTATGGTTCTTGCAGTGGGGGAAATGTATTAAATATCAGTCTGAATTCAAGAATCTTGATAGACGAGTTCTTAGATCCTTTGGGCATTACCAGACTTTACTATAGACTTACATAAACAGAAATGTCTGTGAGAAAAGTTAATTATCCAGGGTAGATTCACAAATGTTACTTACAAATAAAAAGAAATCATTACGGAAGATGCTTATTAGCAGTTAACAAACCCACCGTTGCATTCATTAAAACGCGAATTGCTGTTATTTATTGACACAAAAAGAAAGTGTCATGTAATGAGAATAAATTCTCTTTGTGAATGTGTGAGTAAGCTATTTAAAGATATCGCAATAGTAATTATAAGCTTATTAAAGATGTACAGACACTTTGTGGTCACATATCACAACTGACATATAACTATAATTTCTAAATATTTAACAAGCAATTCTTATATAGTATTTAAAGTTTACTTGAACGGAAGAGTTTAAAATAGACTGCATATCTAACCTCAATAGACTAAGGGAGCAAACAGTTCTATTGGCTCTCACTAACTCGCAATCGTGAGTAGAGAGTTTGTTTACTCATACCTTATCACGCCTTCTTGATGCGTACTTTCCACTGTGCATTCCTCTCTGTGACGTCACAAGGGAACCAGTACAATAGCTGCATTGTTCTGGGTACCAACAGCATTTGTGTTCCCGATAAACACACATACGCACACCATCGTTAATTTTGTGCTTTCACACAATACTAATATTGTGTTTAGAAACCCAAAGTCCAGGTAATAATTTGGATTCCTGTAAGTCAGCTCTGTCAGTGTGTGCGCAAATTACTGCAGCTTACATATTTGGTGATAGTTAGGTACAACACTTTCTTTCTTTTTTTTTTTTGTATGAAAAGAAAAGCCAAGTCCGATTAAGATTTTGAGTCGCTTCGCAAAAATACTTTGTTTTATTGTAATATTCTTTTATATGGTCTTTTTAGCGATTGCACGCCTTATCGACCATAGTGCTGTATTGTTTTATTAAGTACTGCTATATTGGAAAAAGACAAGAATAAACAAACGACAACCGGAAAAAAACACATAGAAAAATATACACTTACCCACTCCGCTTTGTGAACATATGCACAGTGAAATTCATATGTAAATTTATCGGATCTTGTAATACCAGACGCGGTATTCAATCTCAGAGTGTAAATAAACTGTTTTAAATTTCCACGCAAGTAACAAAATCGTCCACTAATCGGCTGTTTTAAAGTCAACATTCTCCTCTTTTTTTCAGTGCCAGTGGAAATCGGTAACTTTTTAGGATACTTATTTCAAATAACTTGCTGAGTCATTCATTTGAAATTCCATTCAGTGATGAGAGACTTATTAAGGATTCAGTTCACAATGACAGCCTTTGCGTTAATCATATTAACTTTTACCCTCTCAGCGCCTCGGCCGAGGAGATTATGATAGACACTGTTCTCCGATCAAACATGTGAACTCTCTAGTCAGTGAGTTGCTTTAGGCATTAGTTTTATGTCTGAACTGTGTGCCCGTGGCTGTTATCGGACCCAACAAAAACTGTTTGCACAGGCTTGGCGCTTGGCGTGGACCAGACTAAGTTTCATTTTGTCCAGACTTTCGGTTTGAACCCAATGCTTCAAGAATCTTTGCTTCTGTAAACAACACTAGCCTGCACACACACTCACACACACACACACACACACACACACACACACACACACACACACACACACACACGTATACACACAAACATGTATACACACACAAACACGTATACACACAAAAACGTATACACACACACACATGCACAAAACAGTAACAGACGTCACCAAAGTAATTTAAAAAAAAAAAAAAAACATTATTAAGCACCACTTACAAACTATGGTAAAATTAGGTTTTGATTGTTAGCAACACTAGTATACAGATGTACGAAACAAATCATTCTGGTTTATTCCTTGTTAATAAACGGGCAACTGATGTTTTGAATCCAGAAATAAATATACTTTCAACTTCCAGTGCATTTATATATTTACCTATGAACTCGCTAGCTTCCACCACTTTGCTGAGGACAGTTAATTTACCTTTTAAGGTGGTTTATTTAAAAAAAAAAAAAATTCGTGGCTCCGCTATTGCTGGTGCTTGATGTACTATTAGTTCTATCAATACATTCACTATAAAAGGGTTAACGAAATACCCGCACCCAACCCACCCAAAGGAAAGAAAAGAGGAAAGAAAGCAATATTTTAAAAATAATTAATTAAATTTTAAAATAATAAAATAAGATAAAAATAATAAGCAAAACGAAATAAATATTGAATCTTAAAATTACAAGAAAACTTAGAACATCAAATGCTTTGTTTAGAAAGACATTTTCTTGAACCTTAATAAAGAGCTATACATGTTAAAAAGCCTGATCTTTCTGTGTGTTCATTTAAACTGTAAAAGGACTTGTAACAGGTGAAAGGACCTCTAAGACGCGAAAGGTCATTTAAGATGTGAAAAGTCTTCTAAGAATTGAAAGGACTTGAAAGATGCGAAAAGACTTGTAAGATGTTAAAGGACTTGTAAGATTTTAAAGGACTTGTAAGATGTGAAAGGACTTGTAGTCCTCAAACGAAAATGTGATGCGTCTTTAGCGGGGTTATCAGACTGAGCTCTGACCTCTTTTATTTCTTGATTTGGCTTATTTAGGCAATTAGGCTGAGTCACCGGACACGACGTTGCATTACACCGTTAGAAGAAGTTCCAGTACGCAGAGTTAATATTTAGAGTCAGTTATAAGAAATCAAACACCCTTGAACGCTAGTGCCACACGTAACATGGGTACAACATTCTTAGATATCGAGTGCCACACGTAACACGGGTACAACATTCTTAGATATCGAGTGCCACACGTAACATGGGTACAACATTCTTAGATATCGAGTGCCACACGTAACATGGGTACAACATTCTTAGATATTGAGTGGGGTCAAGGTTCATTTGAAGTATAAACAAAGTAAAAGGAACTTACATTTATATGACCTCTAGGCGAGAGCTTTGACTTATCTTTTCTTCTTTGCATATTAGAGAAGAAAGGGAGGGAATATGTAAGGAAAGACAACTCAATTCACGGACACCAACGCTGTAATATTTGTGAAGTGTTAAAGAGGAAGTACACTCGGACAAAAGGTAGACCATGCTTATAATGTTTAGTAGAACATACATAAAAAGGACATCTGTTCACTTCTAATACTAACTCAACAATCCTAATTTAAGTGAACATTATCTTTTCACCAGAATGAATATTAAAATTCCAATAATCAAGCTTTGCTTCGATACATCACTAACATCGTGGACAGTTTGAAGTCCAATCCGCACTCAACACAATAGTAACACGAACGCTCACAACTCGAACTCTCAACGCAATAGTAACACGAACGCTCACAACTCGAACTCTCAACGCAATAGTAACACGAACGCTCACAACTCGAACTCTCAATACAATAGTAACACGAACGCTCACAACTCGAACTCTCAACACAATAGTAACACGAACGCTCAACAAAATAGTAACACGAACGCTCAACGCATTAGTAACACGAACGCTCAACAAAATAGTAACACGAACGCTCAACGCAATAGTAACACGAACGCTCAACGCAATAGTAACACGAACGCTCAACACAATAGTAACACGAACGCTCAACGCAATAGTAACACGAACGCTCAACACAATAGTAACACGAACGCTCAACTAAATAGTAACACGAACGCTCAACTAAATAGTAACACGGGCGCTCATTGCTCAAGACAGAAGTGTCTGTACGTCTGGGATAGATTCAACTGGTTCAATTAACGGCATGGAGAGCAAAACTGTTTTGTAAACTTTCGAGGCACGTTGCCGTAAGGTTAATAAGAAGGAGTGAAATATATCCGTATTAATTGTAATAAATATTTAGTCAATTCATAATAACTGTAATAAATATTTACTCATTCCATAATGACTGTAATAAATACTTACTCTTTCCATAATGACTGTAATAAATATTTACTCTTTCCATAATGACTGATACACGCACGCGATCACTTACGTGATGACTGTGCCCCACTAACCAACTGCAGTCGTGGGCTTAATTAACTCTTTATGCGTAATAACTTTGGCGTCTTACTCATTTTGCAATAGAATAGAAATTAGAAAGGTGAGTGAACTAAAACAAAAAGCATGGACCAACGGGAAAGTGATTTTAAAGTAAGTACTTTCGACAACGTCTAGCGGTGAGGTATGTGCAGTTTTGTTTGATACAAACATTACACTGCCAACTTAGCACTAGACCGTTTTCATTAATGTTTTTGCACTATTTGCAAATCACAGACGTCAACCGATACGGATAAGTGAATTATGATATTTGGATGTTTGCTTCGGCGCATTCCGTTAAGATTTGCCTGCAGGTATGCTTGTAATACAAACACTAAATTCAAGAATAATCTAGTTTAATTTCTTTAGAAATTTCATCTGAATTTAATCTAATCGCTTCAAGTCCCTTGGTATGTCTCACGGTCGTTTGTAGTGCTAGCCTCATTATCAGACGACAGTCGTGTGTAGTACTAGTCTCATTTTCTGACGACAGTCGTGTGTTGTACTAGTCTTATTATCATAGTAAAGTAGTTTGTAGTACTAGTCTCATTGTCAGACGACATTCGTGTGTAGTTCTAGTCTCATTATCAGACTACTTTTGGTGTAGTGCTAGATTCATAATATTATCCTATAGTTGTAAGCATTGTTAGGCTCAGTTTTATTATCCAACTGTCGTATGCAATGCTAGCCTCACATTTATTATCCTACAGTCGTATTCAGTGCTAGCCTCACATTTATTATCATACAGTTGTGTGCAGTTCTAGCATCATTATTTATTATGATTATGAAGTGTTGGCCTCATACTTGTTAACCCACAATGCAGTACGACACCCATGTCTAGCCTCATTATTACTCCAGTGTGGTGCAGTGCTATCCTCAAATTTATCCCACAGACGTGTGTAGGGCTAGCCTCATATTATTAGCCCATTTTGATATCCTCATATTAACAGCCTACAGTCGAATGCAGTGTACAATAATGCTACTCACGGTGTAGTTAAGGTTGCTAAATACTAAATACTAACTAGCATACACCTCAGTACCTTCTTCCATAATCTAGGTGGGGGGTGGAGGGACCGTCTTCCCATTCACAGCACCTACTTTATTCGGTTTCTTGGGTTCGAACCCCCGATTTCCTGATAGGCTGCTATTCATCACGCTTGGGAGGCAATGACGTGAGAAGACAACTCTACACATTCAGAGACAGTTACAGTGTGGTAATAAAACAGTCACGAGACTTTACCACTGACTTAGACTATGACACAACTTTAAAATAACGAAAATAATTTAATAAAATGTATAAAATGGTAAAGCATTAATAAAATACAAGATGTAAACAATGTGGCAAAAGGTAAATCTAATAGTATTTCCAAGCAAAATCAAGGGTAAGAAAGAAGTCATCAGAAACAAATACATTCAAAAGATCATTCATTGATACATCAAGGCAAAAAATCTTAGTAGTAAACTAATCCCTCTATTAATTAATATTATTTAAATTAAAGATATTATGAGTACACATGAGCCACATATGGCTGCAGTGGCATAGGTTGAAACAAATAACAAGCAACACACAACTGCTGACCCTGAGCTCTTCACAGCTGACCACTCTCAGCTCTCTACAACACACACAACTGCTGAACCTGAGCTCTTCACAGCTGACCACTCTCAGCTCTTTACAACACACAACTGCTGACCCTGAGCTCTTCACAGCTGACCACTCTCAGCTCTCTACAATACACAGCTGCTGACCCTGAGCTCTTCACAGCTGACCACTCTCCTCTACAACACATACAACTGCTGAACCTGAGCTCTTCACAGCTGACCACTCTCAGCTCTCTACCACACAACTGCTAAACATGAGCTCTTCACAGCTGACCACTCTCAGCTCTCTACAACACACAACTGCTGACCCTGAGCTCTTCACAGCTGACCACTTTCAGCTCTCTACAAAACACTACTGCTGACCCTGAGCTCTTTACAGCTGACCACTCTCAGCTCTCTACAACACACAACTGCTGACTCTCAGCTCTCCACAAACTAACCTTCCTGTACAAAAATTGGAAGTTATATCAGCATCTCAGACTCTGACTACACAAAGATTAAGACTGCATAGCTACCAGTATAAACAAAACTCTACTGCTGACTCTCAGCACTCCACAGCAGATCACTCTCAATCCTCCACAGACTTCAAAGAACACACCACTAACACCTGATACAAGAATCAAGAATCCCCCAAAAAACCCAACTCTTTGAATTACACTCTAGCATACACTGCCTGCTACATAGACCAAGTCTTTGCAACCATGACAGCGGACCTGCTTACCCCATAAGACAGATACTGGTATTACTGGGTGATGGGGTATATATAATGGCCTCCCACCTGGTTCCAGTACTAATTCTGACACTAATTAAAAATGCTGATATGTACCGACCGCACCATGGATTCTACAGACATCTTGACTAATGACTCACAGGCTGACCTTTGGTCATACACCCATTCATGCCCAAAGCTTGCTCACCTCGCCTCAAAGCATCAAAACAGAAGACCACACAGAACAGCAATGTTAGCTTAAATAAATTGTGCACTAAGTGCCCTTAACTCATGTACTTGCAAACTAATAAAACAGGGTTTACAGTTTCAGAAATTACAAAACAAATATTACAAAATTGTGATATTCTAAGTTGATCATTATAGATGTTGAAAATATTAACTTAATAATTCTATTAGAAAAATTATAGCAGGGAATAGTTTTGTCATACAGTTAGTCTCCATAGTTGTATGCGGTTCTAGCCTCATTATTAGCCCACAGTTATATGCAGTGTTATCCTCATTATTAGCCCACAGTTATATGCAGTGTTATCCTCATTATTGGCCACTGTCATTACTTTCTCCAAAGCATCAATTCGAAGAAAAAGGTTCCTCAAATTTCTACACTTTGCAAGTTGTGTTCGCAAACACTATTAAAAATTAATCTTCGGCTATGTTTGAGTATACACAACTCTACACAACACTACACAACAAATCAACAACACCTGAAATATCTGTCCCTACACTAATCTCACAAATTTTAGTGCTCACCCCCCTTTATTGAATTATCATGGAATGAATTTAACTACGCAAGACTAACAAAACTCGTACACGTTGAAACAAACACAAGCCAGCTAACCACCTCTCTCCCTCTTCCTACTCACCCTGGAAACAATGATTGCTACGACAGGAATTCTAACGAAGAAAGTCTGAAAAAACACTGCCAGTACATTTCTGCATATTAAGCATAGTTCTAGCTCTAAAAACGCAGCACTTTGCCTAACTTGATTCTTGAAACAAATTAAAATGTAGTTGAAAGTTGTCAAGTACTTTTAACAACGTAAAACAACTGAATTATGACAACGCCTCTCGTCCGACAGAGTTTCTGGCTAGCGTTGGGAGGTTTTTAGGAATTTGAGACTACTTGAAGTGTCCCAGTCAACATTATGTGATATCGAGTCACTCACGATCATAAACCGGGCTGTTTCGATGAAGTTTGCACTGATCTGGGAGTTTGAAGAGACATGGTGGTCCGTTGAGGTTACAAAAGACGTTGTTTGTTGTAGCTTGCTTTTCCGATTATCTTCTGCAGCATTTCACTACTGCAAGGTCTGTGTGGTGGTGGTGGTGTCTTTTTTCTTGAGTCAATAAAATTATGTATTTTTTTTAAAAGTATGCTATCAACTTCACGTGTTTATAATACTGATATGTTAAGTCTGGAGGAAACATTGACCTAATTTTGGAATTAATTGTGCAGAAGAAAGATGAAGGATGAATGCAGCAAATGTTTGTGATACCGAGACTTGGTGTTCACTGCTGCAAACCGAGACTTAATGTTCACTGCTGCAAACCGAGACTTAGTGTTCACTGCTGCAAACCGAGACTTAGTGTTCACTGCTGCAAATCTCTGATGATCTCTTAGAAAGAAAACTAAACTATATATGCTGTAAAAAGTAGTTATCAATTTATTAACATACGCTGTAGAGATTAGTAAATTTAACTAATTCGATATTTCTGGGTAAGCAGCCACTAAGTTGGGATCCGATTTCTTGCATGGGTTTGATTCTTCAGCCAATTATTACCTCAGTCAATTCCGTCAACACTGACGTCATGAGACATGGTATACGTCATGAGACATGGTATACGTGTTCAGCTCAGGCATGAACTTTGCCGTGTACTAACACAGGACCATTATTGATCCAGGGGACCAAACGTTGTGTGACTTCGTGAAGTCCGTTCGTCAACGTTCTGAGTGTTTTTATGTGAACGGAAAAAAATGAAATTTTCCTTAACGAATATAAACAGCTAAGTGTAGATGGTACCGGGCCCACCGACGGAGGGCGGTTGAGGGTGTGCGGCAAACTGGTGTGACCTTTTTACACCCCTTCCGCCAGCCTCTCGATGTCCACCTCGGAACGCAATGTGAGGTTGTGGGACCCTCCAGATCAGATAACGTCTGATGACGAAATGATCAACGCAAGCTCCAGTGGTGACGTTAAACTGCTATCGATCCACCACCACCCCACCTCCCATCCCCATGGTACTAGACTCTTTGACTCTTGCTTGTACCGTACATTTTTTCTGTACCGCGGATTGGCATCGCGATAGTCAAATCTTTTTTCTAAATACTTGTTATGCGTGATATTTGTCTGTATTATTAAATTTGTATTCTTTTAATTTGACTTAGCCTTGAATGGAATCTTTGGAATTATCTTGGGTAGGATGGGGAGAGCCGGATGACTAAGAAGGTAAATGTAAATCTACTAACGAAACACGTTTAACGTAAAATTACGTTTTCTACCTGAGGAGGCACATTATACGGCCGTTTATTATCCCTTGCAAGGTTGTAGTTATTAGGACATACCTGTGATTTTAGAAGGTAACTTGTTAGTAATATATCAGACTCTACCAGTAGTTATAGAATGTAACCTGTTAGCAATATAATAAGCCATACTAGTAATTATAGTTGGTAATTTGTTAGTAATAAAATAAGCCATACTAGTAATTATAGTTGGTAATTTGTTAGTAATATAATAAGCCATACTAGTAATTATAGTTGGTAATTTGTTAGTAATATAATAAGCCATACTAGTAATTATAGTTGGTAATTTGTTAGTAATATACCAGACCGGACGCGTGGTGGGCTGCTGTTATGCTTATTAAATAGTAATTTATACTGCATTCTAAAGATTATTTCAACAAATAAGTTAGCAGGAGTCATTCCGCGCCCAAAGGGAATTCTGTGGAGTAGTTATGTAACGTAATCGTATGTGACTGGATTCTGTTGCTGTTAAATGGTCACAAGATGTACTCATGTTGACGTTGTATGGTCACTTGACGTTTTCTTGTTACCGTTATATTGTCACTTGATGTTGTCATCTTACAGTTATATGGTCACTTGCTGTTCTTATTTTACCGTTTATATTTATTTGATGTTGTCATATTACTTTATATAATCACTTGATGTTCTCATATTGTAGTTATATGGTCGTGACGGGCAGTCTTTCAAACTAGCAAAGTGTCTTAACACCCATCACTCCAAATCACTATCTCGGATTTGCCTTTCCTCGTCAAATCAATGAATGGTTTGGTGATGGCCCTGAACTTGGGAATGAATTATCTAACCGGCCAACCCCAAAAAGGATTTAATATTTATTTGGAAAGGGATCTCTCCAATACTTCGACTTTTCTTACGTTGGATACCTCTGGCCACAGGAAACCTTGTCCCACTGTGTGTCCCAAATATTCAAGTTTGAAGTGTCCAAAGAAACATTTGTTTGGTCAAGCAGTAAGGTTACATTCCTTCAAACGCTGGAATAATTTCTGTAACACTCGGATGTGTTCTTCCAGGGTCTGGATTGCCACCAGTATGTCGTCCATGAAGTTAGTGGCACTGAATAAAGAATGCAACTTCTTTGGCTTTCTGGAAACAAACTAATAGACCTCTTTCACAGTGTTTTAAATCACTAAAGAAAACATACCTTTCTGTAAACACACACACACGTGCAGTGGTCAGAGAAATGGAGAGCAGTTGGCAAAACAAAACAAAACAAAACAAAAATAAGAACAATCTACATCATACAGTACTTCCAAAAGCGGGGTACACGTACTCCCGAGGGTACGCTAAAGAGTTTCAAGGGATACAGGACATATTTTTTAAATTTTACACTTATTGTACTTTTTTCAGAAATAATTTATCATTTAAAATTTAATACACGAGTATTGTGCACTTTGTGAATTGTAGAAATACACACATTTTTTTGTATAAAGTGCATGATATTTGTACTGGTCTAGATTAGAATCTAGCAACATATTATCATTAAGACAACCGAAAGGTTTTCGAGGGGTACGCCACGGTAAGATTAAACTGTAAGAAAGGTACACGATTATTGTAAGTTTGGGAAACACTGCCCATGAATTATACATTTGAGTTAGAAGTCAGACAAAATTTTAAGTAATATGGCAAGAAACTAGGACAACAAATACATTTGAGTTAGAAGTCAGACAAAATTGTCACTAATATGGCAAGAAACTAGAACAACAAATACATTTGAGTTAGAAGTCAGACAAAATTGTCACTAATATGGCAAGAAACTAGAACAACAAATACAAGTGCAACACATTTCTTGAATCATTGTTGCACGCCCACACAAGTAGTTGTGATTGATTCAGAAGGTATGATCGTGCTTAGACAAAGAACCACACACACACACACACACACACACACACACACACACACACACACACACACACACTCCTATCGTATAATCCTAAAATTACGGAAAAATTCAGAGGTCACCTTCAAGGGTACATTCCCAATAAACAAGAGCATATCTCCAATCATCTACAAAAGGAACAAAATCCCCTGCCGTTTGACTCAACAATGTAACGGTTTCAAAAGGAACAAAATCCCCAGCCTGACTCAACAATGAAGTCTCAAATGGAAGAAAATGTCCGCTGTTTGACTCAACAATGTAATAGTCTCAAAAGCTAGATCAGTTTATGACTTTTATATTGAACACTGAAAATGAGGAGGGTATGAATTTGTGTGTGTGAAAATGCCGGGGGGAGTGGGGAGGAAAGACATCTTTGCTGGGGGAGGGAATGTCCTCCTGTGGAGGAAACAGTGAAACAAATAAGAAAATAATATCTGCGTCAGTTAAGACGTCAGCGTGAATAAACAAATATCACACAGGATTATAGTGTAGAACACTTTCAAACCGAGATTGTACTATGGACTCTTGGTGGGGAAAAAAATAGAGATTTTGTAACTTGGTTGGTTCATTTAAACGTGCGTTGGTAAACTGACACCTTGACATGAGGTGTATCTCTAAATTTAAGGCAGACAGTATAATTCATCAGGGCATATGAAACTCCTTTTCAAATTAAAAAAAAATTCTGCATACTGAGCAATGGGGTTTTCTTCTGCAATTCACAGGTGACTGTAAATTGATCGGTAGAGCCGTGTTGTGAGTTATACCACAAAACAAAACAAAACCTCAAGACAGCATGTGTTATCCTTGTAATATATCACACATACACACAAGGCAACACTAATATACATATATATACATAACAAACACACACACATACACACAAGGCAACACTATTATATATATACACATAACAGACACACACACGCACATACACATAACAAATACACACACACACACACATAACAAACACACACACACATACACATAACAAACACACACGCACACGTCAACATACCTTAATCCTTTTTAGATAAATTCGCACATCACACAAAAATAATGATGCACAAAACAGCACTTAGAGATATATACACACTACATACATTTATTCTTATAAGGTGCACATACATAAGACAACTCCGTTAATACCCGGTGTACAAACAACAAGCGTTAATCTTTGAACGTATGCACACACATAAGACAACCTTGTTAATCCCATTTTTAATGTGTACAAACAAACGTTAACCTATGAACGTGTGCACACACATAAGATAACCCTGTTAATCCAATTTTGAAGGTGTACAAACAAACGGTAACCTTTGAACGTGTACACACACTACAAGCGAACTCTGAAGTCCGGTATGCATAATCTGTCGTTCAAGTCGCAAGGAAATCAATATATGTATATTTTGGCCGTTACTTTATTTCATACTGGTGGGCTTTGCATACAATCCATTAAGACTGCTTAGTAAGTAACTGCTTACAATGTATACATGAAACAGTCACGTTTATACCTAATTACAATGTATACACAAACATAGTTAATACCTAATGACAATGTATACACATAGTTAATACCTAATGACAATGTATACACAGACATAGTTAATACCTAATGACAATGTATACACAAACATAGTTAATACCTAATGACAATGTATACACAAACACAGTTAATACCTAATGACAATGTATACACAAACATAGTTAATACCTAATGACAATGTATACACAAACATAGTTAATACCTAATGACAATGTATACATAAACATACATGTTTATACATAATGACAATGTATACACAAGACAGACATATTTATACCTAATGACAATGTATACACAAAACAGACATATTTATACCTAATGACAATGTATACACAAAACAGACATATTTATACCTAATGACAATGTATACACAAAACAGACATATTTATACCTAATGACAATGTATACACAAAACAGACATATTTATACCTAATGACAATGTATACACAAAACAGACATATTTATACCTAATGACAATGTATACACAAAACAGACATATTTATACCTAATGACAATGTATACATAAAACAAATCATTCTTTCTCACCATTTCATCATTTACCAAACTTCATCTCTTAATTCATCTTAATCTCTTTTGACGTTTTAACACCCATGTGAAAACTCCACCAATTTTGGAAAGAGGATGCTAGAGAGAGAAAAATAAATTTGCACTTTTAACTTTAGGTACGAAGACAAAGAAAGGAAAGGAAAGATTAATATGACCTTGAAATGGAAATAAATCGATTTCACGTTTAAAGTTACGCAAGCAGACTGAAACAGCCACCCCCCTCCTCTTCGCTGCCTGATTTGCATGTCAGGCGGGCAGAAATAATATGCCCCTGTCCTGCTATAGCCATTCGCATAACTGCCTGCCGTCACGAAATTTATTTATTTTTAAAAATTAAAATGTCAAGAGCAAATTAAAATGCTGGACAATTCACATATATAATATGGCATTAATAACTAGCTTCCTTAGCAGAGTTAAATTTTTTTTTTAAATTACGTTTGTCGCTAAGTCAATCTTTTACATACTGCGCAATGAAGAAAGTGACGTAAATTACGTAAATGACACTGTCGGGACCTAACTGTTGTCTGCTGAACCAGGTGCAAGTTTGTCTTGGATTCAACACCCGTTTGTCCTTGAAACTGCGCATCAACCGGCCAGCAAAGGCTTATGCGCTGTTTGCACTTGGTCAATTTATTGAGACAAAAAGTTGACGGTCATAGGGTTTCAAATAATGCCGAATCTTTGCAATATCATCCAACTTATTGATTCTGATAAATCTATCCCCCCACATACCCCCCAGAATAGTGCATATGTTTTTACAGACAAACACGATTTAGTACATTTGATATCATCAAGTCACTGGTTTGGTCCGACTAATTAATAAAATAGAAATTTGATATTGCTGGGCGTTCATATTGACCAATCCAAGGAATTGTTAAAGTGGTATGGTTCTTGAAGAGTTGTACAATCGACAGATATTCTACACTTTGTGCACAGCATGGACGAAATAGCCAATTAAACGTACACTTCAGTAGCGATGCTTTATGCATAATTAAACGACCACCACCACCAACGAAAAAAAATGAAAAATGTTCAAATAATAGTTTTCACGGATTTTTGCGACGCGAAACAATTTCCGGCACGCGAATGAACGTCTCAAAACAAATACAAATAACAAAATCTTAACCATTCTTAATTTACTGAGGGTACAGTGACATTGTAGGATATTACGTCAGCGCATGCGCATGGCCATCACGCCGCTTCCTTGCTGTTTGTGTCTCCCTCCATTTTATGTATTGTACAGTGTTTGACTTTTCAAACTAATGATACGATGGAATACGGACAAGGAAGTACATTTTTGCGTGGAACTGTAAGAGGTGATTCGACTCACGGCTAAGGCAACTTACGACCTGTTTGTCAGAACCTAACCCCGTCTTAACTTATGGAACGTCTGTAGTCGGGGACTTCTTTCAGTTGTCTGCCCATCGTCGGCTATCTTGAAACAAAAAGACATTTATGATTGAAGATTCAATGGATATATAATCCACACTAGCTCTAATTGTAATTTTATTTCTAACATATTTTTTTAAAAATTATTCCTAACCCTAATCCTTAATTTATTCTTACCGAATACCTCAATCTTTATTTTATTTCTAGCCTTAATCTTTATGTCATTCCTAGCCCTAAATCTTAATTTATTACTACCGAATACCTCAATCTTTATTTTATTTCTAGACATAATCTGTATTTTATTTCTAGCCTTAAACTTTATATCATTACTAGCCCTAAATAATCTGCTGTGAGTATACTTTTAATTTTTAAGTTTAAATTGTCTTTATTTTTGAAGTCTCTGCGCTGTGGAAGAGAGTAATGTGCTGAAATATGCATTTTGCGTACTAATCGTGACCTAGTAATCGACACACATATCATTGTGTATATATCATTCATACACTCATGTGTACAAACCATTCATGTGCACATTTATACGCAAAACATTCATGAACACATCATTGTGTACACATATTCATACTGATATCATTTTGTACACATCATCCATACATACACACCTAATTCATAATCACATCATACATACATACACACACACCTAATTCATACACACATTGCTGTGTACAGATCAATCGTACACATATTCATGGATACATTATTGTGCACACACCATTCATATGCACAACAGTGATACACATCATTCATACACATGAAATTTAAACACACAGCATTTGTACACATAATTCCAATACACATTGTGTATTGTGTACACATCATATATACTCATCATTAATATACACATCATTCATACACATCTCATTGTATTCATGTCATTCATGCATCCATCAACGTGTACACATCATTCATATAAATATCATTCATGCACACTTCACTGTATACACATCATTCATACGCACATAATTTATTCACATGTCATTCATACACACATCATTGTGTACATATCATTCGTACACATATTGTGTACATATCATTTATACACTCTATGTACACATTACACATACACATATCATTCATACACATCATACTTACACACATTATGTACACATCGTTAATACACTCATTACTACCTACACATCATACACACACCTTCATGCATACATCATTGTGTACACATCATATATACATAGGTCACTTTGTGCACATCATTCATACACTCATCATTCTTACGCACATCATTGTGTACACATTCATACACACGTCGCTGTGTACAGATCATTCATATAAACATACTGTGTATACATCATCCATATATACATCAGTGTGTACACATCATTCATATACTCATTACTGTGTACACATCATCCAGAGACTCATTTGTACACATCATTCATACACTCATTGTGTACAAATAATTCATACACACATCATTCGGTACACATTATTCATACACACATCATTCATAAACTCATTGTGTACACATCATTCATACACACATCGATGTGTCCATATTACTCATACACATATCGATCATAAATTCATTGTGTACCCATCATTGTGTACATATTATGATGATGTGTACATATTATTCATACACACATCATTCATACACTCATTGTGTACACATCATTCATACACTCACCATTTCATGCATACATCATTCATGTGCACGCAGTACCGGATTTAATAAAGATGAGGCTCTGTGCTAGTTAAGTTATGAGGTCTTGTGCTAGTTAAGTTATGAGGCCTTGTGCTAGATAAGTTATGAGGCCCTCTGTTAGTTAAGTTATGAGGCCTTGTGCTAGTTAAGTTATGAGGCCCTGTGCTAGTTAAGTTATGAGGCCTTGCGCTAGTTTAGTTGAGGCCCCTTTATTTTAACCCTGAAGGAGGTAAGTCCTGTAGGTCTACGCAGGCAGTCAGGCATATATACTCAGGAACATATTCTTAAATAGGTGCTCAATTTTGTACGTTCTGTGACTTCCCATGTAAAACTGGCGAAATACTGTAGTGCCTTTCCATATGGATTCGTACTATCAGAACAATAAATTCTGCATTAACGTGAAATTAGAGAAACAGTGAAATTCTATCTCTTACCGATTCGCCGTATCAGAACAACAATTCCGCGTTTAATGGAGTGTTGATTAAATAATGAAGCTCATTTTCCTTGCCGATTGGTTAGATCAAAACAATAAATTCTACATTTATTGTTCAGTTTATGAAATAATAAGTACTTCTCGTCAAAATAATAAACACCTGTTACCGTAACTCGACCTGGCGACAGATCTGACAAAGACGTCACGTTTCTTAAATTCTCGCGTGCTTGCACGAGAACAGTATTAATATCATTGCTTATTTTTTCCTGGATTTTGTGTGTGGGTATATACATATATGTGTGCATATGTGTGTATGTGTATGTGAGTGTGGGATGTGTATGTGCGTGCGTGTGTGTGTGTGTGTGTGTGTGTGTGTGTGTGTGTGTGTGTGTGTTTGCGCGCTTATAGCTGGGTTTTTTTCTTTGTAATGTTTGTAGACATTAAGACTAAGTGGATTTATGAGTATATGACTGTCTGAAGCAGTTGTAATGGTCATTTACTTGCAAAATTATCATCCTTGTAATCGCGATATTTTAGTAAATTAAATTAGTTTCTGAACTTATAAATTAAATGAATTACAATAATAAGGGTATCAACTAAGTAAATAACAGAGCCTTGACATTTATATAAACATACCATAAAAATGATTACTAATATCTTTGTCGTTAAAACGGGGTTTCTTACGATATTTATTCTGGCGAGGTTCGGAGTTTCATGGCCTTCATCCTTGACCCGTAATAGCCTCGCGACGTGCTGATGACGTCGTTAGAAACACATACGTTTAGGAACAACAACAACAACATGTCCGGCGTATCGAAACATACGGCCGTCTATAACTCTAAATATTATATCAGTCAGTCTGCTTTACAGCTTACAAAGAGTTAATGACGACTTGCCTGTGTAGATTTTAATTGATTCTTGGCTCACTGATTGGATGAGGAGCACGATCAGGAACCGCACTTTCGATGCATCCGGCGAACAAATAAACACACACACACACACAAAACCAAACTAAAAAACGCCATAGGACAAAACGTGTATTATTAAGAACTTAGACGATGAAGGCTCTTTGATCACAACCCAGGAAAAAACCAGGCTGGGCTCATATTGTCCTGCGTATAACATGACCCAGAAAAGAGTCGGCGTTTTTGATTATATAGGCCAGCACGCAGGCTGGCTCTTGTGTTGTTGGGAAGGACTGAATTGTTATTTATTAAATACTCAAAACAACGTCCCGATCCAGAATAACGTGAAATTCAAAGCGTGTCCCTTTATGTCTGTGATCGTCTCTAAATTCTTGTAATTATGCTAAATTGTAAATGCAGTGTACTTTGTTGAGACCAGGGGATGTCGCCCATATACAGCGAACAGGCCGGGTTGCACGTAAGGAGGGTGAGGAGTCTGGAAGGGTGTTGTGAGCAATGTTGGGTAAAATGAAAATTTCAAAGCGTACAGCAAAATGAGATGCCAGGATTGGTGAATGCAAGATCTAATGTACATTCGGAAAACAGTTACTCAAAAGTGATTTAGATAAAGTCTTTATTAGTTTGAGCATTTTACTTGTAAGTGACTTAGATAAGCGTGTGTTGTTGTAAATGTGTTCCTTAACAGTGGTTAAGATAAGGTGTGTGTGTGTGTGTGTGTGTGTGTGTGTGTGTGTGTGTGTGTGTGTGTGTGTGTGTGTGTTGTACATATGTTACTTGTAAGTGACTTAGATAAACGTGTGTGTTGTAAATATGTTACTTAACAGTGGTTAAGATAATGTATTTACCAGTTTAAGTTACTTGTAAGGTCGTAGATAAAGTGTGTTTTTGTAAATATGTTACTGAACAATGGTTTAGATAAAATTGTATATTATTCTAAATATTTTTGTTAATTTTAAAAAGAATGCTATTCTATTTATATATATGTTACTTGTCACTGTTTGACACAAAGTTATGTACGAGTCTAACTATGATGCTTGTAAGTGACTTTGGTAAAGTGTGCTGTCCTGAATGTTTTTAATGGTTTACATAATAGTACTATTACAAAAATGTTACATGTACTTTTAAGTGGTTTAGACAATTTGTTCTGTTCTAAATATGTTACATATAAAAAGTTTATATAAACGTGTCTACTGTTCTAAAATGTTACTTGTAAGTAGAACAGTAAAAGCGTACGCACGTTCATAATTACGTCACATAAAAGTGTTTGCTCTGTTAAATATGTTGTTTATAAGTTGTAGTAGATAAAAATGTGCGCTACTTTGCGAGCTATTTGTAAGTAGTTTACGTAAAATTGAGTTCATCTACAAATGTCAACTGTTAGTAGCCTAGGTAAACGTGTATGTTGTCCAGATTATGTAAGTTGTAAGTGACTACATAAAAGTGTGTGCTCCCCTAAGTTTGGTACTTTTAAGTATCCTAGGTAAACGTGTATGTTATGTTAGATAATGTAAGTTGTAAGTGACTACATAAAAGTGTGCGCTCTCTTAAGTTCGGTACTTTTAAGTAGCCTAGGTAAACGTGTATGCTGTCCTAAGAATGTACTTTTAAGTACTTGAGTAAAAGTGTGTACTCTCTTAAGTATGGATTTTTAATAAGTGGAGTACACACGTACTATCTTTATTTAAATTTCTCCATTATTTGTATTCTGTGTGTAGCCTTTCCATTTCTTATTTTCTGTTATTGATATTTCATAAAATATCCTTATTTCAATATTCGCCCACCGAGAAAGCGAAATAATCTATACTCCATGTTTTGTTTTGTTTTTCAAAATGAGAGATGTTCTTGTTAATTTCTGTCTGTATACCTGTCATTTTTTGAGCAAATGCAAAATGTTGATCGCTTGAAGACTGATGGAAGCTATGGCAAGAGTTGTTGTTCTTGGAAAGGAGAGGTAATGGGAGAGTGAAGAATAGAGAATTTATGGTGTAATCTTCCACGTTGATGGCCTTTACCGTATACTACCTCTTGGTAAATGACCTTGATATCTTTACCTGGCGCTGGCTATAGTGTATGAGATTAAATTTTACTTTCCTTCTAGAAAATCAGGGACTTAGAGTTTAGAAGAAATCCATGAAATCCATTTTAATCTTGTGCAGTCTGAAAAACTATACATTAGCTTATGGAGACGATAGTAAGTGGGATCTGTTTTGTGTGTTTGCTCTCGAGCAAAAGTGTGTGAAAATGTGAATACCCAAGGCAGAGCAAGGTCAAGGTTAATTATTACTTTTCTTAAGATTTAATAAATGTTTATTTTTATGAACATTTAAATAGGAAAAATATAAAAACATTTCTACTCATATAATAACTTGAAATAGATGGAATAATAAGAATCATGCTTACATATGTTCTTTTCAAAGGTTAGCATGACAGGGATAGGTGGCTGGGTGGTTATGTAGGGGACGCTTCCGGCTTCCGCCGCTTTCGCGTTTGGGTAGGGGGGGGGGGAGAGGGAGGGGAGGGATAGGTGGATGATAATAATTATTTATATAAAGAGGGGAGGTCACTCCTATGTGTTTTTCTTCTCCGGAAGATCGGTAGAAAAGGAGAGACAAAAATTTAATAGTATTTTTTAAAAAAATTAAAAATAAATTAATAAGACCCCAAACAACAGTAGCATCTCATTGTACTGAATGTGAGATATTTAGATCTCAGAGAATTGGAGATACGTGTTCTGGGTGAATTTGAACGACAAAAAAGCTTATATTTTTGTTTATATTAAGAACACAATGTTTATCGTTTAAACACTCTGTGTGAACAATTTAGCGCTTATAGCTTGTGAACAGTGTAGCCGTATAGTGCAGCACTTATAAAATAACGAGATGTGTTTTTATGGTATGCAAGGATGTCATTGATTCAGCCATGAAAAAATCACTTCGGTAAAATAAACAGGCCTTGGTCCGCGGAAGGAAAGGAGATATGTTGCACAATGCAGTCTAAAATGAGGTCATGCTGCATTTCTCAGCTACTTTAAAAAAACAACAACACATAATACATATTTTTGACGTGTACAAGGACAGATTTTATCGATCTAAGTAGTCTATACACACCGGTGGCAAATCCGCACGCCCGTCAATTTCAGTAGGTCAACTGATCTTTGGGTGCGTGCAGTCCACGTGCAACTTAAAAGGTGAGAGGAAGGTGGGTCATGGGTAATGGATATAAGAGAGAGAGTTTGTGTGTATGTGTGTGTCTTTGTGTGTCTTTGTGTGGATGTGTGTGTGTGTGTGTGTGTGTGTGTGTGTGTGTGTGTGTGTGTGTGTGTGTGTGTGTGTGTGTGTGTGTGTGTGTGTGTGTAACGTTTTGCTGGGAGATGGGTAAGATATTAATTCTCCACCACCCTTGGCCGCCCGTAACCTTAGGCTTATCCCCAAAACACACCTTATGGGTGGCCACACATGTTAGAAAGCTGAATGACAGATAATACAGCTCAAGACCAGTGATACATATAGTTAGGTTAGTAAGTGAATAAGGTAATAGACTGCAGCATATCACATGTAAGTGAGTCACGCGAATATGAGTGGTCTAAGTATCAACAATAACTATATTCAACAAGAAATAACATAAGACAGTATGGTTACATAAGTGAATAGTTCAACAGTTACAATTAGAGTTACAAATGGTTACATAAGTGAATAGTTCAACAGTTAGAGTTACAAATGGTGCCTAATCACGACCATGTAGTGTTATAAGAGAATGTTTGTTCTGAGTCATATGGCACTGTAGTACTTATTTAGTTCGAATGAGTGAACTATAAATGAGTTTATAAGAGAACACTAAATGTTTCTGAGTGATCTATAAAAGTACTTTGATTAAATTTCGAGTGAATTTGATTGTATCTTGACTGAAGCTGTGCCATTGTTGACTTTATAAATACATAATTTTAGGTTCGCCTGATGTGTTGTCTAGAGTCCCAGTGAATGTCATTAGCAGAAACACACGTGATTCATTGAACCAGTCATTGGGTCATTCTGCCCTGGTGTTACCTTGTGGTGCAATAATCATCAAAGTCAACATCTAAGTTAAGGTGATTCCGTTCTGGTGTTGTTTTGAGGCTTTAACGGTCATTGACCAATGTCTCATATAGGGTCTCAGATAGTATTGATCGGCCAGTAACACTCTTACTAACATGATCGTTATACATTTTATATATTTCTCATTGATTATATATATATATATATCAACAGCTAAATACATCAATGTAAAATATAGTTAATGTTAAGAGATAACATGAATATAAGATTAGTTAGTTTAGAGTGAATGTCTGGAACATTCAGGTATGTTTCCAGTCTGAGGATAAAGTTCAGCCTTTGTAGAAGGTAGGTTTGAGTGTAGTATATATTATTGCAAGTTGTCCACATGAATCAGAACTGGTGCCTGATTCCTAATTGGTATCACTACCTATTATCTACATGAATACTACTGCAAATTTCCATAAGAATACATATTTAGGGCTGGCTTTGTTCGGAGATTGATCGGCCTATGTGTTTTGCCTTAAACGAACACTTGTAGTTGCACTCTTCAGTCTGTACCGATTGCCGTTATTTGGCACACTACAGTAAACGTTTGGAAGCCCCTTGGAGCATTTCCTCATGTGTCAAAGTTGTCGCCAGTGCGAATGGTGGTGGTGATTCTTACATTTATTCTCATTGATCTTATCTACTCATTTATTCCTCTATACATGTGCGTTCTTGATAATCACTCCAGTCTCACATTCATGGATCTGGGTTATTCAATTTGGTTGCCGTTCATGGAAAATTTCACATTTATTAATATTGTTTACAAGTAACACCTGTTGCTCTCAAACCTCTTCACTTGCCACGTTCACAATCATTCTTAATACCCCCACGAACTCACTTCCTGCCACACACATACACGTATTCACTTGCATTACACATTTTATAAATGCACAGCTGCTCACACTCAAACACACATTCATTTACACCATTTGCATGCACATTCACAAGAAAACGTTCACGCGCGCACACACACACTTTCATAAATATACACTCTAACACTCTTACGTACACAAACACAAACATATTTGTATTCCCACAACCCACACAAGCATTCACAGATACTCTGAAATGCACACAATTTTTCTCTCCTTCACACACACACACACACACACACACACACACACACACACACACACACACACACACACACCACTCATGTGCACACTAATACTTTTAATCATACAGACTTAATACATACTTAAAAAGAATTAAATGTATGAATCAACCCAGGCTTCGATAACGTGAGCCATTGGTGAACTTCCTAGAAACCCTCACGTTTCGACTTTCACCAATTACAATGTTAGATTGAGAGAAGAGGTGTGTGCATACCTTTCGTAATTAATAAGTACTTGACTTTCAGCTGACTTCTCACTCTGGCTGTACACTTGGTTTAGTAATTGAACGTGGTCTCGGGTACAGGTGTCAATACCACTCATGCAATTCAATCGACACAACGCGGCTGTCAGCACGTTTCCTGAAGTACGTCATGATACAACGCGGCTGTCAGCACGTTTCCTGAAGTACGTCATGATACAACGCGGCTGTCAGCACGTTTCCTGAAGTACGTCATGATACAACGCGGCTGTCAGCACGTTTCCTGAAGTACGTCATGATACAACGCGGCTGTCAGCACGTTTCCTGAAGTACGTCATGATACAACGCGGCTGTCAGCACGTTTCCTGAAGTACGTCACGACACAACGCGATTGACAGCACGTTTCCTGAAGGACGTCACTTAACAACGCGGCTATAGGCACGTTCCATGAGTACGTCACGACGCAACGCGGCTGTCAGCACGTTTCCTGAAGTACGTCATTTAATAAGCCGTCGACTGGTATCTCTACAGGTTCTCACGACTTAGACTGAGAACGGGAATTCTAATAAGCTGTTTAGTTACAGAAAATGGGAATTCTAATAGGCTGCTTAGATACCGATACAAAGTCCTAAAAATAGACTTAAACGAAAGTGTAAAACCTATTTGTATGAGATGGAAGGATGTACAGTGCACGTGTATGAATGAGTGTATTATGGATTTCGAGAATATTCAGTGTGTGCTATGTCAGGTGACATTACATACAGACTGTACAGTGCAGCAAATGAGTACAGCATATAAAGTTTATGAGCTGATCTTATCTACTCCAATACTCATGCGCAAATGCACACAAGCTTGGCTCCTGCTTGATCCAGTTCCAATGAGAAGCTAGCTATATGCTACCATTCCAGGCCTGCCATACTAATACTGGTTATTGGTCTATCTCACCTGTGACGGTATGAGGGGTAACCTCATAAAATTTCATTCATCTTTAGATTTTCAGGACCTCAAAACACTGTTAGACTCATCAAAGCCTGCTCGACTTTAGATTTTGCAGGACCTCAAAACACTGTTAGACTCTTCAAAGCATGCCCGACTTTAGATTTTGGGGTTGGCCATTTTAAGGTTTGAATGTGATTAGTCTTTCCTGATGTATTTCTGAAATCCCTAAGCCACGTCGTCATAGACCAAGTTGTCAGTCACCCATCCCAGCCCTGCCTGGGTAGACATTCTGTATAAGACTGCATTTGATTTCATCCCAGCCCTGCCTGGGCAGACATTCTGTATAAGACTGCATTTGATTTCATCCCAGCCCTGCCTGGGTAGACATTCTGTATAAGACTGCATTTGATTTCATCCCAGCCCTGCCTGGGTAGACATTCTGTATAAGACTGCATTTGTTGAAGTATTTCATCCCAGGAGAGATAACTCAATGCAAGCTATAATTCGAGAGTCCGATGTCAGCAGCCTGTCCGTGTAGACTTTCTCTGTAAGACTACATTTGTTGACAAAGTATTTCACCCAGTAGAGATAACTCAAGTGTAAGTTATAATTCGAGAGTCCAAACTTATTGACTTTCACCTTGTGCTCACTTAATAAAATGAACTCTTCCACACTATAACTTTAGGGTGTAGTATTGTATATTATAGACCAGGGGGTGCACACACGTTTTAGGCCAGAGGGCCAAATTTCCAATTGATAGTGCGTGGACGGCCGCAAGTCAGATTGCACATGGATGGCTCAGTAGAAAAAAACAACACAAGTAATGAAATAAAGTCCTCCGGGGGTGGGGTGGGGCCCACAAAGCCCTGTTTCGGGCCGAATGCGGCCATCGGTTTCTGCACCCCTGTTATAGGCTCTGCGTGTATACGCTGTTGTCAATTGTAATATTATTTTGTCTTTGTTTTACCGTCCTTAATTAGACAGCGGTCCCACTGCTCATTGTCACCTGCCCTTCATCACACTATTTACTCTGTTTATTGAACTGACTTTACTCACGTCATTTTAACTGATTGCGTGTGGCTACAGGTGAAGCCTCTTTCTGACTATCCATTTGTCTGGTATGCGACCAATAACGTCACTTTGTGTCCGTGCATATGACTAAGCTGCGGGTGCGATTGGACTAAGTGTAGCACAAGACATCAGTGACTGTAGTCGTATTCCAGCACTCGTACGTCACAACACACTTTCTCAGCAGCTGGCTTCGCTAAGAGGTGAAAATGCACAGGCATTCATTGAGCTTCTGAAAAGCTTGCCATTGTTAGGTGTGAATATTTCTGGGTATAACTCTTCTGTGCAATGTAGCCTAGGAGACGGCCTTTCTCTGATTTTCATCTGCAATGGGATCTGGCGTGTCATCCCATCTGACAGATCAGCCAATGAGACCACAACCTACCGTAGTTAAGGCGTCCGTCAGTTTCTTGATAAATTTGTGTTCGAACCGAAATCTAGAGCACTCTGATCTATTGCATTCGCACCATATATATCCATTTTGAAAGGATAAAATATGTTTGGCGGTTTGTGCTACAATGCAAGTTTGGTTCAGTCATCTTTTATCTTTTAGCCATATGTAGCATTTAGCACTTTTAGTTTGTCAAATGATAAATGATTTGGCTAACCAAATGATAGTTTTAGCTTGTCAAATGATACGTTTGCTTGTCAAGTGGTACTTTGGATGTCAAATGATACTTTTATTTTGACAAATGATACTTTGGCTTTCCAAATTGTTTTGTTTGCTGAAGGCAATTTAGTAAATTAAAGGCATTTTGGTAAGCTAAATTAAGTTAAAAGTATCTAGGCAAACTGAAAATAAGTAGGAAAACTTAAAGACAATTTGGTAAGCTAAAATGTAAATATACAAGATAATTTGGTAAGTTAAATGATAACTAAAGTGTAATTGATAAGCTGAAAGGTAAGTAGGTAAGCTAAAAGATAAATAGGCAAAGTAAATATTATGCTAGCTAAAAGGTAATAGGTAAGATAAATAGGCAAGCGAAAAGGTAAAGGCAAAGTAAAAAACATGCTTGGATGTATTTCATACAAGAAACTTTACGAGATTACTTCAACTTTACGAGACTACTTATACAAAAGAGTTTACGAAGCATTTCAAGAAACTTTACTAGATTACTTATACAAAAGAGTTTACGAAGCATTTCATACAAGAAACTTTACTAGATTACTTATACAAAAGAGTTTACGAAGCATTTCAAGAAACTTTACTAGATTACTTTTAGGAATGCATTAGTGAACAATATGTATCTGTCACTGTGGCATATTGGCAATTTGTTTACTAGCTTGCACAAACAAGCAACAGATAATAATAATGATAATAATTATTAATATTTAGAGAACAAAATAACAAAAAGAAATAATGTAGCCATTACTGGGGTAATACTGTTTTTAGTTTTTTTTCTTTAAATTAATTGATGAATGTTTCCTATTTAAAGAAAAAAGTTCATTTTTATTATTACTTTTTAAGAGACATTATCCAAGACAAAAGGGACATTATTACATTTTCTAGAGCTTCGATCATTGTAAGAAGTAAATCCTTGCCTGGCCTGGCATTATCTGGCTCACAGCACTTTCTCGGTACGTGACACTTAGAAGAGAGAAAAACAACACCATATATTGAGTAAAGTCAACACAAACAGCTATTTCAGGGTAAGTCCTCAGCGTGTCTGACCTAGCATTGACTGATCTAATTATAGTAATACGTACTTCCAGACGCTCATTGTGTTCGTCATTGAGACGGTATATTATGATTAGAACCCGGATGTGTGTGTGTGTGTGTGTGTGTGTGTGTGTGTGTGTGTGTGTGTGTGTGTGTGTGCGTGCGTGCGTGTGCTTCGTTTTACTTGCAACGAGCTAAATGCCTTAAAATTACAACCCATGTATTTGAAAATTGCGTAATTATGCACACACCTAGAAATTCATATCTTACTTTCGCAAAGATTGACAAATGTTCTTCCCCTTTCCAACTAATAAGTAAAGCAGTTCCTTTTTTCCGTCTTTGTTTGCCGTGAGAGAGCACTAACACAAGCGGTTAAATCGGCGTTAAAAAAAATATTAAAACAATCGTTCTACGCCAACATAATGTGAGGGTATTAATAACACTAGCCAGTAATTGTGTGCCTGTCGCATTGGCAGTGTTACCTCGTCATAATTCATTGAAATATTGTATTTTTAGAAAAGTTAAATTGTTTTCTTTCACACCGCTTTCTAGCGCATGCAGAACCAAAGGAAACCCCATAAAACACGTTAAATCTGACGGGTTGTTTGTTTGTTTAAGATATTAGTTATTAACTGCGCAACAAAATATTTTGTTAATAATAAATATCATAAAAATGTAATACAAGAAAAAAAAACAAGCAAAGGTGCATCGTGTCTTTCTGTAAATAGGAATAATTTTAAATATTAAAGAGTAACATCACGATAAAAAAAATAAATAAACACCAACTAAACTTTTAAAAGCAAATAACAACAAATTCGAAATAACACATTATAATTATTAATTTGTTTATGCGAAAATGTACTATACAATCCTATAAATAAATAAAATAATATAAGTATGTAAGTACAATGAAAACAATACTGTTTGTGTGTGTGTGTGTGTGTGTGTGTGTGTGTGTGTGCGTGCGTGTCTGTGTGCATGTGTATGTGTGTGTGTGTGTGTGTGAGAGAGAGAGAGAGAGAGAGAGAGAGAGAGAGAGAGAGAGAGAGAGAGAGAAGAGACGTTTTGACGATGTTCACTGAATACATTATTAGATGTATATAAATTCAAATTAAATATGAACAGCAAAATTACGTCCATAATTGTGTATTTAATCAAAATCATGTTAACAATAAATATATGTAAGTCACACTTAATTTTAAAGAAAATATTTCGGAGCTATGCAAGGAATCAGCACAACAAATTTCAGAAAAATTAAATGTAAATACTAAATCTTCATAATATATGTCAAAGGCATGGATACAAACTGAGACATTCGAATGTCCAAATTTGTCCTGATGCTTGTTCCCATGGAGAAAGTATTTCATTTCAAGTCTCATTGAGTGACGTAACAACTATGCATTCAAGAGAGACAATTTAAGATGAACAAGAGAAAAATGTTGCACTATTTTGGCTAACCAATACATTACTGAACTCGAAACTGACCTATGAATTGTAAACTAGCAATAGTTCTTATTTTCTTTTTTAGAAAAGAAAACAAACTATTTGTGTACATGTTTACAATTTTGAAAAGTAACAGTTTTGTCTTGTGAAATGATAGAAAAATACAATTTATTGTGAACTGAAATGAGATAAAGTTATTTTCATGGATACTCATTCTTTAGAAAAGTAGAAAAAAATAATAGCAAATAGGAATTTAAATGCGGCACTACAGAATAAAACTAAATACGAAACTAAATACGAAACTAAAATAGAATTGAAATGTACAACACCATAGACAAAGGATACATACTTGTTTAATGTGCCAACTTTATCTAGCACACACATTCAACAAACAGCTTTTTCGCAAAAGTGTAGCCTCTCTCCATTTCTCTTGTAATACTGTGTTCAGTTTATTTCATTTTAAAGAATATGCGCCTAATTCTGACCCCTGTACGGAGAGAGATGATGGCGTCCCTTGTACGGTAGGATTTAACCCAATTGCAATCTTTGTGCAGTAAGTTTCATAGATTATAAAGTATTTTTCCTCTGCCATGGACACGAGAGCTGGGTCAAAAATTAACCAGTTCTTGCTTACTGGGATGAAAACACGTGGTTCGAATCGACGGATGAGAATTCAGGCAAGACGAACGTGTAACGTATTTTGTCTTCCAGCAAGGCGAGCAGAAAGACTAAGGCAAAACCCACCATCAGGCCGAAGTTCTGGACAGTGAACATCAAGGGGCACATAAAATGGCGGAAGTATCGGACGAGTTCTGGGACCTGAAAATGTCAAATGATTAAATGGAAACAACCATGGGACAAGATTGACTGCACTGTGCTGCTAACAATGTCAGAATACTTACTTAACCCGAGACATCAAAGCTTTCCAATGTGTCGTCTGCGTAGCTCAAGTTAGAAACATACAGTGAAGATACAAATTAAATTAAATCAAAATCAAATTAAACAATTTAATTAAGTTAACTGAGAAAATGCATTTAATATTTTCGTGAATAAAATTCTATATGTCTGTAACTTTCGAAATCTATAAATAAAAAAATCATAGAGGACGACTACATGACATATACAATTGAGTGCATGACGTAAACCAGAGTGCTTGACGTAAACACAGAGTACATGACGTGAACAATGACTGCATGTTAACAATCAGCGACTGGGTGAAATATAAACACCAAGCTCATGAAACAAACAACGACTGCAAGACATAAACACCGAGCATATGACTTATACACACCGAGTGTAGGACGTAAACAACAACTGCATGACTTATAAACTCTGAACGCATGAATTATAAACACCAAACATATAATGTATAAACACAGAGCGCATGACATATAAACACCAAGCGCATGACTTATAAACATCGAACACATGACGTAAATATCGAGTGCAAGACTTATAAACACCGAGTGCATGACGTAAACAACGACTTATAAGACTGAAAGACTTATAAACACTGAAGGCATGACGTAAACGACTGCAAGACTTATAAACACAGAACGCATGACTTATAAACACCATGTACAGAACGTAAGCAACGATATATAAATACCGACACAAGGACTTATAAACATCGAGTGCATGACTTATAAACATCGAGTGCATGACTTATAAACATCGAGTGCATGACTTATAAACAAAGAACGCATGACTTATAAACATCGAGTGCATGACTTATAAACAAAGAACGCATGACTTATAAACATCGAGTGCATGACCTATAAACATCGAGTGCATGACTTATAAACATCGAGTGCATGACTTATAAACAAAGAACGCATGACTTATAAACATCGAGTGCATGACTTATAAACAAAGAAGCATGACTTATAAACATCGAGTGCATGACCTATAAACATCGAGTGCATGACTTATAAACATCGAGTGCATGACTTATAAACAAAGAACGCATGACTTATAAACATCGAGTGCATGACTTAAACACAGGGCGCAGGACGCAAACAACGAGTGCAAGACGTAAACACCGAGTGTATGACGTAAACAGCGACAGCAAGACTTATAAACAAAGAGTACAGGAATTATAAACATGGAATGCATGACGTAAACACTGAGTACATGACGTAATCGCCGAGTGCATGACGTACTGATCGCTAATAATGGCTTTCTTTCATGCTCTTGATTTACAAAGTACAAGTTCCCAAAGGGAGAAAAACCGTGACCCACAAAGAACACGTTCACAAAGGGAGAAAACCGTTACTCACAAAGTGTGAACGTTCACAAAAGGGGAAAACCGTGACTCACCAGATTAACCAATGAGACGTAGAGGAAAGTTCCCACAACACACATGAATATCCACTGGATATACTCCGGCCTGGATGACAGCGCCACACCGGCATAAAGTCCAAGAAACGCAAATAGGCCGACAAAGAGATTCAACACCAGCGCTCGTTTGACACACATGCCCGTCGAGAGCAGCGCGGCAAAAACACCTGCATTAAAAGACATTCACTCTACTTATCTCAAACTCAAACTGTCATTTTGTCTTTTTTATCTCTTAGCTCTTAAGTTCAACAGTATTACATAATGACAACATATTTTTTTTTTGTAGAGAGAATAACTTTCTCCATAAAAGAACACGACCACAATTAGTCTTGAAGTTAGTTCTTGAATTATCTGTTGATAGTTTTTTCATAAATGTCTCGCGTACGTGCCTATAATGACATATCCTCGTCAATAATAATATATTTACGAGCAATTTCAGTTCCTTGATTGTCATCTGGAATAATCATTTATATAAGAGTATTTTCCAGTTCTTGAGCGTCATCTTAATCATTTATTTATAAGCAGTTCCATTTTTTTCTACCAGACCCTTTGTTCTCTAAGTTCCTAAAGATGAGATGGAATGCAATCATACTCTCCTATAATTAGGCCTAAAATAGATTACTTGACATCAATTATTTCCATGAACCACAATTGAATGACTTCTATAATTCACAGTCTAATACTTAAGATACAATTCAACCACAATGTCAATACAAATCAATAGATAGTTTTATCAGAGAGCAGAAACGGAGTTATTAAAGATATACAATAATAGTTTTTACTTAACCTTGTATAACTGCTGTCTCAATAATCCTTCTGATCACTTTTGCAACAAAGACACAAGTTTATTGTCAGCCATTATTATGTCAGTCTATGTGCTTCACTGGCAATTAAAAAGAAACTGATTCACTCTTATTTTCTTGAGGTTAACATTGGATGCCTTGCCGAAGTTTGCCCTCTCAAGCAGATCAACAATTGTAGGTATTTCTAGTAACTTCACTGTACCCAAAATTGCTCACATAGTCAGCATACTTTTGCCACCATACATCAAAGAAATATACTGTATTTCTTTACATTACACACACACTGTGGAAGATGATTTCCCCACATATACCCTGGTCATCATAGTGGTTTACAAACCAGGAGGTTCAAATCAAGCACTTTGAAATCAAAATAGAAATGCTACTTGTCTCTGCAAAATATAATCAGAGAACAAGCGCTAAGCTTCAAGTTTATTGCTATATAACTCTATTCTTACTTATATTCCAGTCTCAACATACAGTTTCTTGCAATGGTATATATTAGCCCAATATATGCACACAGCATAATAAATAAAGCATATCAAAATAATGTCAAGTGTCTAGCAAACTACAAGTAAGCAGCCTAGTTCAAACACTTGTAGAAATAAAAGTCAACTCACATAGTACATCTCTACATGAAACACGAGTATAACATATCACTAGCGAAAATGCATGAAATCATTCTCTCTCAACCAGTCAGTTAACTCACCATCACGCTAAAGGATGCCTTTCTTGACCGGACTTCTTCCACTCCAAATAAAGTCAGTAGATTTTTCTACAACAGGTAAACTTTTTGATCTCAGCCCATTGGCTGGTCTACATCTTGTAAATCATAACCATTATAATAAAAAGAAATACTCACTGGTTTGCTTTACATAAGCAATTTCTAGAATATTCTTGCCTTGAGCATTTACTTCAACTCATACACTTTCAAAAATACCATCATAAGTAGTGCTGAAGGTCAAGTTACTCTGACAATTTAACAATTTAAAATTAAAAATTGGTTTATGCAAATTTACTCCACCATACATACTAAACAATACCACAGTCACATACTAGATAATAACATAGTCACGTACTAAATAATAAAACAGTCACATACTAAATAAGAATACAGTGGCATGCTAGATAATAACAGAGTCACGTACTAAATAATAAAACAGTCACGTACTAAATAATAATACAGTGGCATGCTAGATAATAACAGAGTCACGTACTAAATAATAAAACAGTCACATACTAAATAAGAATACAGTGGCATGCTAGATAATAACAGAGTCACGTACTAAATAATAAAACAGTCACATACTAAATAATAACATAGTCACGTACTAAATAATAACACAGTCACGTACCAATTTCATGTAGTACTTCACGACACATTGCAGACAGAGCAGCAGAGAGACCCAAAGGGATGTCCTGTGCAAACGCTGTCCCAAGAGCCAACCCATTCACCAAATTGTGCAACAAATCACATGCCATAATCATCCAAACAATATGACCCGAGGTGTCTGAAGGAGCCAACAAGAACAGCATGCTGTGAGGAACTTTGTAATAAAATATTTGTGAGTTGTGTCATAAATTGTTAACGTGTTTGTTGTGTTTGTATCAAGGTACATTAATAATGTACTTCTCCAACTAAGGGAGCTGGGTTTATGCCCAGTTGCCTATATTATGTAGAGCTTAGGAAGTGTTTTGCTTGCTTTAAAAACAAGTTAAAGATATTTCTTCCACATGTTTTCTTGGCTTTAAGTAAAATGATTTACTAAGTACTTGTAGAAAGGCTGTAGAAGTATGGATTCACAAGGCTTTCAATCCAAGAACGTTGGGTTGTAAGAATTCATGAAGCTGTGAATGTGGTTCCAGAATTTTGGATTGTAATGCTAGGGATGGATAGGGATGACTTGTAATGATAGTGGTGGATTGTAATGATCGAAATGGATAGGGATGGGTAGTAATGCTAGGGATGGATTGTAAAGTTAGTGATGGATTGTAATGCTAGTGATGGATATGGATGGATTGTAATGATAGTGGTGGATTGTAATTCTAGGGGTAGATTGTAATGCTAGTTATGGATTGTAATGCTAATGATGGATAAGGGTGGATTGTAATGCTACTGATGGATAGGGGTGGATTGTAATGCTACTGATGGATAGGGACGGATTGTAATGCTAGTGTTGGATAGGGATGGATTGTAATGATAGTGGTGAATTGTAATGCTAGTGATGGATTGTAATGATTCATGACACTGTGGTTGTATAGAATGAAAAAAATCGTTGGTAGTATAGTAATGGTACTACGTTGCACAAACCTTTAAATTCTGTTGTCTTTTCTATGTTGTTAATCTTTATCTCTTGTCCGATTGGTTCGTAGTGATTTACTTCGTCACAGGTTCGATCTGGTTGCTATGAGAGTGGGAAAGTACAAAACAAAAGTATTGTGAGTTTAAAATCCTGAGCATAACAGAAACGCATTCAGAGACAAAAGCACATACACACACACACACACACACACACACACACACACACACACACACACACACACACACACAGTGTACTTATGCACATGGGCACAGGAATACACACACAGAGAACATACACACAAACATTCACTTGAATACAGGCACAAATCGCACACTGATGGTTACAGATACACACACACACACACACACACACACACACACACACACATACACACACACATACACACACACAGAGTGTACCTATGCACATGGGCACAGGAATACACACAAAGAGAACATACACACAAACATTCACTTGAATACAGGCACAAATCGCACACTGATGGTTACAGATACACACACACACACACACACACACACACACACATACACACATACACACACACGTGTGCATATATGCACGGCACACACTTACACGCACACGAGCCTATCCACAATAATTACAATTACATTTTTCACTGTTCTATTTCCACTATTTGACCACAGCAAAAATAGTCATAGTCGGAAAGACGAAAGCACTGTCAATTTTAACTGGACAGTCTTGTCATGTTTTATTTCTCATCAACCTAAGAACTTCTTACCATAGTGACCTCTGACTCTTCCCGCAAAGCTTGCTCAGAACAACGTGATCTTTCCCCATCGCGTTTCACAGAAAATTTCTGAACACATTAAGAGAAGTCTGAAATTATTCTTGACATGTTTATATATATCAATTATATAATTCTTTCTTTCAGTCTTTCAAGTCTAGGCACTCGGTCACTCTTAGCACCATTCTCGCCACCACCACCACCACCACATCGTATACGTTCGCTGCACTCGTTTTAAATGTTTTCATTCATTCGAAACGCATAAATGAAATAGGCTCCACTCCCTTATTGTCCTCGATAAAAATAACCAACATACCCATAAACAAGGAAACACGCAAACACATCATGGCACACCAACTAACAGACAAATGCACATACACACACAATGGCACATCAACAAATAGAAAACATGGATACAGACAGACAGACAGACACACACACACACACACACACTCACACACACACACACACATATATACTCAGCAGCAGCACATACACACACACAGACACATAATACACACTCATGCACACACGTTTACTTTATCGTAATTGTTTAAAGTTACTACTACATGAATGCATGATGTGCAGACGCCATACAGTTTAATTTAATTTTCTATCAGTGATTCTCTACATATCTCTGGGGTACTCCAAGCATTTTGGGGTTTCCATTTGAACGCATCCCATTGTGGCCATGCTATCACATACCCATGCTACACTGTCAGATTGTATCAGAAATGTAAATCCTACAATGTTCAGGCAATTATTTTAGAGAGACAATATTAAAACTACTTATGTTTTGATCACCATTGGTAACAACAAAAAACGTTTTCCCTACAAACCCTTGACATGTAAAATACGATGCATGATTTAAGTAATTCAGAAAATTCAGAGACAATTTCAAAATAATTTAACAATTAAAATCTAAAATAGTTACCCTGGCTTCATGGCTTTGTTGCTGCCAGAACGCTGCAAATAGTTCCAGAAGCCAGAAGACGTACACAGCAGCAAGAAAGGGCAGGACCTTAAGGGTCATGGGAGTCACCAGAAGACCTCCAGGCAGATGAACTGTGCGTGAAGTATTGCCTGCGAGCACCAGTGTGCTCAGAGCCTGCGCAATCATTGGCTGACATTGTAACTACTACTTGCAACCTTAATTAACGACGCCACCCTCAATCCATATTTCTAATAAAGGAGAAAATTAAGTGAAAATTAACTTGTTAGTAAGCATTCAAATTGTATTATTATTTACTACAATATCCACATTTCTAATAAAGGAGAAAATTAACTGAAAATTAACTTGTTAGTAAGCATTCAAATTGTATTATTATTTACTACAATATCCACATTTCTAATAAAGGAGAAAATTAACTGAAAATTAGACTTGTTAGTAAGCATTCAAATTGTGCCAATACGTTTACCTTTGACAAAAGATTCTAATCCTATGCCAATTTGTTTACCTTTGGTAAAAGATTCTAAACATGCGCCAATTCGTTTACCTTCAGTATAAAATTATTATAATCTTGTGCCAATTCGTTTCCATTTGGTAAAAAAATTATAATCGTGTGTCATGTCGTTTACATTTGGTAAAAGATTCTAATCCTGTACCAATTCGCTTTCCTTTGGTAAAAGATTCTAATTTGGTATCAACTCGTATACCTTTGGTAAAAGATTATAAACCAGTGCCAATTCGTTTACCTTTGGTAAAAGATTATAAACCGGTGCCAATTCGTTTACCTTTGGTAAAAGATTATAAACCAGTGCCAATTCGTTTACCTTTGGTAAAAGATTACAAACTAGTGTCAATTCGTTTACCTTTGGTAAAAGATTCAAAACGGCATCCGCGCACATGTATCCGACAGCCTGTGCCATCATGCCACCCATTGCAAACTGACGCCCCAGGCTGCGACACATGTTGACAATAAGGGCTACCAGCAATGTGCACAGTATGATTATCGCCACGGCCGCTGTCCCCATGCCATTGGCTGAAAAGATTGATTGATACACTACACACACTGTATTACTTTTATAATGCACACAAGTTCAAGTCACGACACACTACATACAATGCCTATCTTTATAATACAGACTACTCACTACATACACTGTATTACTTTTATAATGCACACAAGTTCAAGTCACGACAACAGGACATGCAATGCCTACCTTTATAATACAGACTACTCACTACATACACTGTATTACTTTTATAATGCAGACAAGTTCAAGTCACGACACACTATATAAAAATGCCTACTTTTATAATGCACACAAGTTCATCACTCAAGAGGCAACACGATAACAATACCTGTCCATAATATTTCGTACACCTCTCTATTCCTTCCTAACTTCTACGCTGTATTCTTGTTTTTCTTGAAACTATGAATCAGCTGAAAACATAAAAGTCCATTTACAACCTGACCTAAACAAGCCGCCATGACTTGTCGGCCCTGAGTCCCAGGATAGTCACAATGAGTTCTCCATACATGGTTTTTTCTTTGCTTCTCTTCTGTCTCAGATGTTCGTCGTTAGTCCATTATTTTTTTTTCATGTTGACTTCTTACGCCACAGGAACTTCTCTTCTGTCTCAGATGTTCGTCGTTAGTCCATTATCTTTTTTTTCATGTTGACTTCTTACGCCACAGGAACTTCTCTTCTGTCTCAGATGTTCGTCGTTAGTCCATTATTTTTTTTTTCATGTTGACTTCTTACGCCACAGGAACTTCTCTTCTGTCTCAGATGTTCGTCGTTAGTCCATTATTTTTTTCAAGATGACTTCTTACGCCACGGGAACTTTCTTTATAAGCTTGCCGCCAGCATTTACATCAAAATAATATCACTAATCTTCACTCTAACCGATTTTACCTTGTAATCATTTCATTGTTCTTTGGTTCTATTTATTTTACTGTATTGCCCTACATATTTATACTGTATTTTTCTAGTTATTTATACTGTATTGTTCCAATTGTTTATACTGTTTTATCCTTGTTATTCATACCATATTGTCCTAGTTATTTATAATGTATATTTCTATTTATTTATACTGCATTGTCCTAGACATTTATACTGTATCGTCCGAGTTATTTATACTGTATTGTCCTAGTAATTTATTCTGTATTTTTCTATTTATTTACACTGTTGAGTCCTACTTATTTATACTGTTTTATCGCAGTTATTTGCACTGTAGTTTTGTATGTATTTACACTGCTTTGAAAGAGTTATTTATGGAGTATTTTCCTATTTATTTTTATACTATTTTGTCCTAGTTATTTATACTGCAATGTCTTATTTATTTATACTATATTGTCCTAGTTATTTATACTATATTGTCTTATTTATTTATACTATATATTGTCCTAGTTATTTATACTGCAATGTCTTATTTATTTATACTATATATTGTCCTAGTTATTTATACTGCAATGTCTTATTTATTTATACTATATTGTCCTAGTTATTTATACTATATTGTCTTATTTATTTATACTATATATTGTCCTAGTTATTTATACTGCAATGTCTTATTTATTTATACTATATATTGTCCTAGTTATTTATACTGCAATGTCTTATTTATTTATACTATATTGTCCTAGTTATTGATACTGTATTGTCCTAGTTATTTATACTATATATTGTCCTAGTTATTTATAATGTATTGTCCTAGTTATTTATACTATATATTGTCCTAGTTATTTATAATGTATTGTCCTAGTTATTTATAATGTATTGTCTTATTTATTTATACTATATTGTCTTATTTATTGATACTGTATTGTCCTAGTTATTTATACAATATTGTCCTAGTTATTTATACTATATTGTCCTAGTTATTTATACTATATATTGTCCTAGTTATTTGTACAATATTGTCCTAGTTATTTATACAATATTGTCCTAGTTATTTATACAATATTGTCCTAGTTATTTATACAATATTGTCCTAGTTATTTATACAATATTGTCCTAGTTATTGATACTATATTTCCTTCGTTGCATATAGTATTTTGTCATAATTTGCTTTATATTGTTTTGTCCTAATGAAAGATATTAACCGAAACGTGGAAAGTTGTAGTGGCTTTGTTTAGTGTATACTACACAGCGTTTTCAATTTCATATTTTTTTTAACACATAGCATTCTTGCTGTTCATACAATCAAAATTGTTATTGTAATGCTGTAAGATCTTTTTTATTCATTCGTACCCAAACAGTATGGCTACATGTGTACTTTCGACCGACTCAAGTAATCAGTAGGAATACAATCACACAATTCACTACCCTGTTTGTAAAGCACACCTTATTGTTTAAATTAAAGCTACATTAAATACCAATCGATATCACGTGACGTTCAATTTAATTTATTCTCCTGAGATAGTATTGTACTTAAATTTTCAAAATCTGTGAATCAAGGACTAGGATTTTCTGGACCTCTAAAACCCACAAAAGAGGGCACAACTCTGCCCAAACTAAAGTGAGTCTTATTTATAGGTAATGTCTATCTTTACTGCCGAACTGTAATTACACTACAGTGAGTTTGGACACTTGATTTCTTTTCTGTATTATCTGTGCCTGAGAATCAGGCTTTGATCTGATAACCATTCTCTAGAGCACAGTGAATCTCGCTTTATTATCTGTGCCTGAGAATCAGGCTTTGATCTGATAAATATTCTCTAGAGCACAGTGAATCTCGCTTTATTATCTGTGCCTGAGAATCAGGCTTTGATCTGATAAATATTCTCTAGAGCACAGTGAATCTCGCTTTATTATCTGTGCCTGAGAATCAGGCTTTGATCTGATAAATATTCTCTAGAGCACAGTGAATCTCGCTTTACTGAAACGATGAAATGAATGACGAGGAGGTAGAAGTAAACGAAATGGAAGAAAAATGTTTAAAAAGAACAGAAGAAGAAAAGAAGTGAAAAAAAGAATCTTGAAACAGCAGGAACCCTTTGCACGAGAGACTACTACAAGACTCACATTGCAAACCCTTTGCACGAGAGACTACTACAAGACTCACATTGCAAACCCGTCACAGACGGCGTCCTTAGTTCTGTTGTCTCTCCATCGAAGTTATCTTCACCAAACTGCATTTCCTCAGTTTGTGATGGCATCAGCAATTGCTGAAGGAGCACCGGGCACATTTGGTAAAAGTGGTACAGGTTGAACACACCCTTATTGTCCACGAAAACAATGTTGACTAGCTGTCTAGCAGTAATGTTCGTGATTGCCTGTCAGGAATAGTTTATGGAAAGCGTATTTATGGTCATGGCAAACATTAACGCTCATAGAATACACATTTTTACGTTCATAGAAAACACTTTATTCGTGTTCAAGGAAGACATTTACGTTCATAGAAAACACTTTATTCGTGTTCATGGAATACATTTATTTTCAAAGCAAAACATATATGCTGATGACAGACTTTCTTATTTATGGCAAATACTTTATATTTCTTTATGACAAATACTTATTTTTTCATGGCAAGCACTTTATTTTTGTTCATGGCAAACACTAATTTTTGTTTATGGCAGACACTTTATTTTTGTTCATTGCAAATATTTATTTTTGTTTATGGCAAACACTTATTTTTGTTTATGGCAGACACTTTATTTTTGTTCATTGCAAATACTTATTTTTGTTTATGGCAACTCTTTATTTTTGTTCTTGACAAACACTTATTTATGTCTTGGGAGAGAGTGTCTTGCTTTGACTATCAAGTAGTTGTGTTTTGACAAGCCATATCTATGCTTTGTCAAGAAATGACATATTTATTTAAGTTTTGGTACATATTAGATATACTTTTACGTCCTTTTTAACTAATTTGACAAGTATTTATTTAGTTTCACAAATGATATAGTATAATTTGACAAGTATTTTTTTTAGTTTCCCAAATTATATAGTAGAATTTGACAAGTATTTTTTTTAGTTTCACAAATGATATAGTATAATTTGACAAGTCCTTATTCATTTCACAAGAATTCACTTATGTTAAAGAAGTATACTGAGCTTCAAAATTTTTTCAATTTCAAACAGAAAGAAATTAAGGCTAGGTTAAAAATATTATGTACATTTTAACAATGGCCACAAAAATGTATAGCTATATTTAGCAGACTTAGGATCATGCACAATTACAGCAAACTGATGAAAACCACAGATACTATATTGCCTGTTCTACTTAAGTCTTAAAACTCGACCAGTATTAATTAAAATTTAATTACACACTTGTATCGCATATTATATTGCAGTAGCCACTCCGTAAAAGTAACTAATTGTGGAAGTACATCGGAAAAATAAATCGACAATAGGTGTAAGATTGAAAACAGGAAAAAATATTCAAGAGTTCTTCAGTAGTGAGTATGATATTTTTCTAACTGGGAAGAAATTTTAAGAAAAGTTACCCCCTCAGAATTTGTCTCTCTCGATAAGGAGTTCGATTCCCCTTGCCAGTCCTGAGACCTCTGGCTGTTGTGGTTTGAAGACGTGGTACTCTGAGGGTGGGTAATGTCACAAGGTGGTTGTGCCATGTTCAGAATGTTTTGCAGACCTTGAACGTCACAAAATACACATTACATATAAAACTATATGTTACAATGCCACTCGAAGCCTGCAATTACCATCGCATACTTTATTGTGCAGCTTTCGAGAGCTCATTAAAGGAAGACAATTTGTGTCGCATACTTTATTGTGCAGTTTTCGAGAGCTCATTAAAGGAAGACAATTTGTGTCGCATACTTTATTGTGCAGTTTTCGAGAGCTCATTAAAGGAAGACAATTTGTGTCGCATACTTTATTGTGCAGTTTTCGAGAGCTCATTAAAGCAAGACAATTTGTGTCGCACGACAACTAAAGTCAAACATTTAGAAACTCCCGCAATGATTGTCGCACGATGACGAACTATGAAAATAACGGAAAAACAAAGAACCTCAATCCGTTTAAATTACAGAGTAAGTACATCCCATTACCTCCCTTACTCGATCTAGCACTATTTGTAAGAAATTATATTTATTAAAATTCCAAAAACATGATCCAGGTCTTTAGGTTTACAATAAATCTATATACTTAAATGAATCGACCATTGTACAAAAAGAAACATTCCTTGATGCATCGTGTACAAAAATATTGGCGTTTCAGTGACTGTCTTATCAAACAGAATGATACCATGGCAACTGTATACAAACATAGGCGAGAGAAGATGCATACAATACATTGCGGTTCGATGGCGTGCATAAGAAAAACAAGAAAGGAGTAGTGTTTGTACACAGACGACGTAATGCAAAACACGGAACTCGTACACAAAGTCTGTACAAGTATCGTGTGTACACAAAATACGTTGAGCCACAAGTTAAATGGCTCTTACACAAAGTCTGTACAAGTATCGTGTGTACACAAAATACGTTGAGCCACAAGTTAAATGGCTCTTACACAAAGTCCGTACAAGTATCGTGTGTACACAAAATACGTTGAGCCACAAGTTAAATGGCTCTTACACAAAGTCTGTACAAGTATCGTGTGTACACAAAATACGTTGAGCCACAAGTTAAATGGCTCTTACACAAAGTCCGTACAAGTATCGTGTGTACACAAAATACGTTGAGCCACAAGTTAAATGGCTCTTACACAAAGTCCGTACAAGTATCGTGTGTACACAAAATACGTTGAGCCACAAGTTAAATGGCTCTTACACAAAGTCTGTACAAGTATCGTGTGTACACAAAATACGTTGAGCCACAAGTTAAATGGCTTTTACACAAAGTCCGTACAAGTATCGTGTGTACACAAAATACGTTGAGCCACAAGTTAAATGGCTCTTACACAAAGTCCGTACAAGTATCGTGTGTACACAAAATACGTTGAGCCACAAGTTAAATGGCTCTTACACAAAGTCAGTACAAGTATTGTGTGTACATGGTCAAGTATTGTCACAAGTTAATCTACTCTGACACTTGGTCCACACAAGTAGCCTGTGTTTGCATAATGTGTAATGCCACACGTTAAGAGGTTTTTACACAGTCTGTACATGTGTGTACATAAATACTCACTGTCACAATTTAATGGACTCTGACACTAGTCTACCGTAAGTAGCATGTGTACACAAATACTTACTGTCACAATTTAATGGACTCTGACACTAGTTTACCGTAAGTAGCGTGTGTACACAAATACTTACTGTCACAATTTAACGGACTCTTGCAGGTATCCCTCAAATGTTGCTATGTGCATGTCTAAGGTAGATTTAGCAGTCTAGCCAAAAGGTTATCTCCCCTTTTAAAGTTGCGTATGTGCATATCTAAGGTAGATTTAGCAAGCTTGCCACAAGGTTATCTCCCCTTTTAAAGTTGGGGAATCTCTCTGTAAATCAGATATGTTGTCTTTCTCTATAAGCACTTAATAATGGATACTGTCAGCATAGTGAAATCTTTGATAATGCACCGCAGGGCTTACCCAGTGAAATGTGAAATAAAAAATGCCAGTACAATGTGCATTCACTGGCTGCAACTGTACACAACTTCAGTAACTGCAGCCGAATACATCTCTAAATGCATTGGTATCCTGGATAATCAAATTTTAATAAACCATTGGCATTATAATGGACTTGAACGATTCGCGCCATCATTACATGCATGATATACACGATCCCTGCACATTCTGACTGAACGCGCTGTGTACATCCTAAATGACACAAAAGCACAATGGTGATTACAGGATCCCTGCACATTCTGACTGAATGCGCTGTATACATCCTAAATGACTCAAAAGCACAATGGTGATTACAAGATCCCTGCACATTCTGACTGAACGCGCTGTATACATCCTAAATGACTCACAAGCACAACTGTGATTACACGTTTATTCATGCGTGAAACCTTTGAATGAATCATAAGGCTGGTTACCTTCCAAGGAAATTGCGAATCTTTCAGAACAGGACTGTTGCTGGTTGGTAACCCCAAATCTTTGAAATATGTCAGAGATAAAATCAATCGGGCATAGAGAGCTTTCGGACAAAGGTCTTTGGCCTGCAAAGTGCAATGTATTATTATTATTATGGAGGTGGTGATGATGAAGCAAATTTTTAAACATGTTGTAGTTAATGAGCACGATTCTGGTTTGATATCCGTTTCACATAGACGTTGCTTGTTGTATTCACCCATCCATCTCTACGATTATTCATTCATTCATTACTTATTAATCTCTACGACTATTCATTCATTACTCCACCCACATCTACGACTGTTCATTCATTCATTACTTCCTTAATCTCTATGACTATTATTCATTGATTACTCCCCTAATCTCTACGACTATTCATTCATTCATTACTCCCTTAATCTCTACGACTATTCATTCATCTATTACTCCACCCATCCATTACTCTACCCTCTCTACGACTATTCATTCATTCCTTACTCCGCTCATCTCTAGACTTTTTATTCTTCCACTCATCTCCACGATTATTCATTCATTCATTCATGCACTCATCTCTATGACTATTAATTCCTGCACTCATCTCTATGATTATTCATTCATTCATTACTCCAATAATCTCTATGACTATTATTCATTCATTGATTACTCCACGCACCTCTATACTATTCATTCATTCTTTACTCCACTAATCCCTACGACCATTCACTCATTCATTACTACATACATGTATTCACCTCTACGTACATTGTATTCTTGGTTTGTTGTTTACTTCCAAAGAATTATGTTTCACTTAAATACCTCTAATAATCGCTATAATTATCCTCTTCTTATACATAATCAGACACATTATACTACTCCTCTTCATTATTATCTCACACTTTTTATACATAACCAGACACATTATACTACTCCTTTTCATTATTATCTCACACTTCTTATACATAACCAGACTCATTACTCTATTATTTTTCATTTTTATCTCACACTTTTCATATTAGAAGTAGTAAAGTAATAGAGGTAGTGGAAGTAGTAATGATAGCTTGTTGTAGTATTATCAGTTGTATTAGTGCTGGTAGTCGTGTTGTACTTTAGTACATGTAGTGGTATTAAGTAGTAGATGTAATATTAGCACATACTACCCCTCACTACCTCTGAGTAGTCTTGAGAAGAGTGCAGACGTCAAACGTGACAGAAACAGGTACAGGTCGTAGTGACAAGTGTTTACTGTAATGCCATACAAGCTGTCCTCGAGAAGCGACACCAAATGATGGACGACAAAGCACTGAAATAAAGAGTGACAATGAGTGACAGTTCTAGGTGCATGCAATAAATGATGGATGACAAAGCACTGAAATAAAGAGTGACAATGAGTGACAGTTCTAGGTGCGTGCAATAAATGATGGATGACAAAGCACTGAAATAAAGAGTGACAATGAGTGACAGTTCTAGGTGCGTGCAATAAATGATGGATGACAAAGCACTGAAATAAAGAGTGACAATGAGTGACAGTTCTAGGTGCGTGCAATAAAGAACTTAAAGCAATGTTACGAGGTCATTACCTACACATTTAAACTCTGCTGGTTTACCATATATTATAAGATTGTGTCTGTAGGTATAGAGGCATTTAATATTTACGTATTAAGGTTAATAGATTTTCAAAGTGAAGGATTTATAACATCTCCTTGGATAAAGCTGTTTAACATTTGACTGCATGCATCTAGTATTAATATTGTCTTGAAAGAGTTTGGGAAATTGCATCATCATCATCATCATCAACATCACTACGACTACCAACATCGTCGTCGTCGTCATCATCATCATCATCATCATCATATCATTTGCAATACAACTAGTATTCATCTTTACTGCTACAATCATATCCGAAGATTTACGTTTATCACATTTAACTTGTGTGTGTGTGTGTGGGTGGGTGGGTGGGTGGGTGTGTGTATGTGTGGGTGTGGGTGTGTGTGGGTGTATGTGTGTGTGTGTCATAAAATTATCTAATCTGTTTGGTTTACACGACTCGAGACTACTGTTAAGAAATGCACTCCTTAATGTTGTGTACAACTTAGTATTTATTAAATATTTCTTTTTTGTTATTGCTAGACTGTTACAAGTATAAACTGCATATTAACAGATAATTCAATGATAATCAATTCGCTATTTACATATGTACGAACCTTCTGCCTTTCCAAAAGATATCTCTCCCATTGTCCATTCCATAAACTTTCTCCAACACGATCCGGATTCCACAGCGCCAGCGCGGCTACCAGCCTATGCTTTAATTCTCTCACGTCTTCTTGTATGGTGGTAAAGATTGGGATATCTTGTGAATTATGCACGCCCCAAGTTTGTCGTTTTTCTCTGTGTAGATTGCTGTAGGCTGAACGGCTGCATGCATGTTTTACCCACGAGTTGAAGTCGTTGAAGTTGTCTTCCCTGCACACATTGCCACTAAGACGCAAGAGAGCAAACAGAAGACTGACAGAAAGAGAGGATTCGTTGAAAATGTTGCTTACCTCCGGGCCACTATACCGTAAGTCGGAGAAAGAAGGGGAGCTACTCTCTATACCAGGCGGTTTCCTATACGTTGATTCAAACACAGGCAGAACAGAGGCAAATCTTCCGCTGGTTGTAGGTTTAGTTGACGGTGAGTTTGTTGCAGTAGACGAGACGGGAGAAGCGGACAGGGATTTTCCTCCATCAGTTGGGACATAAGCCACTGGGTCCGCGGGGTTCAGAGTCACTTGATCGTCATATTTATTTAGAGAAGTTGTCGGCGTTGTAGTTATGTGACCATGTGGTGCTCGCGTGCTTCTTAGTGCAGTTGTGAAGCGTTGCCCAGCAACACCAGACCAGTGCGGTGCGTTTTCTGCAGAGGAAGGGTTGTGTCGCCAGTTGTCTGGTTTTTCACTTTGTGGATTTGGTGGCGGTGTGGTATGGGAATATCGAAAGGGGAAGTGTGGGTGGTGGAAGTTTAAATCCTCATGGTTCTGTCTATCTGAATCTGTGTCTTCATCTTCGCTGTGCTGGCGCCCATTCTCACCACTCTCTCCAGATGCATGTGCTTCATGGTGCAATTCATGTCTTTCTTCGAGTTTGGAATCTTCACGCAAAAGGTTAAACTTAGACCACAGAAATTCTAGCAACAACACATCTGATGTATCGTCTTCCTCTCTGCGAAACTGATCTCTGGTCTTGGGTATATTTGTGGATACATTCTGCAAAGAGTTGATGTTGTCAATTTTCTCAGCTTCACTTACCGAAGTGTGAGGAATTCCCTGGAAATTTTTGTCGTCTTGCCGTGAAAATTCATGCTCAGGATGGCTGCGTTGATTTTTCAACTCACGGATCTTCTGGTTATCCCCAGAAAAAGACGACTTCTGGAATTGCTGAACATGCCTTGAATTCAATCTACCATTTTCTTCAAGGCGCATTCCACGGCTAAGTAATACTGAGCTTTCCTCAGGTGAAACAATGCCTGAAGCAGGCTGTACAGATTCAAAGAGTTTGTCTTGTTCCAGCCACCAACGAGTCTGTGGGTGCGGAGGAAGATGTTGAAACATGTTATGTCTTGAATTTTCCCGCCTAAACTCCTGAGACGGTCCTCCCCTATTAGCATTGCCAGGGTCATCTCCCTTCATTGCATTGTGCAGGTGGCTATGGTGTGTTCTGTGCTTCATCTCCTCCAGAAGGAAGCGATGGCTGTCGGAAAGTTGCGAGTGAACAGCGTCAGAATTTGGAGGTGGTCTTCCTTTGTCCTCTCTGGCGTCATCACGGCTGGCGCGCGATGACCTCCCTAAATTGTTGCCATGCTGCTCTGTAGTGGACGCTGCCTTGCTGTGGGAGAGCGGGTATGCAGCCAAGTCACCTGCAAAGCGCCCTATAGCTGGAGAGTGTCGTGCTTGGCGAGTTAATCTATTTGATGGTTTCAATGCCTGGTATAAGAGCTGTAGAAAATAAGAAAAGAGAAGATAATTGCATATTTATATTTTTATTGCTATAAAAGAGGTGGTCGCGATTCGGATTTTGGATAACGGTCTCTCAGGGGCTCTTGAGAATTATACTGAGAGGTAAGTCAGTTAAGTACAAAACGAATAAATCTATAAGGAGAAAGAAACTATTCTCCCTCCCTCCAGTCTAGACTACACGTACTTACCACTGCCACCTACCCTTATATAATACAATCTATCGTCAGCTATTTATCTTTACGCCATCTACCGGAGTTGCTTCTTAACTACCCATGCATCCTTCTGTGTATTAAATCATCCATCTTTCAAATATCCATCTATTCCCATCCATATTTTCATCTTTAATTTTGAATTTAACTAGTGGCAAATAACGAACAAACAAACGATAAAAAATAATTATATTCAAGCGTGCAAACAACAATTTTACATTTTACCTTGACACTTCGTTTAGCATTTTAAGCAGTTGTTAAAGACAGAAACGTTTCCATTGCTGTGTACGCATTACTCACTGAAATAACAGTTTTCACCCACACATGTACACACATACACTTTCACACATACACACGTACTCGCTCGCACTCATTCACGCATTCACACACTCATACACACTCTCACACCTCCGCAAACATTCACACATACATACATACAACACACATACACGCATATATACACATATAGCCAAGCATACACCTGATGGAACACAATTACATCACACTGGCATGATTTCTACAGTTGGGCATTTTTAGCATGCACCTGGTGGGACACAGTAACTTGCTTCACAGGATAGGGGATGCATGTACATAGTAAAATTGCGAACAAACCATCCTCCCCCACCCTCTCCCTCTGGGAAACCATAACAAAAATAGTCTAGGTTGGAATGTTTACCATTTACTGATAATTTGTTTCCTTTCAGAAAAATATGATTTTGGACTGTAGTGGAGCAATATCATAGATGCCATAAACATGCTGGAGTTGGTGGAGCAATGTTTTGGAGATGATGGAGCAATGTGCTGGAGATGGAGGAGCAATGTTTTGGAGATGATGGAGCAATGTGCTGGAGATGGTAGAGCAATGTTTTGGAAATGATGGAGCAATGTACTGAAGATGGTGGAGCAATGTTTTAGAGATGATGGAGCAATGTACTGGAGATGGTGGAAGAAAATATAGGCTCAGCAGCGTCAAATGCTGCAGATAGATCCAGACGTGTGAGAACTGAAAGTCTTCCCATCATCGAAAGCAGAGGTCAAGAACTGTTTTTCAAAGGGCAGTTGCAGTCTTGAGAGAGATATGATAAGCTGACTATAAAGGGCAGTCCTGAGAGAGATGTGATATGCTGACTATAAAGGGCAATCCTGAGAGAGATGTGATAAGTTGACTATAAAGCACTGAACAAATTTTATTAGATGAGATGCATAAACGAGACAACATATTTTTAATACCAAATCTATTGGCATGAGATGCATAAACGAGACAACATATTTTAATACCAAATCTATTGGCATGAATGATAGATTCGAAATTGGACGATAGTGCATCAGGTCGCCTGGGCCAAAGCTTGATTACTTTCAAAAGAACTCCACAATAGCAATACTACCTTCAGGAGGAAATGACGTCATACGACGCACCATCAGATGTCAAACCTGTACATCTTCCTTTGTCTTCAATTAATTATCAACTGACCAGGTTCCAGTAAGAAATTCTTGCAAATAATGATGCTGTGGACTTCAGTTCATTTCTCTTCATCCATCAGTCTGAACATTGAAGAATGCAATTTAAATAGTTTTGGTAGCATAGAGATGTAGGCTATTTAAATTCTGAGTAAAGATGGATGATAGGTAGAGGAGATAACGGAGTTGTTTTCGTGTTTCCTCCTTCCTGCCCTGTGAGGTCAAAATTTTGTCCTGTATGCAGTCTGAACTGCTTGACCTTATGCCCCATGGAGGGACTATTTGGACGTTCATTAGGGCACGTGACTTATGTTTCGAATAACATCGGAACCGCACGAATAAAGAGTTCATACACGAAGACCATACAGAAACACGTACACATGCAACCATACATCACACACACACACACACACACACACACACACACACACCACTCACACATACACATCATATATACATACCCCCCCCCCCCCCAAACACACATACACAACTCAACCCTACCCACACACACACACACACACACACACACACACACACACCATACACACGCCACAGAGGCACACACACACACACACACACACACACTTCATGCATATACAACACTATTCTAACCACTCGCACGTTACAACCACACACGCTAGGTACTACTCACACACACATATGCAAACTCCAAAACAAAACACACGCACACACACAGCATATTTTAACCGTCACCTGATTACACGTCATTTGATGTGTGCACCAGTGCCTGGACATATGTCGTTGACAGTCAGCACACTTCATGATTGTGTTCCCTAGATACGTCCACATCTTACTGGACTCCATTCTGTCCAGCCCAAGGTCAGTAATTAGATCGCTCAGTCCACTGGTTGACTCCTGTAGCAGTGTTTCGTGTTGGCAGTTCTTGTTCATGGACGAGACTAAGGTAGGGTGAATCACTGTGAGCAAGATGACAATCACTTTGGTTACCATGGCGATGGGGATTAGATTCAGAGATGCAGAGCAGTTTGAATTCTTTCTCTTCATCTACAGGCGAAATAAACAAGAAAATAGATTCATAAATTTATAGATGGTTATAAAGTCAGATAGACAGATGAATAGAAATTTAAATAGACTACTGCATGACTGAAAAATATATTGGAGAGACTTGAAGGGACAGATGTATCGACTGATATATAGATTGATAGATTGATAGATTAGGTAGGTATGATTTTAGATAGATAGATTAGGTAGGTATGATTTTAGATAGATAGATAGATAGATTGATAGATTAGGTAGGTATGATTTTAGATAGATAGATAGATAGATAGATATGAGATAGATAGATAGATATGATTTTAGATAGATAGATTAGGTAAGTATGATTTTAGGTAGGTAGACTTAGGTAGATAGATAGGTAGACTTGTTGGTATCTACGCAGATATTTAAGCAGAAATATACGAAGCAATAATTAGAGATAGGTGAACTGGAAGGTTCAATAGTCGGTAGTTGTGTCGGTCGATAGAAATTTAGATAGGCAGTGATACAGTAGTAGATAGATTAGATTAATGTTTACAAGAATTTTAATTTATTTTGATCGATAATTAAGGGGTGTGTGTGTGTGTGTGTGTGTGTGTGTGTGTGTGTGTGTGTGTGTGTGTGTGTGTGTGTGTGTGTGTGTGTGTGTGTGTGTGTGTGTGCGCGTGAGTGAGTGAGTGACTATATGTGTGTGTGTGTGTGTGTGAGTGAGTATGTGTGTGTTTGTGTGTGTGAGTGTGTATGTGTGGTATGTGTGTGTGAGTGAGCATGTGTGTGTTTGTGTGTGTATGAGTGAGTATGTGTGTTTGTGTGTGTGTGCGCGCGCGAGCACATTTAATATCTAATGACAGAAAATAAATAAGAGAAAAAGTGTAGATTTAGTTTGCTTTTATTTGTTCTGTAGAAATATAAAACAGAGTGCTTAATGTTACATATTGTAAAGATAACCCATGATTAATTTTTGCTTTTCTGTGTTATGTAAACCAGATAATCAATCTTTGTGCAAGATATAATCTATACTTATCTATACCTTTTCTCCCAGTCCTTAACAATATACTTAAACAATGTCTGAATTGAGTTTAAATTGTCCTTCAATGCTGGCAACCTTACAGTATGGAATATAATTACCCAAATCATCCATCCAGTGAAAATACCTGTCTTGTAAACACTTATACCGACTCCATTCACTTAGTAACGAAAAACATGTAATTGTTTGGCTGTGTTCATATTTACCTCATTGTGTGCTTCAAATCACGTAAAATGGAAATGTACGTCTAGTTGTTGTCCTGTTTCATTTTGCAAGACCAATGTTCCAGTAGAGATTTCTAAAGAGTTGCATGAGGAACTAATCCCTCAATGTTTGTTTGTAGCAGTTCTATGATATGTTTCGTTCACTCTGCCTTCTTCTCCTCAAGCGCAGGACAAGAAAAAAGTAACGACAAACATTCAGCCGACAGCAAGTCGCATATAACGCCGTCCCAACATTTCTTGCCCTTAGTTTTCAACTGACTCTGAACTGGAAGCGACCGGAGGTCACATAAAATTAGAACAAACAGGATAGATAAAGCATAGCTGATTCCACTTGGGCCAAGGGAGAGATCTGTGACTTAGTTTTTGTTTTTGCTAAATTTAAAACAAGAATGTAACTGTAAAAGGTTAAGGGCTGACCTTGTACTTAACGAGAAGTGCTTCCTTTAACAAGATTAAAAACAAAAAACAGCCGTAAAAAAACATTAGAAAGTAGAAAACATTTTGTGAATAAACATGGCGGTCGAACAGTGAAGCACTAATTTGTATTGTTAGTCACGGAATCGACGGAAACAGTCAAAATGGCCCACATTTATGTGTCTAAGCTTCCGGCAGGCGCACCTGTCAAAATGCTTCACCTGCTGCTTAAACTTATCTTAATGTGACATTTCTGCGTTTAGCTGTAACGTTATTAAGTGCAATGCTTCCGCAACAGGCGATCGTCTTATGTTCTTCACTTTTTTCCTTTCATTTTGAGGCTTGAAAAGAACACAGTATTGTATGGTTAATTTTATTCTTTCATTTTGAGGCTTGAAAAGGACACAGTATTGTATGGTTTATTTTTTCTTTCTTTTTTGAGGCTTGAAAAGAACACAGTATTGTATGGTTTATTTTTTCTTTCTTTTTTGAGGCTTGAAAAGAACACAGTATTGTATGGTTTATTTTTTCTTTCTTTTTTGAGGCTTGAAAAGAACACAGTATTGTATTCGTAATGTATGGTTTAATTTTCTTTCTTTTTTTAGGCTTGGAAAGAACACAGTATAGTATTAATAATTTTGGCCTATTTAACAGTTACACTGTAGTCTTCATTTAGCTGATATACTTTTATTTTGTGTAATCAGCAGTTTAACCAAATCAAATTAATGTTTCACCTTAATTTCATTATTCAATTTTACGTTGTAGTTATCATATTGTTAACTAGTGAGTCAGTATAGTTTTCATTTAAGTGAGTCGGCTTTATTATGTTATTTTCATTTAAGTGAGTCGGCTTTATTATGTTATTTTCATTTAAGTGAGTCATCTTTATTGTATTGTTTTCATTTAAATGAGTCTGCTTTATTATGTTGTTTTCATTTTAGTCAGCTTTATTGTCGTGTTTTCATTTAAGTTAGCTCTAGTATGTTGTTTTCATTAAATGAGTCAACTTTATTGTGTTGTTTTCATTTGAGTCAGCTTTACTGTGTAGCATTTCATTTAAACGATCAAGTTTATTTGTATAGTTTCATTTAAGTGAGTCAGCTTTATTGTACAGTCTTCATTTAAGATTCAACATAATTGTATGCAATGAATGATATTTAAAAATTAATATTATGTTAGTTGTCTGCTATTTGAATAATGAAATGGTTTCTATTCAATTATTATGAGAATGTTCCTTAAATAGCGACTGTGCTTATGAAGCAAGCTAAAAATATCACATCCTCTTTAAAAATTCCTGTAAGGAAATGATATTCAATTTGAAATTCAGTATCAATCTATAAAATGTCAATATTCTTGCTGATCAGCGATGATGGGAGGGGGTCCCCAAAATAAATAAATAAATTAATTAAAATAGCTCAACGTTAAAATTATTTTTCAGTATTAGTTACAAAATAGCACACCGTTTCTCAACCACCTCTCCTGTCATTGTGAAACAGTTGGACGACCGTGTTGAGTGGAGAGGGGAGGGGAACATTGACAAATCATGTAGATCACAATAAAATATTGGCAGCAATGAGATTGGAACCCACGCCTCAAAAGAAAATGGTGCCTCAAAACCAGCACCGTAGACAGCTCGGCCACGTAGCTGACATATTGGTCAAATAAAATTTGAATATTAGATATTTTCTTTCAATATTTGTTGGTTTTTAACTAAATTTTAGATAAGTAATTTGTGTAGGTGCTAATCTATATTACAGTTGATTCTTAAGAATAAATGAAGCGAAGCATATTTCCTTTTTTCAATGATTCAAGTTATGTAACTCGGTTGACGCACGTTAACAGGAGTAGAAAAAGAGTTACTTCCCATAGTATATGCCATTCAATTTCAGACCCACCGATTCTTTCCGGAAAAGGAATTGGTGCAGATGGAAGAAATGCAAATCTTGTTAATCAAAGGAATTGTTTGATAAAATAAAATTGAAATAATTCCCTAAACTGAAAACAACTGGAGCTAAACCTGCACACAAACACACATGCGTAGGTGCATGCGCACATATTTGAATATGTCTATATAAACAAATGTAAGACATGTGAATTCTAAATAAACTTGAACACTATTTAGAACACAATTGTGAGAATTAAATATTAAAGTGAACATTTTTCATTTGTACTCTTGGCATGCATCAATATTGAAGTGTGTAGGCATCATTGTTTTCGATAATACTTATTGTCTTCTTGAAAATGATTTACCCGAAACGTAGTTTTAAAAAATTTTGTTTGTTTGTTTGTTATACTACACACCCATAAAGTGGTTTAAATTTCACGCAGCACTCTTGTATTTAAAAAAAAAACACACAACAAACAAGCGCATTAAACGGAAGTTGTTGATATTGGTACTAACGTGGAAGTAGAATGGTTCAGATAAAAATAAATCAGAAATACGTAAATGTAATGCCTCTTGTTGATCTCCTCAGATTTGAAGCAATACAGCGACTCAGAGAGCAGCCATTCTGAAATGGACGCAAATGTAAATCAAACCCAAAGATGATTGCAGAGAATTTAATGATTGTGCAGTTTTGCAGGCTACCAGGAGCTATTAACTAATTAAATCCTCAATGTTGTTCCACTCGTCGTTTTCCTCTAGAACACATTTGCAGGCAAGAGAGAGATCAGTCGGATAAATTATTTAGTTATTTAACATACATTATTCCTGGACTTTGATTGTCCATCCTATTCACGGTTCAGAGCAAATGGAATCAAAAGTTTTATTTTAATTTAGTCCTCAGTTTGAAAACCATCAAGGTCACATGAAGAGGTTCCTTGTATTGTTTGAACCATATAAAAAAATATGTAAGGAGCATGATTCAAATTAAGCCAGGCGAGTGTAAGAGTGTCTCAATTTACGATTAAGTTATGTCTACACTGTATCTTAAAGTACATCATTGTGTCACGCAAAATTAATGCGGTCAATGCCATATTACGTATTTTATGTAACTACATTTAACTTTTATCAGTTACTTGAGTGTGTGTGAGAAACTTTTGTAAAATCAGTCTAATTGCTTGCCAGTCAGCTAGTCACATGACCGTGGTAGAGTTATTTTGTGATTTAAAAAATGGAATTAGATGCACACAACAAAAGGCAGCTCATGATAAATTGTGTACATAAGAAATTAGAAGAGGAACTAGAACACAAAATGGAATTAGAGGAGAAACTAGAACACAAAATGGAATTAGAGGAGAAACTAGAACACAAAATGGAATTAGAGGAGAAACTAGAACACAAAATGGAATTAGAGGAGAAACTAGAACACAAAATGGAATTAGAGGAGAAACTAGAACACAAAATGGAATTAGAGGAGAAACTAGAACATAAAACGGAATTAGTTTCCATAATAAGTAGAATATTGGACCATTCAGAGGAAATGGTAGATGAAATATTTTCTTGTCCTGAAATAACGCAAGAGGAAGCGAGTGGGAAGAGAAAATCAAAGAGCTAAACACAGAACATATGAGAGTGCTTGAGCTAACTGTTGAGTTTGAAGAATTAAAAGGAAAAGAAACTGAATGTGAGAGACTGGTTTTAGAGAGTGTTGAGAAGACAGAGGCACCGTTGCTGGATTCTAGTGTTTCTATACTCACAGGTGGGCAAGCTGCAGCACAGGAAATGAAGTTAGAAACATGTCTGAAGGTATGCAAGGTGAACAAGGAATAGTCAGTGGCAAGTGTGAAGGTGTGCAAGGTGAACAAGGAATAGTCAGTGACAAGTGTGAAGGCGTGCAAGGTGAACAAGGAATAGTCAGTGACAAGTGTGGGTATGCAAGGTGAACTAGGAATAGTCAGTGACAAGTGTGGGTATGCAAGGTGAACTAGGAATAGTCAGTGACAAGTGTGAAGGTATGCGAGGTGAGCTAGGAATAGTCAGTGACAAGTGTGAAGGTATGCAAAGTGAACTAGGAATAGTCGGTGGCAAGTGTGAAGGTATGCAATGTGAGCTAGGAATAGTCAGTGACAAGTGTGAAGGTATGCTCACCATTAAGCTAACGGCCCCCTTTCATGACTGGACTTTTGTCACACCAAAAATTCAAGTGATCAGACAATAGGATTCTATAGGGCGTGTAAACTGTTGATCTCAGCCCATTGGTTGGTCTCATTCTGGTAAATATTAAACATTGGATAATAAAAACTACTCATTCACTTGGAATTGTTTGCATTCCGTCAGCAATTTCCAGCTTATTCTCAACTCGAGTGTTTACTCCAACTCTTGACACTTACAAAATTACCATTAAAAGGAGTGCCCAATTTCGGGTCACTTCGACAATTTAGTAATTAAATAACAGTCAAGCATAGAAATAGCGATAGGCAAATTAAAGTCTGTAGCAGGTTTTAATGACGTAGACATTACATACTTTCTATCAGCAGACTTTAATTACGTCAACATTACAGTCTGAATACTCTCTTTTAACATATTTTAATGATATTTATGCTGCAATGTGAATACTTTCTTTTAACTTATATTAATGATTTTAGTACTGCAATGTTAACACTTTCTGTTAACAGGTAATAATGATATTAGTTCTGCAATTTGAATACTTTCTGTTAACAAGTTTTAATCGTATTAATACTATAATGTGTATACTTTCAATTAACAGATTTTAATGATATTAGTACTGAGAATGTGTATACTTTCAATTAACAGGTTTTAATGATATCAGTACTGAGATGTGTATACTTTCAATTAAGAGGTTTTAATGATATTAGTACTGCGATGCCTATGCTTTCTGTTAACAGGCTTCAATTATCTTAGCTTTACAGTCTGAATATTTTCTGTTAGCATGCTTTTATGATGTCAGCACTGCAATGTGAATACTTTCCGATAACAGATATTATTGATATTAGTACTGCACTTTTAATTTTTTTTTTAAGGTTCAAATGATATTAGTACTGTAATGTGTATACTTTCTTTTAACAGGCTTTAATTACATCAGCATTGCATTCTGAATATTTTCTTTTGATGTACTCTAGTGACGTCAGTATTAAAGTCTGTTAACACGTATTACTGATGTCAGTAGTGTATTAGTTGACATGGAGTAAGAGCAAGAGTTAGGAATTAGAACATGAACATATTTTAAGTATAGAGCTTCTAGTCTGCTGTAGTCTATGATAATTCCTTTCTAGACCGCCACACTTCTGGGATTAGTTGTCTGTAGCAATGTAGCATAGGAGGAAGAATGTATACAGCACACATCAGGAGAAACTCTTGCAGTAATGTGTATACAGCACGCATCAGGAGAAACTCTTGCAGTAATATGTATACAGCAGGCATCAGGAGAAACTCTTGCAGTAATATGTATACAGCAGGCATCAGGAGAAACTCTTGCAGTAATATGTATACAGCACACATCAGCAGCAACTGGAGGGAAAACGTGGGAAATCCAACAAATATATCTATCTATCGATCTATCTATCTATCTATCTATCTATCTATCTATCTATCTCCATCTTGATTTCTGAAATATTTATAATATTTCACTATTTTCTATGCATTTATTAAATGTTTATTTTTTTAGATGAAATACAGTCTTATTCCTTTGTCGTATTGAATATCACTGTATTTGATTAGTTCTATGTTGTCCTGTTTGATTTCGTATTAGTATTTGAAGGCAGTCTGTATGTGTGTGTGTGTGTGTGTGTGTGTGTGTGTGTGTGTGTGTGTGTGTGTGTGTGTGTGTGTGTGTGTGTGTGTGTGTGTGTGTGTGTGTGTGTGTGGCTGTGTGTGTGTGCATGTTATTTCTGAAACCTAACACTTTACTATTGCGCTTCATGGAGGTGTTATTGCTGTCATGCTTCATTGAACTACGGCAGTTAGTCGAAAGTACACTCAAGCATGACACATGAAATGAATGGGGGGATCGCTGAGAGCACGTGACAGCAGTCGTCGGATTAGAACAGCAGATGCCAGGACGAAAGGGTACCATTCGTCGGAAGGGAAATAACAGGCCATTGAAGGGAACCTGTGGAGCTTTAATGAGGTGATTAACTGTCTTCCTGGAAACCATCAAGTACGTCATCCACAGGTTAGCAGACCCGTACCATGATGGAAGTTTTCGAGTTAAGGTTAATCGAACTGTGAAACCGGCAGCCGCCAATCAGTAGATTTTGGTCGGAACACATAATCCTAGACCTTAAAGTACGAATGGTAGCATACGATGCATAAATGACCCAGACTGGGGCAGCCAACAGGGCCCCAGACCCATAGAGCGTCACACGAAACTTGAATTAGGTTACTGTTTTTCTGTGCCAAGGTGTGCATACCTCGGATTAATGCATTTCGTGTTTTGTTATCGCCTCCTTGCGAATAAACTAATATTCTGAAGGCACAGAACAAATTATCTCTCTCTCTCTCTCTCTCTCTCTCTCTCTCTCTCTCTCTCTCTCTCTCTCCAAAATCCTGTGCTACGGGGTAGGGGTGGGGACTCTGCACGACAAGTAGCAGTCAGACTAGATGTCTTCTTGCCAAGTCTAATGTTTGAGAGTTTGACGTTAACGTGTAGTGGAGTCAGACTAGATGTCTTCTTGCCAAGTCGAATGTTTGACGTTAATGTGTAGTGGAGTAATTCATTGTATATGAGCACAGGAACACTCACTGAAGATTAGTTTATTACAAAATTGTTGTAATGTTGTATGTAGAGAATTGTATCCTACCGCTGTGGTGTACATCTCGTCTGTATGTATATTAGTTGTTGTTAGACATCTGGGATACCATCTTGTTCTATTTGCTATAGAAACGTTTAGAGATACCATCTTGGTCTAGCTGTAAACGTTTAGAGATACCATCTTGGTCTAGCTGTAAACGTTTAGAGATACCATCCTGGTCTAGCTGTAAACGTTTAGAGATACCATCTTGGTCTAGCTGTATACGTTTAGAGATCCATCTTGTTCTAGCTGTTATACGTTTTTTGGTCTGGATATTAAGGGAGTAGGTTTGGCTTCTGTTAACGTGACGCCAGTTGAGATTCTAACAGGAATATTCATTATAGATTATCACCAAACGGAGTTGAAGCTCTACACTTTTGATGTAGTTAGGTTATGGCAATTTTATGATTCTCGCGCTGAAGAGCAGTACAACTCATGCATAAATATGAGAGTGAATGAGGCTTTCGTACATATTTTCAGGTAAATTTTGTCTGATGTAAGTGATGCTTTTATGTATATGTACCTTGTAATTCCTAACTCTACTGTAGTACGATTAAGAAAGTTTTAGTGACGTTCACTGTACATCATTTATCATGAAGTGAACGGGGGACGAACCTCCTACTGACAACTGACATGAACAAATGAAGAACTCGTAAAAGATATTCCATCCCGTAGACACTTTAATTCTTTATCGACTTACTCTTTCTTTTACTTGATGTTTCTTGTAGATAAATCTAGAGTTGCATTAGATTTTCACTGTTGTCTAAACTCTTCATTCTCATGAACTCTTGTAACATTTTTATATGTATGCATACCTTAATGATTATTTTCTTAATTTTAAGTAATTTGCTATTAAAAAAAAAATTCATACCGCCATTTCCTCTGTGTCACGTTATGCGTCGTTAAGTGTGGGGGGGGGGGGGCAGATTCATGAGATTAGGTTGAAATTAAGGAATGGTCACATAATAGAAAGATATTCCCTTCAGGCAAAATCTATCTATCCATCCATCCATCCATCCATCCATCTATCTATCTATCTGTTTGTCATCTCTGTCACATGTACACACAACAAAGATATTCAAGGACATCACTCTGCATAGTGAGGTAGCAGATTGTTTATAGTGAGGTGAATACATTGACTATAATGAGGTGAATACATCGACTATAGAGTGAGGTGAATACTGTGACCCCTAAAAGGGAGAAATACTGTGACTATAGTAAGGTGAATACTGACTTGCCATCAAGAAATATTGTCGTTAGTAAGAAAGAAATGCTGTGACTCTAGTAAGATTAACAAACTGTCATGAATAAGAAATTATATGACTAGTGAGATTATCAAACTGTCATGAATAAGAAATTATATGACTAGTGAGATTATCAAACTGTCATGAATAAGAAATTATATGACTAGTGAGATTATCAAACTGTCATGAATAAGAAATTATATGACTAGTGAGATTATCAAACTGTCATGAATAAGAAATTATATGACTAGTGAGATTATCAAACTGTCATGAATAAGAAATTATATGACTAGTGAGATTATCAAACTGTCACGAATAAGAAATGCTGTAGCTCTAGTGAGATTATCAAACTGTCACGAATAAGAAATGCTGTAGCTCTAGTGAGATTATCAAACTGTCACGAATAAGAAATGCTGTGACTATATAGTGAGGTGAACAATTTTCCATTCCTAGTTCATTCACTTTATTAATTGGTCTTTGTAGAAAATATATTTAAAGAGAGCAATGAGCAAAACACCTCTATTATCATTAATCATCATTATTATCACCATCATCACCATCACTACTCAACGACCACCACCATCATGGTCGTCGTCGTTGTCATCAATATCATTGTCACTATCAAAGCTACTGTATTTGCAGTTGAATAAAAATGTCTGCGCGTTTTTACTTTTGTGTAAATGTGTATTGTGTTTACGAGCCAAGGTGGATGGCCGGAAAGAGTTAACAGTTCAAGCAAGTCAGAGCTCTGTGCCTGGAAGTGAAAGGGACATAACTCTTTTTGAAATGCGGAATTGAGTTGTACAACATTGGAGACGGTAAACTGAGAGCACGCCGAGTTCGACTGAGAGGCACGATATTAGCGAAGACATGAACACTGAAGATATTAATCGAACGCGGAATAAACACACGGCACTTTGCCTGTCTTCTCGTGGTGTTGGATTCTATTTCTCTCTCCACACCCCCACACCCTGTTTTCTCTCGTGCATGCATGGCACATATATAAAGTCAGAGATCAAACTGCGAAAATAATGTTTACAACTGCCTTGTGTCATTATTTGTTTGTCTTTTTGATGGAAGACCAGTCCTTCAGAATTGGCACTTGTTAACATTTGATCAGCATGGCTCGAGAAATGAACTTTTTCTTTATGGGATCCATGTCCTGGAAACAGCAGCGACATGCATAAGTGTCTGTTCTTTGATATGTTTTGTTACTGTTGACAGAATACAGTGATAACATTCATAAAATGTCTGCTCTGATATTTTTGTTTTTGTTTTTTACAGGTTAGATATTTTACGAAGACTGCATAAGTGCTCGATACCCGTGCTGGCATATAAAGGTTTTCGTTTATTCATTTATTCATTTATTCATTGGCAAACTACCAACAATGGCCATCTACCAACAATGTCCAACAAACACAACATTGGTCTATTACCAACACTGTACCAACATTTGACACCCAATAACCTCCGCTGTAACTCCATAGCATTGTTCCCATGCTGCCCAAGAAAGCCCACCCACATCAACTCAACTTTATCATATGTCAGGATATTTATAAATCTCGCTCAAAAGTCTCAATAAATATTAAAAGGAAATATAGAAAGAATAAAACTTAGATATAGGAAATGATTAGTAAATAAAATCTAAATGTAGATGCAAAAGGGAGTCTAATACGAGCATATACACACATGATGTAGCTATTTTGCATGTATGACAATGGATGTTTTTCTGGGTCAAAGAGAAGTAAGCTAGTTAACTAATGTATTTTCCCCAGCAAATCTGACCTTGTTGTGAACCATGGTCAAGCAGAAATCTGACCAGTCAGTTATAGTAGACATATGTAGTGTAGGGAGAGATGAACTTGATTGTAAGTGTGCCTGAATAAAAGAGGGGAAAGGGAAGTGGTTCTTTGATGTACGTGAGTTCAACAGGACCATTAATAAGTCCATTGTTAATCCTGTGTGACATCTGCTTCTGTCTTGAGACCTAGTGACATCTGCTTCTGTCTTGAGACCCAGTGACATCTGCTTCTGTCTTGAGACCCAGCGACATCTGCTTCTGTCTTGAGACCCAGTGACATCAGCTTCTGTCTTGAGACCTAGTGACATCTGCTTCTGTCTTGTGACCCAGTGACATCAGCTTCTGCCTTGAGACCCAGTGACATCTGTTTCTGTCTTGAGACCTAGTGACATCAGCTTCTGTCTTGATACCCAGTAATATCTGCTTCTGTCTTGTGACCCAGTGACATCAGCTTCTGCCTTGAGACCCAGTGACACCTGCTTCTGCCTTGAGACCCAGTGACATCAGCTTCGGTCTGCTTAGCGCTTTCCTCAATATTGATTTAATAACTAATTTTTTGTTATATGAAAAGCACATTCCATATTTAGCATTTACCTTTATGATTACCTCATGTCTACCTTTCAGTTACCCCCATGGTCTAAATGATTTCTATATTGTATCAATCTTTTTTGTAACATATTTGTTTTGTTAAATACATTTTGTTATTTTTTTACTCTTCTTCTCCATTATTTAAAACAACAAAGTCGATATTGCAAATGCATGGGGTGGGGGTGGGGGCTTACATTTTAATTATCTTTAAAAAGTCAGACAAATAAAATGTCTTGGGATGTGTCCCTCCAATTCCTATGATGCAATAAACAAAATTATTCCCCAACGCAATCCCTGAGCCGTGGATGAGCACACAAATCGATATATGGATTCTGAACTGGTAACGCTGAGACAAAGGATGAGCACACAAATCGATATATGGATTCTGAACTGGTAACGCTGAGACAAAGGATGAGCACACAAATCGATATATGGATTCTGAACTGGTAACGCTGAGACAAAGGATGAGCACACAAATCGATATATGGATTCTGAACTGGTAACGCTGAGACAAAGGATGAGCACACAAATCAATATATGGATTCTGAACTGGTAACGCTGAGACAAAGGATGAGCACACAAATCAATATATGGATTCTGAACTGGAAACGCTGAGACAAAGGTTGAGCACACAAATCGATATATGGATTCTGAACTGGTAACGCTGAGACAAAGGATGAGCACACAAATCGATATATGGATTCTGAACTGGTAACGCTGAGACAAAGGCTGGATATAAATTTAATAATGGGTAATGTCTCTGAGACCTAACCAAGATTTTCTGTTTGCAGTTACGAAGATTGTACTGGTGGGATTATGTGGATTACGGGTATGTGAAGTATAATTTGTTAACTCGCCCATCACAACATCTGCAAGTGAGGATGCAGGTTATGGAATGCTCGTTATAAATAGATATACATCAGCAACTGTTACGTCGAAAGTGAGGATGGTGCCGTTGATCAATTTGACTCACAGCCCCCCCCTCCCCCATTCATCAACAGACTGAGAAATAGATATAAAATAGATGTGTAGACTGACAGAAAACAAGACTTTATAATTAGATTATCACCACAATTTACAACAACAACAAAAAGAAGTTAGGCTACACTAACAAATACGCAAGACTGAAACAATTAATACAAATTTAATAAAGAAAACGTTTAGCAACATTTAAAATCAAAATACATTCTTGATCCTATTTTCTCGACACAGACATTCCACACTAAACATAGTGTCTTTACGACTTTAGTCAATTACAAGCCTGTCCCTTTCCATGAAAGATTTAACTTGCTGCTCTTGGTGATCAGTTTCGATGTAGGCACCCAAATTTGAAAACAGAAATGAAAATCCTGAAACATACGTCATTGTAGATCCTAAATTCACTTCCACGTACTGCATTACTACATGACTAATTAGACATGTCACTACAACAAGTGACATGTTAGACATGTTTATAATAGCAGAATATTTCCTATTAAATCTTAACCATTCACACAATATAGAGACGCTTTTACCTTTTTTTTTTTTTTTTTTAGCCAAGTATTTTATAACCCATGCGAAACGGGGGGAGGGGGTAGAGGACTCTGTACACTATATACGGCCTCACCAGAAGACTTCGTTTGCAAAGAGTAAAGTTTTAGGTGTCTGCACCCTAGTTTTCTCTCTCAAGAAACCACACCCATCTCTACCTTGACTAACTTTATGAATCAATCAAATTTACAAATACATCTAGAACTAATTAATATTTACGACTTCCTCACTTCTTCTACACCCATTATGCAAATACACAGGTCACCAGTCCATAAACAAGTTCACAGGTCACCAGTCCATAAACAAGTTCACAGGTCACCAGTCCATAAACAAGTTCACAGGTCACCAGTCCATAAACAAGTTCACAGGCCACCAGTCCATAAACAAGTACAGAGGTCACCAGTCCATAAACAAGTTCACAGGTCACCAGTCCATAAACAAGTTCACAGGCCACCAGTCCATAAACAAGTACACAGTTGCATCAACCTGAAAGTTAAAAAACCAAATAAAGAGATCTTGGTCAAAATGGGAGGTAGATTTAATCCATCTAATCTACCCTTGCTTTACTGTGCGGATACCACGGACTTAGTGTTTCCTCAAAACAAGAACGAAAATCCTACTCGCGGTTAATCATCCATTGTGCACCCACCCACCCACTCAATCAGAACAGCTCACCTTCTTTCCATTTCTGTCTATCCATAACTTTCACTTTGGAAACAAACTTTATCACAACATTTCTATAAATTTTAAGTAACATATCATCTTAAAATTATAGATCAGAAAGGAAAACTTATATTTAAAATATAATTTAGAATTTAATACCATATAATAAAAATACGATATTACCTTATGACATTATCAGGTGATATTACCTATTTACATTACCTTATGGCATTACCTTTCAACATAAACTATGACATTACCTTTCGACATAAACTATGACATTAACTTTCGACATAAACTATGACATTACCTTTCAACATAAACTAGGACATTACCTTTCGACATAAACTATGATATTACCTTATGGCTTATGACATTGCCTTGTGACATAAACTCTGACATTTCCTTCTGACGTTACCATGTGACATAAACTATGACATTTCCTTATGACATTACCATGTGACATTACCGTATGACATTACCATGGCAAACAATACTTTATGGCAATATCTTATGACATTAAATGACATTACAATATTACATTACACTTTTGATCTTACCAAATTATAATACCACATTCCCGTGATGTGAAAAGTTAAGCTGGTGTAACTTTGTTTTAATATTAAGGAATATAACACCATTAATAATAAAAATAAGAAGAAAACGCCAATTTCAAAACTCTTCTGTTACCCTTTGAAATAAGTATTCTTAACAAGAAAAAGTGCCGCCAAAATTCTCATTTGATTATCTTATTGCAGTAAAGCAAGTTAGAAAAGCAAACCTGACAGCTTAGAGCTGAGTGATATATTTAGTCGTTTTTTAGACATAAAAATTTGAATTGCAAAACACCCTCCCCCTCAACCCCCCCACACATACACCTCAACTGCCTACATTCACTTGCAAATAGAATTACTCGCTTCAAGTGCTTGGTAGCGAAAGGTTAAGTGACAGTGAAAAGTGAATTGTTGGTTTTAGGTGATCAAGCGATTGCAAGTGCGTATTTTAAAGGGAAGGTACGCAAGAGTCTGGAGATTGTGTGGATAATATGTTTCGACAAGCTGTGGTGGTTTCGATCCCCCGAGAAATGAAAAGCGGATGTAGTATATTTAATCATGCAGTCCAGAAGGGATTGCCGGAAGCCAGCATTGTCTTCTTCAAATCAAGTCGAAGAGGATTTCTCAGAGATAGCGATGTCAGTGAGACAGATGTTTTTGCCGAACAGCTGATAGTTAAAAGCTCAACAGCCATTGATACCAGGCATCCATTTAAGAATATATTCAAATAAAGTACTTGTCAGACAATCCAAATTTGGCTGAAAATTGTCCTTTTATCAGGATCAAAATTCGAATTTTATTATTAAGCCTTTCGCTCAAATTGTATAAATGTATCCTTTGGAAACTGATATGATGACCAGGAGTTGCCTACTTTATTGTGTACTTGTTCGAACTTTAAATTATTTTGTGGGGATTATTTTTGTACTTTAGATTATTATGCGCTTTTTCCAACTTTAAATTATTATGTTCTTTCTCGAACTTTAAATTGTTATGTGCTTTTTCGAACTTTAAATTGTTATGTGCTTTTTCGAACTTTAAATTGTTATGTGCTTTTTCGAACTTTAAATTGTTATGTGGGTTTTTTCGTAATTTAAATTACTATGTGCTTTTTCGTACTTGAAATTATTAAGTGGGTTTTTTGTACTTTAAATTAGTATGTGGTATTCCGTACTTTAAATAATTACGTACGCTTTCTTCAAGTGGTCTCCCTCCACAACCATGAAAACATATTCTAATATCTAGCATTGTAAAACTTTGATTACACTATTTTTAAAATTCTAATAACTAGTATTGTGAAATGTTGGTGTGACAGAGTAAATTTGCATCTCCCTAAAAAAATTGTTATATAAATTGTTCAGAGTAACCCGACCTTGGGCATTCATTTTTGAAAGTGTCTGAGTTGAAGTAAACAGATCGAGGCAAGAATATTCTAGATCACTGATGTAATGCAAGCTATGTGAGTAGTTTTCTGTTGTCCAATGATTATGATTTATGATGAGACCAGCCAATGGGATGAGATTAAAGAATTTATTGCTATAGAAATTTCTACTCTCTGATCACTTTGATTTTGGATGTGAAAGGAGAAGTCCAGCTTTATACTTGCGTAGAGATGTACTATGTGAGTTGTCTTTTATTTCTACAAATGTTTGAACTAAGCTACACACATGCCGTGTGCTAACACTTGATATTGATTTAAATGATGTATTTATTTTACCATGTGTGTATCGGGCAGGAAATATTGTTTCAGGAAATTGTAAGTTGAGAATGGGATGTAGGAAAGAATGCAGTTATATTGTGATGTTCAGGAACTTAGGTTTGCTCCTTAATTATATTTTACAGTGAACAAGTGGCCTTTTGAGTTTTGCGTTCGAGTTTTGAGTTGAGTTTTAATTTCAACTCTCAAGTTCCCAGTCACACTTCACGTGTTCACCAGGTAGAAACTTGAGCAACCCGGAAGGCGTGGGAACTTCTATTGCAGTGTGTAAGCTCAAGAAGTATGCTATACACTTTGATGCATATGTTGGATACATCAGGATAATTCTGGTACATTGAGGTTGCCAGCATTGCTATGGTTGTGTTCTACTTGAAGGAACTGACACAATGAGGAGAGTGCTCACGTTCGTCCAAGAATATAACAGTGCATCAGTGATTTCCACAGTGTGGCAGTAGACAAGTGTTTATAGACATTATGACATTGTTGCAAAGCCAGTGACAGACTGTCGAAGTAGTGCTTAATCCAGGTCACGTAAATGATTACAATTACCTACCCCTAATTACTCCATTTCTTTTCTCTAGGACTAACCTGCAAAATTTGTATTGACTCTATTGTTGAATTGTAAGAGAGAGAGAGAGAGCATGTAGACAGAATTATCCAAAGGTGAGTTCGTGGAATATTGATGTCAAGTAATCTATTTCATTGTAACTGACATACTTATATTTGACTATTCATTTAATAAATTTATTGTTAAATTTATTGACTTTCTTATGCATATTGATAATTTAAAATCTTGGAGAAGGAAGTGAGTGGATGGGTGCTAGCTAAATATAGATTAAAAGTTGGATTTGTCTTCTTTAGTAATAAGTTGTCTACTCAATTATAAACCTGAGTGATTGGGGGACACGTGAAACGTCTGTTGTGGCGTGTGTACATGTAAGGGAGCACACTACACAACTTTGAATGCATCAGAACAAAGTATGCTGGGCACATTCTGGAAAATTCTGGTATATTGAAGGTACTAGAATTATGGTGATTGAATTCTGCTTGACGAAACGGACTTGGTGAGCAGAGTACTCAAGCAGTTCGGGAGGAAAATGCATGCCAATGTTTTCCAGGTTCTGGCAGGAGACACGGGATGACATTTTGACATTTTGACATTGTTGAAAAACTGACAAAGCAGTGCTTAATCCAGATCATGTAAAAATTTACAATAACCTCTAGTAACTCCATTTCTGTTCTCTGATAGGACTAATATGTGATTTGTATTGACTCTATTGTTGAACTGTAATTTTATTTATTTATATAGAGAGACTGTGTAATGTAAAATTATCTGATTGTGAGTTATTGGAAAATTGATGTTAAATAATCTATTTCATTGTAATTGTCATATATATGTATGTATATTTGATTGTTAAATTTATTGACCTTCTTACGCATATTGATAATCTTATGTTGGAGAAGAAATTGGGTGGACAGGGGCTCGCTAAACGTAAAGACAGATTTGTCTTCTCCTTTAGTAAGACGTTTTCCACTCACGGAAACATTATATGACTGTAAATGTTGTTTTATGTTGTGGAATAGAAAAAAAACGTTTACAGCGTCAAAAATATCCGCCAAGTGAGACAGACGAGTGGTGTGTCTGCTGGAGGATCATTAATAAAATAAATTAAGATTTTCATCATTTGTGATTAGTTATGGAAAGATTAATTAATAATAATAATCCCTTACATTAACAAAGTAGCGTGCCTATCATATGGTGGTATAGGCATCACTGGGGGTACAGACGGAATGTGAAAAGAACAGACCTCCTGTGTGCAATCGGGATGGGATGAAAAGCTTAAAAATACATATAATAGTTCACATATAACTTGTCTTCAGGCTCACACTTGGATGCACACTTCCATATATGGTGATACACACAGAAAATAAAGATTATGGCATATAGGTCCCATCCAATGAAAAAAATATTGGTTTACAACCCGACACTAGTTCCCAACTCATACCCGATGAGTTGCTGTGATGTAGATTGCCAGCACCGATGTTGGTAGATAGGGGGACTGAAGAATAAATTACAAAGGACTCGGTTTGGCAGTCGTACTGGAATTAAGGCACCCTTTAGGCTTCATTGCGAGCTGTGTCCGAGGTGTCCAGTGTAAGACGCCTAAGGGATAATAAGGTCAAGGAATAATAATGCATCTCAGAACTATGCCACATATTGTCTGAGAACCTCCTCGAAATGCCTCCCGTGGTTTTGTACGAGGAAAAAAGGTTATGTTTAGGTTGGGGTTGTGGTCTTGTGTGATTGGGTGTGGGGAGGGAAGGGGGAGACATGCCCATCTTATATGCTACATTAGGTGGTGGTATGATGGAGCGCACTAGGTCCCTTAACTTTGGGAATTGTTTAGGGCTGGTTTTCTTTCACCACGTCCCTCTCCCTGGATGTGTTTTGGGGGGGGGGGTGCCTCATATCAGGTTCACTCCCAGCCTTCGGACGAATAAAGCCAGCAAACCAAATAAGGACAAAGAAAGTCTGTGCTATTGAAATTACGATATAAATGTATAATTGCCTGGTCCTGGATGCGATACTGTTATTTAAATAGTGAGAGTATAATTACCAAACAACAAGCCTTCCTACCAATAGCTATCTATTTCCTGCAGGATCACAGAGTATAATTACCAAACAACAAGCCTCCCTACCAATAGCTATCTATTTCCTGCAGGATCACAGAGTATAATTACCAAACAACAAGCCTCCCTACCAATGGCTATCTATTTCCTGCAGGATCACAGAGATCCACATAGGTGGCGGTATTTTAAAAAAAAAAACATAAATGCTCGTTGTTTTTATTTTTATTTTTATTTCTTTGTTCGATTAGTTGCTTAGGTCCTTTGTTTCTAATTACTTTTTAAGAGATGTCACTAACTGGGGGCCTTTGTTTTTAATTACTTTTTAAGAGAGGTCACTAACTGGGGGCCTTTGTTTTTAATTACTTTTTAAGAGAGGTCACTAACTGGGGGCTTTTGTTTTTAATTACTTTTTAAGAGAGGTCACTTACTGGGGGCCTTTGTTTTTAATTACTTTTTAAGAGAGGTCACTTACTGGGGGCCTTTGTTTTCAATTACTTTTTAAGAGATGTCACTATCTAGGGCCTTGCTGCTGAAATCACAAAGCCTGACCTCCCACCACTACTTTCCTAGCTAAGGGGTGGGGGGTGATGGTGATCAAAATATTTAATTTACTCAAACATTCGTGCCAGTGCTTGTGTGTGTGTGTGTGTGTGTGTGTGTGTGTGTGTGTGTATGAAGTCTCCTTCTAGTGTAGTTGGGATATCATTGCCTATTAGATATTCGGCGAATGAACTGCTTTCATGCCTATTATTTGATAATTGTTTAGTGTATGTTCAATTGTTAATCGTTGTCCGCAAATGCATTTGATTATTGTGTAGTTAGATCTTTTTCACTACCTAGTCTTAGATTCATTATTGTGTGGTTAGATCTTTTCACTACCTAGTCTTAGATTCGTTATACTTGTCTAGTTTTAAGTTTAGGAAAATTTACTCCATCAGAGGCACATTAAAATATTTGAATATTAAATAATTAACATTTTTCTTTGACTACGTTCCTCCTATCCCATTACTGAGCTTTTCATCCATTCTTTTAGAAACCGTTGGTCTCAGTTATATGATATTATTATTAATCTTATGCCCGTGTTTACATTCATCTGCCACGCTTCGATTTGTCATTACATTATTATGGTTCGTGCCTTTGTCATTACATTATTATAGTTCGTGCCTTTGTCATTCACTTGACGCCTTTGAGTCGTGACTGCTATTTGGTTTTGTTTCCTTCATCTGTAAAATTTTGTTGCTATTCTTTAGGTTGAGAGTGTTTAGTTTCTTTCGTATGCAGTTCTTAGCTTTGTCTTTCTGTAATACGTTCTTAGCTTTGTCTTTCTGTAATACGTTCCTAGCTTTGTCTTTCTGTAATACGTTCTGGCTTTGTCTTTCTGTAATACGTTCTGGCTTTGTCTTTCTGTAATACGTTCTGGCTTTTCTTATTTCAGAAGTGCAGGCTATTGATGACAAGGAATCCTCATTAAAGATGCAATGTTTTAAAACCAACTTTATTCTGGTAGCTGAGTTTATAACGAGACTGTATTTAGTTTGTCACTGCTTTTGTCATGAAACTCTTTGTATTGCATCTGTTGGCACAGTTGGACTTTGTTATCTTTGAGGGATTTTTATGATGAAGAGAAATTATGTTTGTGCTTGAAGTGTTCTTCTTTTTCTTTGTCCTTTTGCCCTTATGTTGGGGGGTTTGGGGTGGGTGGGTAGACGCCTTGGAAATGGGGTTGAATCTGTTGACAAAAGCAATTGTATTTATTTTCTTGGTCTTGAGCTAAAATTTATTTGTTTTTTATTTGTTTGAAAAGAGATGGGGGAAAATGCTAGACATAAATAGTGTCAATATGTACGCATCACGCTAGGTCTCTTTCTTTTAAATTTAATCAGTCTCATGTATTCCCTAAGCCTATCGACCGGACTCTCAGCTCACAGGCCCGAGGTATCTCATCCTGTCCATCGTTTTAGTTAGGGGATTCCAAATGTAGATCAGGGTAACAATTAGCCTTTGGGTGAAGATTTCCTTAAGGATTGAGAGTCTGAGCATAAAATCAAAAACATTTCCGCACTTCCATTACTTAAAACCACTGTCTGCTTGTTTTCATTCAGATAAAGGTCAAAGAGACCTCAGTGTCACTGAAACGTGACATTAGATCAATATGCGTTTTTCCAAAATTAAATTCAACCTCAATGTTGTTGGCGACTGAAAAATATTTTCTATTGATATTCATTATTTCCGATTTCTGGTTGAATATTGTTCTATTCGAATCTTGCTGACTTTTTCTTAATACTGAGGTCTTAATGATTGTTTTTCCTTGAGGTCTTAATAATTGCTCATCTTTGAGTATTTGATGATTATTGTTCTTTGAGGACTTAATAACCTTTCTGGTCTTCATGATGATTGCTGTCCTCCAAGGTCTTGATAATTGCTGTTGTCTGAGGTCTTGATAATTGATGTCCTTTGATATCTTGATGATTGTTGTCCCCTGAGATATTGGTTATTGCCTTCTTTTGAGGTTTTGTTTTCTGTATCGTAATGATCGTTGTTCCGGAGATTTTGAGTATTCTTCATTGTTTTTTATGAGTCTTTTGAAATTATTAAAGATTTCCTTATTCAACAATGAAATATATTAGAGAACTTGAACACATCTTTACGCTGAGGTCATGGAGACAGCCTTTTGCTGAGGTCTTGAAGACAACCATTTGCTGAGGTCTTGAAGACAACCATTTGCTGAGTTCTTGAGGACAGCCATTTGCTGAGGTCTTGAAGACAACCATTTGCTGAGGTCTTGAAGATAGGCATTTGCTGAGTTCTTAAAAATCTCTATTCGCTGAGGATTGAAAATTGCCGTTTGCTGAGGTCACGAACGTGCTAACTTTCTCAATTTGAAATAATTTGTTATCTGAAGCAATAGGAATTTTGTTTTTTTAGCTTTCTTTAATTGCATTTTGTTTTCTTATTAGAAGGGCTCAACGATCTTTTTAAATGTGTATTTCGCGCGCGTAGGTGTGTGTATTCCAATATTTATTCTTTTTGAAAGTTATGACAAACCAGATAACTGTTTGGTGTATCCGCCTAACTAGTCTTACATTTTGCTCATTTATTCACTTCTGCGAATGTCGGCTGCATACAGACCGAATTACTAATCTTTTGTCTGGTGAGATGGATATTTTAGGAACAGATGCTACAGATTCGCTCATTATTCGTTTGGCGCGCCTCTCAGAGATTATTTTACTCAACCCAAGTGGCAAAATGCAACACAAGTGCAGTAAATAATTGCATGTGAGTAAATCGATATATTTTCCTACTGTCAAAATAATATGCTGCAGGTAAGGGAGGAGGTTTAAACCTCAACACCCCTAACTCACTGGAAGATCATTTGGAAAATCTTCCAACTAAGCCACTGCTCCTCGTCTCCCCCTAGAGCAGTGGCGCTGTGAAAGGAATGGGTCTCGCGAAGGCCAAAGTTAATTATTATTTCTAAGCCATCCCAGAGTTAAAAACACACTTGAGACAGACTACGGAAATCCCATGATTCCATGGTTTTGTTTTGATGAATGGCGTGTTTTACGTGCCGGTCGGTCTAAATGTCTGTCCACGAAGATCCAGACAGAGGAAATGGTGCTAAGAGTTCAGTATGTGTGCAACGCCAAGAAAAAGAAAATGGAAAGAAAAGTGAAGTCATGCAGATCTGCGTCTCAAGAAACTTGTACCCTTGCAGAGCGAAGAGGAAATTTATCCTGGAGAGAAACATATATACCTGCAAGTCTCTGATTGAGTAATCGAGTTAATGTCTTCTAATGAAAGTGATGTGCTTCGGTGCAAACATTTAATTATATTTAGTGCGAGCATAAAACAATGTTCTGTATTAAAAATTATGCTATATGCAATTGATGAGGATTTTAAAGGAATTCTATTGTAACAATATTTTCAAATATTTTCAAACTTAGGAATAAATGGGTAATGAAATTGTAGACAAATAATAGTCGGATGTTATGTGCCATTAGAGAAATTTAACCGAGGCCGCAAATTCACCCACCACCACCACCACCACCACCACCACACGCGTGTGTGTTCTATATTTACTTTTACGTGTATGTTGGCCTTAGTGAGTGTTGTGTTTGCGTGTGTGTGTGCGTGTGTGTGTGTGTGTGTGTGTGTGTGTGTGTTTGTGTGTGTGTATATATATATGTGTGTGTGTGTGTGTGTTTGTTTGTCCACGAAAACATACGAACTACGGAAATATGAGAGCTACGGAAACAAACGAACTACGGAAATATGAGAGCTACGGAAACAAACGAACTTGATCAGTTCCATTCTCGGAATAACATGTTTTTCAAGCATAATTTTTCAGTAGATGTACTTAACTTTTTTCAGCACAACAGAATATGCGCAAACGAATGCGGTTTTCAGTCATTTAGTTACCTGACTGAATAGGTATAACAATTTATAATACTAACATTTAAATTTATAGTGCCACAGGAAAAGAAGACCAAAGAATAAACTAGAACTGATAACCATCTGTACTTGTCAGCGGTTATTAAGTACATATCAATAAACTAGAACTGATAACCATCTGTACATGTCAGCGGTTATTAAGTATATATCAATAAACTAGAACTGATAACCATCAGTACTTGTCAGCGGTTATTAAGTACATATCAATAAACTAGAACTGATAACCATCTGTACTTGTCAGCGGTTATTAAGTACATATCAATAAACTAGAACTGATCATCTGTACTTGTCAGCGGTTATTAAGTACATATCAATAAACTAGAACTGATAACCATCTGTACTTGTCAGCGGTTATTAAGTACATACAATCAAATTAGTGAACTCAGAAATAACGGCTCATTTGCATAAAGCATTTTCCATTTCAAATCATAGATCAATAGCAAATATGTACGAAATATTTTTAAGTCCGCTCTTTATTTATCAGTCAGTTAACTTTTCATAAGCTAACGATTGCTAGACATGAGTTACGTTAAATAAAAGTGATTAGAATATAGAACTTTCTTCAAAGTAACTTTCAGTCTATCCCCGTTGGATAGAAATTGTTATGAGCGGATATGAGACTATTAGTCAGAAACACTACTCATCCAGTTGGAACTGGTTTGGATTACATCAGCCAGTTCTTGTGTATTTCTTCCCTGAGTTGTTATTTTAACTCTGGTACATGAAGGTGATACTTAACAAATTATATAACAATTAAGTTTAGAAAGAGAGACAGCCATTTTATTTCTCCATTTCATTTCCTATCTATCTATCTATCTATCTATCTATCTATCTATCTATCTATCTATCTATCTATCTATCTATCTATCTATCTATCTATCTATCTATCTATCTATCTATCTGTCTGTCTGTCTATTTATCTATCTATCTATCTATCAATCTATCTATCTATCTATCTATCTATCTATCTCTATATCTGTCTGTCTATCTATCTATCAATCAATCTAATCCTGTCTGTCTGCCTGTCTGCCTGCCTGCCTACCTTTCTGTCTGTCTTTCTATCTATCTATCTACCTACCTATCTCTCTCTCTCTCTCTGTCTGTCTGCCTATCTATCTATCAATCTATCTATTTATTTCTGTCTGTATGTCTATCTGTCTATCTATCTATCTATCTATCTTTGTGTGTGTGTGTGTGTGTGTGTGTGTGTGTGTGAGTGTGTGTGTGTGTGTGTGTGTGTGTGTGTGTGTGTGTGTGTTCATAGAAATGAGGACGTTCACGATGTTTTCGAGACCTGGGACACAGTGGTACATACATAGTAAATGTTATATAGGAACTCAGTTCAAATAGAATCATGGGTGACAACTCTCTTCTTTAACAACAGATAATGGGTGATATGACGTACACCCCAAACTCATTTGGATTTTTTGTTTCGAAATATTACAAACGTTATTATAAATAACACATAAAAATTATAATTATTATAGTGTAGCCAATCTGTAAGTTGTTCACATAAAAAATATTACAAACGCTTATTATAAATAACACATTAAAATTATAATTAGTATAGTGTAGCCAGTCTGTAAGTTGTATTAAAATTATAATTAGTATAGTGTAGCCAGTCTGTAAGTTGTATTAAAATTATAATTAGTATAGTGTAGTCAATCTGTAAGTTGTATTAAAATTATTATTAGTATAGTGTAGCCAATCTGTAAGTTGTTTACTTAAAAAAATAGTGTCCGCGAGATGCAAGCTGTCAAAACAAATTTGTAAAGAAAGAAGACAGCTTGATTCGATTTGATTTAATTTGATTCATCCTGTCTGATCTGATTTAACGGCTGTATTCCCAAATGAGTCGAAAGACTCTTTAGCTTTGCCTACCACATGCACCACCACCCCCCAATCATCACCGCCATCAAGAACCACCACTACCATCACCACCTCCTTCGTAACTGTCCCTAGTTAATACATTATTCTAGAAAGTGATAATTCCTTAGCCAATTCCAAAGAATCTATGTGTATTTAATTCTGGCGATGATCACCACGATGTTATAAAAGGCCTCACGATGTTATAAAAGGCCTCACGATTATAAAAGGCCTCACGATTTTATAAAGGCCTCACGATGTTATAAAGGGCCTCACGATTTTATAAAAGGCCTCACGATGTTATAAAAGGCCTCTCGATGTTATAAAAGGCCTCTCGATGTTATAAAAGGCCTCACGATGTTATAAAGGGCCTCACGTGTAATAGCACCGACACCGTCAGGAGGAGACATGTACCACATTATACAGAAATATTCTTATAAAAGTTTTCTCAACAAGAATTGCTCAACATTAGAATGAAAAAAAAACAAGACAATTTTGATATGGTGCTGTATCTGCCATTAGATTTTTAAAAATCTCTTACAAAGAAAACAACATTATTAAAGTTATCAGAAGTGTTATTAACATGAACCAAGTTACATAAAATAAAAACTTCCTGCCAGTATAGGTAGATAGACAGATAGATAGATAGATAGATAGATAGATAGATAGATAGATAGATAGATAGATAGATAGATAGATAGATAGATAGATAGATAGATAGATAGATAGATAGATAGATAGATAGATAGATAGATAGATAACAGGTCACTCTGACAATTTAGCAATTTATATAACGATTTAATTTTAAAATAGGGAGAGGCAAATTTATTCTGCCACAGGTACCTCTGAGCTACTGAGTGAATGTGATGCATTTGGCTCATGACCAACCCATTTCCAGTCATCTAGGACCAAGTAAAACATTATTTCATGTGGGAGGCATAGTTTTATTGACCAGGTATGATAGGGGACATCACTCGGTACTGTCAGTCATGTGATATCTACCAGTGAGTGAATAGAAAGACAAAACATCCATTTCCACTAGATGAAACCCCAACAATTGATATTCCTTTTAGGTATGCAGTCATTGATCTCATTGAAGAATTTGTGCCCTCATTGGGGTAGTTGCTCTTAGCTCTATTAGTATCGTGTCTGTAGCAAATGCACCATTCACCACTTTCTCACATGTAGGATTTCTGGAAGAAATCTTGTCTGATAAAGGGACTCAATTCATGAGTGAGTTAATGAAAGAGATTAATCCACTATTGAGGATAAAGCAGTTTAGGACTACTCCTTACCACCCTGTGTGTAACGGTTTAGTCGACAATCTGAATGGTACCCATACCAAGTCCTTGAGAAAACTATGTGTGGAAAGACCACGTGACTGGGATATGTATTTGCCAGCACTTTTGTTTGCATTGCATGAAGTAGCCCAAGATTCGACCCACTTTTTCCCTTTCAAACTCTTATATGGTAGAGCCATTAGGGAATTCATGTCTTTATTATGAGAATATTGGACAGAAAGTGGGCTAGCACAAACTGTAAAAAAGCACATATCAACACATAAATGAACTTCCAAACCGTATTGATACTCAGTGTCAGTTATTAGCCGAGAAGATACCAAAAAGTAAATAAGCATGTCTGTACAACCATAAAATAAAAGCAAGTATAATTGAAGTAGGTACACTGGTGTTGTTGTTGTTACCTCTGCACTGAAACAAATTAGACATATCATGGCAAGGACTCTATGAAGTTGTCAAGAAATTGAGTTGGTGCAATTTCCAAATTCAGATCGGATATAAAGCGGAAATATTTCACGCCAGTCATATGAATGTGTATAAAGATTGCCCAGATAACATGTTAGCTGCTTTTGTAACAGAGGATGATGATACCTCTGTACCTGATGTCGAATCCATACCAAACCCGGATTTAACAGACATTGAAACTGTTAATGACGTTATTTCAAACCCATGATTCTTAGACTTTGATGCTCAATGGTTATGAAGCAATATAAAAGAAACTCATGACGTTTTTAGCAACTTTGATGCTCAATGGTTAAAAAGCAATATAAAAGAAACTCGTGACGTTTTTACCAATACACGCAGAAAAACGAGTCTGTGAAAATTTACAGATGCACTAAGGGCCATAATCCAAACATATGAAATGATATGTCTTACCTTACGCTAAACGGGATGCTGCAAAACAGGATATTAATTCTATGTTAGCCTTAGATATGATTGAGGAGGCAGAATCCCCGTATAGCTCTCGTATTGTCCTAGTTAAAAGGAAGGAGGATGTGCACTGATTTTGTGTGGACTACAGACAGCTGAACAGGTTGATTGTTATTTCCAGCTAAACCAATGCATGAACCAGAGCACCATTTTGCTCAGTTGATCAAAATATTTATTTCTAAACTCAATTTGATGAAAGTTTTTTTTTTTTAGCAAATTCCAGTCTGTGAGGCAAACATGCCAAATTAGCATTCAGTACACCTGATGGCCAATATCAATGGCAGTTAATGTCATGCGGCATTCTCTCAGTACCAGGAATCTATCTCTAACTTCATATATGACATATTGGTGGCCACCCAGTTCACAGATAATGTTTGAAATTTACTCCTAATACAGTAGATGTTATCGTGATGGTAAACATCTCATAACGAAAGGAGTATGTGGCAGAATAAATTTGCCTATCCTTATTTCCAGTTTTGAATGTTATATAAATTGTTAAATGTCAAAGTGACATGACGTTGGGCACTGCTTGTGCTGATAATTTTAAGTGTCAAAGTTCGAAGTAAACAACTCAGATGGAAGATATGCTAGAAATTGATGATGCAATCCAAACCAGTATCTGCTGGATGAGTAGTTTTTATTATCATATTTACAAGATCGAGACCAGCCAATGGGCTGAGATCAAAAGTTTACCTGCTGTAGAGAATTCTATTGTCTAATTTCTTTGAATTTTGAGTGGCAAGATTACAAACTGCTATGACCGTGGTAGACTGACTACATCATGAATTTCTAGTACAACGGAAGTTACTGTAAATTGCTACAAGTGTTGTTCTTCTTGAGTTAGCTAAGTTGACAAGTTTTCCACCTACAGAAATATTGTGTAAGAGTAAATGTTTGTCTTTTATGTTGGGGAAGAGAGAAAGCATTTACTTTGACCAGCTGTGCACATCACACTTGTGGAAATTGATATAGCACTTGTGATGAACTTTGTATAGCGCTTGTGATGAACTTTGTATAGCGCTTTTGATGAATTTGTATAGCACTTGTGATGAACTTTGTATAGCGCTTGTGATGAACTTTGTATAGCGCTTTTGATAAATTTGTATAGCGCTTGTGATGAATTAGTATAGCTCTTGTGATGAATTTGTATAGCGCTTGTGATGAACTGTGTATAGCGCTTGTGATGAATTAGTATAGCTCTTGTGATAAATTTGTATAGCGCTTGTGATGAACTTTGTATAGCGCTTGTGATGAACTTTGTATAGCGCTTGTGATGAACTTTGTATAGCGCTTGTGATGAATTAGTATAGCTCTTGTGATAAATTTGTATAGCGCTTGTGATGAACTTTGTATAGCGCTTGTGATGAACTTTGTATAGCACTCTATCGATCTCTTTGTAAAGCTCAGGACTACCGTTTTGTGTACGTTAATGTAATACCATTTGTGGAACATGTATTCTATGTATATTATCACTTCTTTTGTGACACTACATATCACACATATGACACACTATATACAACATTCACGTGACACACTATGTCAAACACTAATAGGACACATTATGTAAGACTTCAAATGTCACTGCAAGACACATTTGTCGGTATTTTCACTGTATATTAATAAGGATGCATTATTAGACTGTAATTAATACTTACAAAATTATTGTCATTTAATATTCCTCATACCTATAGACTCAAGTGTATATTAATAATGATGCATTATTAGACTGTAATTAATACTTACAAAATTATTGTCATTTAATATTCCTCATACCTATAGACTCAAGTGTCAACTTGTCCTGAGCGGTTCTGTGATTCCACTTAGAGATAAACAAAATATTCGATATATGTTTCTATCTATCTTGTCACTAATAATTTTTAATTATGTTTCAGACATCTTACATTGCTAGCTTGTTAGAGGTTTTCATTTATTCTATCATGTCGAGGCTTATTTACCCCAAAATGCATATTCTAGAAATTTCAGTTAACCGATGATGATAAGAGATGGTTAACAATATGAATAAAGACTTTGTTGCATAAAATAATATTCTACATTAATCTCTAATACATCTTTCGTCAAAAACAATTAGTCTCAGACAGGGCACATACTTATTCCAGTGTCTTTCAGCATGACGCAATAAACATACCACTAGCGCCATTTCTTGTGCATTAAAAGTCACACAACATGCTGTACATTGTACAACATCGCTATATAGACAGCATTCATCACCACAGCATCGCTATATAGACAACATTCATCATTACAACATCACCATATAGACAACAGTCATCATCACAACATCGCTATATAGACATCATTCATCACCACAACATCGCTACATAGACAACATTCATCACCACAACATCGCTACATAGACAACATTCATCATCACAACATCGCTATATAGACAACATTCATCATCACAACATCGCTATATGGACATCATTCATCATCATATCATTATAATATCGATAGTATTCATCATCCTGTCATTACAATTTCGACAATATTCATCATCCCATCAAATACAATATCGACATAATTCATCATCATGTCATCTCAATATCGTCAGCATTCATCATCATGTCATCTCAATATCGTCAGCATTCATCATCATGTCATTACAATACCGACAGTCTTCATCATCCTGTCATACAACTTCGACAATATTCATCATCACATCAAATACAATATCGACAGTATTCATCAGCATTTCAATACATTATCGACATAATTTATCATCATATCACCACAAGCAAGATCAAATGTTCATCAATTTTAAAGGTAGACAGATGCATATACCAAAATACGAATGACACAGAACAACTGTTATTAAATGAGAACCTCCTGTCATTAATAATTTAAATACAATTACTTAAATTCTTATTTGAATTTAATCATCACTAATTGTCTCATCAATATCTAAAACTAGATTTGTAAGGATAATTATTTTTTGTTTTTAATGAAAAGATTAATCAATAAAGTCAGGGTTTATACTCTTCATATTTAAAGACAAGATTTTTCTTCTTAACCCTCGCGTGTGAGCGCAGCTAATTTAATAACAAGAATATTTTGGTTCCTTCATCTTGTGTATGCATTTAAAATAAATCATATAATCTATCAAAAAGAAATAAATACGACACATAGAGAGATTTGCAGACAGGCAGGCAAATAAATAAATAGACAGACAGACAAATAGATGGATGGATGGATGGATGGGTGAGTGGGTAGGTGGATGAATGGATTAATGGAATTTGGATAGATAGATAGACAGACAGACGGATGGATTCTGGACAGACGGACGGACGGACGGATAGATAGATAGATAGATAGATAGATAGATAGATAGATAGATAGATAGATAGATAGATAGATAGATAGATAGATAGATAGATAGATAGATAGATAGATAGATAGATAGATAGATAGATAGATTGATTAAAGATTAAAGATTTTGAATAACCACTACTAACAAAATTCTAGAGCCACATCAAATGCATGAATTGCAAGGCACAAAAAAATGGTATTATATGATTAAAATCAAGGTTTGAGTAATAGCCCTCGCTGGCAAAGCGTTTGTCTTATGAAATCCTTTACATATCAGAATAGATTTTATACGGGCAAATGAATATGCATATATATAATTCGACACATAACAAATCGGTAACTGCAGAAAGATGATTCACTTGTCTCCCTTGTATTAGAAAACGGATCTCGATCCAAGTTATCAGCTAGCCAGGGACTCGCTCACAAAGGTTTATGAACAAAGAAATAAATTTATAAACAATATCACATTACCCTTGCTACGTAACAGATTTTCGATATTTTCTGCAACAATAATTGGATGGCGAAATATGTCTCTGTCCTGATTGTCGCCCCTGATCTCCAGCCGGACTCCAGACGTTGAACGAGATATACTTCCAGGATGGTAGCTTTTTCCAAAACTTCATTATTTTCACATTGGTCTTCTTGAATCGTTTCCCCAAAACTCCAGCGATATTTTGCAGCAAACAAAATACATGGGTTCCTATCACAAATCGAGTATTCATTTATTACAGCACACAAATAAAGGACAAATTCTATCATAGGCCTTAGAAACAAGATTCTGTTATGACGTCACATTATTACGGAAGTGTATCGATTTAATTCAACTACTGTAGCAATGTTTCTCATATAGGAAAGCATAATATAATTATGTAATTTTACGTCATGTCATATAATAAAGCATAATATAATTATTTAATTTTACGTCATGTCATATAATAAAGCATAATATAATTATGTAATTATACGTCATGTCATATAGGAAAGCATAATATAATTATGTAATTTTACGTCATGTCATATAATAAAGCATAATATAATTATGTAATTTTACGTCATGTCATATAGGAAAGCATAACATAATTATGTAATTATACGTCCTGTCATATAATAAAGCATTGGAAGTCTCTGACCTCTGACATCACAGGGGCAGCTAGGGACGATAACCACTTAATGGGAACACCCGGTAACGTCATCTCAGTTAAGACCCACTTTCTCTTTCCTTACAAAACGCGGTCTAGACCTAGTTTCATTATACCTTATCTACTGGCCATTAACGCATACCTTGATCCATTCTTATCGAGGTGCTAATAAGACCTGTTTTTTCAAGAAAAGTGCTGTCTTTCATATTTCATTCAAGTGATCACATTGATGTTTGCACATAGGGTAAATCAGGCATTTTAATCTAGGGTATCTGTTATACACACTAGGGTTGTCATACAATTGCTAAATCGGGCATTTTAATCTAGGGTATCTGTTATACACACTAAGGTTGTCATACAATTGCTAAATCGGGCATTTTAATCTAGGGTATTGTTATACACACTAGGGTTGTCATACAATTGCTAAATCGGGCATTTTAATCTAGGGTATCTGTTATACACACTAGGGTTGACATACAATTGCTAAATCGGGCATTTTAATCTAGGGTATCTGTGTATACACACTGGGATATTCATACAATTGATGTTCGCACTTATGGTAAATTAGGCATTCTAATCTAGGCTATATGTTATACACACTGGGATATTCATACAATTGATAAATCAGGCAGTCATGACCCATAATCCTACTTACTATTTTGTCTCTCTCATCAACGTAGCAAGAAATAAATAAATATACCATACATGTAAATATATAGGCACACACCCACATACAAACACACACCACATACAAACAGGCACACACGCACATACAAACAGACACACACACACACACATACACATCAGTCCCAATTTCATTGTAAACATGTATATGATTACTCTGCATAACACTCGTGTGATGCTATCATAAAATATGTCGAGTTATCTGTCTGCTTCTCAAAAGAATTATTGCTGGGAACGTCAAGTGTAATCATTATCTCACACAGCAAAGAAATGAACGGCAGACAACTGGACCATACTTCAATAAAGCGGTGAAGAAACAAACTCGTTGACTGAGCGAGTTGTCAAATTGCTGGCCGGACCATTGACTCGTCAGATTTATTTATGTATTTATTTTGTGTTTTTATTTTATTTATATAATATATAGATTTTTTTTTTTTTTTTTGGGGGGGGGGTGTCGGAAGAATGGACAAATTTGTTCCTGCGTGTGGCGACTTATGGATACTTAGTGGTGCATTCATATGTGAATCTTTATGTACTTAACACGTGCACTTAATTATCCACCCACCCACTCACCTCCCACAGGCTAAATTGGGCTTATTCGCAGGTCTTCATCAATACAAGGTCAGCTCAATTTAAGTGAATTATTCTGGTGTGCTAACCTGCGTGCGTGTGTGTGTGTGTGTGTGTGTGTGTGTGTGTGTGTGTGTGTGTGTGTGTGTGTGTGTGTGTGTGTGTGTGTGTGTGCACGTGTATGAGTGTGCGTGCGTTCATGCGTTCGAGAAAAAATGTAACATACATGAATGTGAGTGTGCGTACGTGCGTGCAGTCTCTGGTACGGGATGACAGATTGAGCGTGTCCCGGCTTATTAAACACTCATACATCATGAGTCACGCCTTCCTGTAAATTGGGGGCAATGAAGCGTGAATATTGATGCGCAGCGGTTCGAAACACGACTCTTTCCATCCTTTATAAGACAATAAATAGATACGACGGATTTTCTTAGCAGCGTCATTCCACGTTGCTCTGTAAAGTGTTTTATGCCGTCCATTTTCTTGGTGGTTTGGCAAAGTAAATGAAAGAACAGCCATCCCATCTGTATCTTATCAGTAATTACGCCCCCCTTTTTTCTATCACTCCCCCTCCCCGTCCCCTTCTCTTTCTTCCCCTCACTCTGTCTCTCACACACATAAACACACGGAACTTATTTCCTTATTTCCCATCTCTTTTTCTACTCTCGCTTGCTCGCTTTCTCATACACACGGACGAGCAGACACTCATACACACAAATGCACATAGACAGGCATGCACACATACATAATAATAAATATACACAGGCACACACATTCCTTATCTCCTTTTTTCCCTTCTCCTCTCTCTCTTTCTTTCTCTTTCTCATTTACACACAAGATCGCAAACACACAAGCATAGCATATCACTTTCATACTCCATTCTCTCCTCTACACACACATTTATATGAACACGGAGACACGCGCACACTCATTGTCATACACATAAAAACATCTTAACCACCTCTAAAATACTAATCATATCTGATTCATTACTCTATATCTCTTTCTGACACACATACACACACACGCGCGCGCGCATACAATAACTTACAAACAGACTAGACATATCCATTTCCTTCTCCAATCTCCCCATTTCTTTACACACACAAACAAACACACAAACAAACACAAAAATAAACACACACACAAACAAACACAAAAACAAGCCACACACACAATGCACACACAATCACACAAACACACAAGCAAACACAAAAACAAACCACGCACACAGTACACTCACAATGCACACACAACCACACAAACACACACACAAACATATGCACAACCACACAAACACACACATGCACACAGACAACTACACCTTCTAATGTACCCGTAGACCCATCTCACTCTCTATTTCTCTGTTTCTCTCATAGAGAAAACACACACACAAACATATGCACAAACACACAAACACACACGTGCACACAGACAACTACACCTTCTAATGTACCCGTAGACCCCTCTCTGCTTCTCTCATAGAGAAAACACACACACAAACATATGCACAAACACACAAACACACACGTGCACACAGACAACTACACCTTTTAATGTACCCGTAGACCCCTCTCACTCTCTATTTCTCTGTTTCTCTCATAGAGAAAACACACACACAAACATGTGTATATCTACAAACACACATACAAACATACAAACATACAAATGGAGAAAGATGGACAGAAACACAGACAGATGGAAAGGGACAGATGGATAGAGAGACAGGCGTTTAGAAAAATAGATAGAGGGACAAAATCAGATCGCTATCATGTATTTAGAGATAAGCAGATAGAGTGAGCGAGTTTCGCTTGTTCGCGGTGGGATGTCCTGTACAAAAGGAACTTGCAGAAAAGCAAAAATTGAAAACACATATGTTAATGTGGAATCGTTTGTCTGGAACTTTCTTTCGTTTCTTTCTCCTTTCAATAGATCGCACGTGTAGTTTATTTAATGACTGAAAATAAATTATTGGATGGTGCAAAATGAATATATAACTCGCCCTTTTGTACGTGTTACAGTATGAAGGTATAACTCGCCCTTTCGTACTTGCTGCAGTATGAAAAGCTGTCTTAATATTAAAGGTGATAATTATGACAGTAATTATATTTACGTCATTTAGAAATATATATATAAATCCTAATTTCCGTTTTGCATCTTTTGACCTTTTGTTGTTTATTTCATTTTCGTTGTCTGTTGTCTCTTCATGTTAATGTTAAAGGTCGACTACTTTATCGCTTCATGTTAATATTGTTAAGGTCGACCACTGTGTCACTTCATGTTAACTACTTTTTTGGCTTGCATTACTTTTGCCAGATACAATTAATTGAAGAATAAATCCTTATATTAATGCTAAAGTCTTGACGCTGAACTGAATGTTTTATATTGGCACGATTCTTTGCAGTGATTAAATCATTTGTTAACTGTCTCTGATCTTGTTAACAATCCGACTATTTCTGAACTATCTTATTATCTTTTAGTGACCTTGCAATTTATTAATGATTTGATTTAGCGTATTAAAGCTGATTAATACTTAATGAGAGATTACATTAGTTTGGAATATGTCATATCTATCATACATATTATCAGATGAAGTTTTTATTTAATGACCCTGTCACATCATCAGACTCAAAATTATTAATCGTTAAATTTATTACCATTATGTCAGCTCCAAAACTGACAACAGCTGTCTTTCAATCTCCACGTCAGACCCATTATTGGGATCCTTATTCGTCTAAAATAGTGACAGACAAATTAGCTGACGTGCCTCGAGTTGGCAATGTTATTTTTCTCTTCGATTAATTATGACATTTAACATCCAAATATTCCTGGCTCAGACCCCCCAGCCAACTCTTCTCAGTCATATTTACAGTTTACCAAAGTATGAGTTCAAGATAACAAGAACAAAGAAGTTTTATTAATAGCAATAAAATGAAAACAATAGCATTCATTTTCCGAAAACACTAGTCAAACAAGACCATCTATTTACTGTCCCAACGTTCATTTAATTGATTATTGTTCCTCTGGTTGATTATTGATTGCATTATGTGGAACAACTTAACTTTGTTGTCATCAATGCCATCATGTCATTAGTTACCTGTGCAATGTCTCCTCGCCCATGTTGATGATGTCCTCCAACCACGTGTCAATCATCAGTCTACAGCAAGAGTCAGGTGTGCATTTCAGAGTGAACATGAGGATCGGTTCAGCAGAAAATCATGATGATAAGGAAGAAAGGCCAACTGCAGTAGACAATCATATCTCTCTGTAGCTGCCAATAAATATGAGACAACCTTAAGACTTTGTGGCAAAAGCAATAGATGGCTGTTACAATGTTACATCAGTAAACGTTAGCTAAACACTAACTTATAATTTACAAAATTCTCATCATGGAGAAATATTTACAAATGAGACAATAATATCTTTATTTCCACATTTACATAAATTTCAATAGATACAACCATAATCAATGACTGGTTTACATGAATCTTAATGGATACAACCATAATCAATGACTGGTTTACATGAATCTCAATGGATACAACCATAATCAATGACTGGTTTACATGAATCTCAATGGATACAACCATAATCAATGACTGGTTCACATGAATCTCAATGGATCCAACTATAATCAATGACTGGTTTACATGAATCTCAATGGATATAACTATAATCAATGACTGGTTCACATGAATCTCAATGGATACAACTATAATCAATGACTGGTTTACACTAAATTCACATTGAATGATTATCTCAATCTCCCCCTTTAGATTCCCGTGCTACAAATGGTTTTACAATGAATAAAGCACACAACAAGTTCTTATCTCAATTTCATCATATATACATACCCAATGAATTATTACTAGCACCACATAAACTTTTCTGAAAGAGATACACGCTAGTTTCATTCAACAATCATTACTAAATCTATATGAACATTCTACACAAAATTCTAATCAATAATATACAAAAATAATTTCTGAGAAGTCAATATATTTACCACTTTCAAAAACATGCAAAAACTTCTTCTCATTTACGCAGATTTCAATCCTTCTATATGGTGTGGGAACAGTGTGTGAGATTGCGTGGTTTATCAGGGACAAATATCCAAATGACTCTGGGTCAAAGTACAAGTTCTCTCACATCATTGATTGGAAACGCAAATGTCCATTTAAGGGCATCTCATATTAAGTCAACGTTCCCCCATCCTTATTGTCACCCTTCCCCTTACTATACATCTACACTGCCGGCGTGTGACCAATGAACCTCACCTAAATCATTTACAGTGTGTAGGTAGGTGTGTATGGCAGATTACATAATCAGCCATTCGGAGGTTATCCATAACTAGTAACTATTACAAATTATTAATATAAAAAAAAGAAATCTTTGAAAACAATGAGCATAATTTACCCAATTGCCCAACCATCATATAATACTTATGAATCATAATATTTTGCTTTTCTTGGTAGATTTCATTACATACTTTTATTTCAATTTCCAATTGCCATTAACATTACAGTAATTTTCCGGACATAGAAATGTTAGTTTCTTGCTCATTTAATCTTGAAGTATTTTGTCATTTAAATTGAAATACACATCTTTCTTTACCTAAATAAGAACCAATACTCCACACATCTTTCTTTACCTATATAAGAACCAATACTCCACACATCTTTCTTTACCTAAATAAGAACCAATACTCCACACATCTTTCTTTACCTATATAAGAACCAATACTCCACACATCTTTCATTACCTAAATAAGAACCAATACTCCACACATCTTTCTTTACCTAAATAAGAACCAATACTCCACACATCTTTCTTTACCTAAATAAGAACCAAAACTCCACACATCTTTCTTTACCTAAATAAGAACCAATACTCCACACATCTTTCTTTACCTAAATAAGAACCTATACTCCACATCTCTGTCTTTACCTAAATAAGAACCAATACTCCACACATCTTTCTTTACCTAAGCATGACACAATATTCCACAAATGCTTCTTATTTTTTCTCTTTAGCAAGGCACAACCGTCCAGACACATCTGTCTTTTCTAAGTGCGCAGGACACATTGGTCCTCACATGTTTTTTTTCTTCATATATGCAGGTTGAAATCTGAATCTGTCTTAGAAGCAGGAAAAAGTGAGTCCTATTCAGTATAATGAAGATGCCATTGCTGCAGAAGGAATTAGGTCGTTGAGCTTGCAGGACCTCGGGGCCCTGTCAGCTGAATTGCTCCAAGATGGCCGCTAGAGAGTGCCACTCAAATTACGTAAAAGGGGCATGGCTTGAACTGCCGGCTGAGTCAGCGACATAAACCCAAAGTTAGTGATATGTTCCTTGCGTTGGTCTCGTACGTTAAACTTTTATCAGGGGAGCGTGTGTAAACAACGTCTGGGAGGTGGTCAAGAGAAATATCCGGTTAATGAATTGGTTATGTCCCTTTGATCAGTTCTTGAGCTTTGCTTTTCTAACTCTATCTATCTATCTATCTATCTATCTATCTATCTATCTATCTATCTATCTATCTATCTATCTATCTGAGTGAATATATGTGTACATTTCGTCACTCACTGGAGAGCAACACTTATTTATCTTAAAGGTTAAAATGACGAAAACATAAAAGTAATTTATTTCAAGTTCATTCGAAAAACAATATATGTATTGTTTCTGATTTAAAAAAAAATACGCGGAAAATTAATTCTAAAATAGTTAACATCTGTATCAGTGTTGGACATTACACTGTTTCGATTGAGCTCTCAATTTTATGTGGTCCTAAAACCTGTTAATTCCCTTGTATCGAGACGGTTGACCAGAAGCAAACAAGTAGAACCAGTTGTTACGCATCTTGATTAAGGTAATATTCAATTTTCAGTATCTCTATTTTCTAGAATAAATACTTAATTTCTACAGATTTTTCTCAAGATGCGGGAAGAGTGTGACTGAAAACCACATGACTGACATGCTATCAGAAATTACGATATGCACGGAAGGTCAAGGCCTTCTCACTTTTTCTCTCGTCAACATTTGAAGTTACGGTGAAAAAGCAGCCATTCTTTTCTGGATGACGTCAAGAATAACATAAATAGTATAAGAAGAAATAAGTTCTAACCTAAAGCTTGATGTTTCGCTCATTATAATCTATTTGGCACACCACACATTTGAGTGGATTTCAAACATTTTCTTAATTTAGTTTAGCATTCTGTGAAATGATTCTATTTTTCTGCTTTTGATTTCAGCATTTTGTTAATGGTTTCACTATACTTTTATTGATATCAGCATTCGGTAAAATGATGTATTTATTCTGTTAGTGATATCAGCATTTTGCTAATGGTTTGTGTTAATGGTTTCATTATTCTGTTATTGATATCAACATTCGGTAAATAATGATTTCATCATTCTCTTATTGATCTCAGCATTTTGTTAATGGTTTCAGTACTCTTTTATTTTTTCTTCTGTGAATAGTTTCAATATTATGTTAATGGTTTCAGTAATATGATAATGGTTTCAATATTATGTCAGTGGGTATATTATTATGTTAATGGTTTCAGTATGATTGTGGTTTAAGCATCTGTGAACAGTATTATGTTAGTAGTTTCAAAGGTGAAATATGAATGGTTTTAGAAGTATGTTATTGGTTTCAGTAGTCAGTGAATGGTTTCAGTATTGCGTTAATGGTTTGTGTTAATGGTTTGTGTTAATGGTTTGCGTTAATGGTTTGTGTTAATGGTTTGCATCAATGGTTTGTATTAATGGTTTGCGTTAATGGTTTGTGTTAATGGTTTGCATTAATGGTTTGTGTTAATGGTTTGCGTTAATGGTTTGTGTTAATGGTTTCAGTATTATATTAGTGATTTCAGTATTGCGTAGGTGTTTTAATAATCTTGAATGTTTCAGTATTATGTTAGTGGTTTCAAAAATCTGTTAAAGATTCCAGTATTATTTTGGTGGTTTCAGTGTTATGGTAGTGGTTTCAGTATTTTGTTAATTTTTTCAATAATTTGTGAATGATTTCAATAATATATTAGTAGTTTCAGTATAATAATAGTGTTTTCAGTAATCTGCTAATGGTTTCAGTATTATTGTAGTGGTTTCCTTATTATGTTAGTGGTTTCAGTATTGTGTTAATGGTTTCAATAATGGGTGAATAATTTCAGTATTGTATTAGTAGTTTCAGTAATCTGTTAGTGATTTCAATATTGTGTTAATGGTTTCTTGAACCTGCTAATAATTTCAGTATTATATTACTCGTTTCAGTTGTATGCTTTACTTGTCTTTCCTTCATATACTTTTTATTATGTAACGCTCAGTAGAAAGAGGGAAGGGCAAAAATCACAACTTTCAAAACCATTCTCCAGTCCACCATTAATTTTTCACAACTGCAAAATCATCCAAATCATTGCTTGTACAGAGTTTGGGCAAACTCACCAATTGTCATTTACTTCAGAAACCCACATCTATTTATGCCTAATTTAATAAATTATTAACGTTTTTTGAAAAATTAATAATTTAAAGTGATTGCGTTGTGGGCAAGGGTAATGGGGGTTGGTGGAAGTGGTGGACGATATGATATAGATTTCATTATTCTGTGTCCACACAAGACTTCCAATCCAGTTAATTCTGGGTCAGAGAAGTAAGCTAGTTATGTTGTGAGCACCAGTCAGGCGGAAGTCGGACCAGTCCATAAAAAGTATACACACATAGTAAGAACTTGAAAGGGTGCTGAATGAAAGAGGGAGGGAGGTGATCATTTAGCATACACAAGATGACTAAGTGGAAGAAAGTCGGAAGCATTAATCCTTCCTGTGAATGAGAGCGTGGACACAGGTCAGCCTGAGGCCAAAAAGGGAAACAGCCATACGCTTTTCCTACGACAATGACAGCTGATAGTGTGTAGCAGAAGCCCAGATTTTGACGTTGTAAATCTGAAATTTTCTGTGTGAATGATAAGCGAGAAGGCTTGATAAAAAAGTGTGTGAGGTTTTTAAGGGAATCCATAAGCTACATTGTTACAGATTACTTTAATCCTTGGTTTTTGCTGAAACGAAAGGTAGCTGTTGCTTTTACATTATTTTATTATTAATAATTTTGTATAGAATGCGATCTTGATAAATTGTTATGTAGAATTAATTCATGTTTATTTCATGAATGTGAGATTGTGCTAAGAGAAAATGGTTAGCTTTTATTTAGTGAGCACTCTGTAGTTGATGTTAGCAGTCTCTTAATATACATTGCAGGATTTTTCGCCATACATTTGGAGACTTGCCTTGTGTAGCAACCACTTCTATTGTTGGCAGCCATTTGTTCGCTGAAGTGTATCAGCCATTTGTTTGCTGAAGTGTATCAGCTATTAGTTTGCTGAAGTGTATCAGCCATTAGTTTGCTGAAGTGTATCAGCTGTTTGTTTGCTGAAGTGTATCAGCCTTTGTTTGCTGAAGTGTATCAGCCATTAGTTTGCTGAAGTGTATCAGCTGTTTGTTTGCTGAAGTGTATCAGCCGTTTGTTTGCTGAAGTGTATCAGCCTTTGTTTGCTGAAGTGTATCAGCCGTTTGTTTGCTGAAGTATATCAGCCGTTTGTTTGCTGAAGTGTATCAGCCGTTTGTTTGCTGAAGTGTATCAGCCATTTGTTTGCTGAAGTGTATCAGCCGTTTGTTTGCTGAAGTATATCAGCCGTTTGTTTGCTGATGTGTATCAGCCGTTTGTTTGCTGAAGTGTATCAGCCGTTTGTTTGCTGAAGTGTATCAGCCGTTTGTTTGCTGAAGTATATCAGCCGTTTGTTTGCTGAAATATATCAGCCGTTTGTTTGCTGAAGTATTTCAGCCGTTGATTTTCGTCACTATTAGAGATAAGCAATAATAGTGTTTACATAATCTTGTTTAACTGCTCTTACAATAGTCCTTCAGCCACTTTTGCAACAAAGACACAAGTTTATTGTCAACCATTATAATGTCAGCTCCAAATGCTTCACTCGCACCTTGAAAAATCACTGTTTCCTTTATTCTCTTGAGTTAACCTGGCACTACTTTCGTCATGTCAACTACGTCAAACAGAACAATAAATGTAGTGATTTCCAACAACTTCTATACCCCAGAAATTGTTCAGGTAATCAGCATATCTTGCCACTCCATCAATGGAGTGTAGTGTTTCGTGCACTTACACACCACTTCCCACCTTTATCACGGTCTGTCATAGTGGTTCAAATCAAAAATTGAAATAAAAACAGAAAGACTACCTGTCTCTGCAAAATACAACCAGAGAACAAATACTATCGCTTTGTAACTCCATTCTTTGTTACATTCCACTCTCATCTTACAGTTTCCTGCAATGGTATTTATTTGCCCAATACACGCATACAGCATAATAAATACAGAATATCAGAACAAAGTCAAGTTTTGAGCAAACTGTAAGTGAACAGATTAGTTTAAACATTTGTAGAAGTAAATAATATATTTCTATATAAAACACGAGTATAACATATCAATAGCGAAAATGCAGGAAATATTTCAAAGTCCATTCTCTCTCAACCAGTCAGTTAACTCACTATCAAGCTAATGGCTGCCTTTTATGACCAGATTTCTTCCACTCCAGATTCAAAGTGATTAGAGAGTAGATTTTTCTACAGCAGGTAAATGTTTTGATCTCAGCCCGTTGGCTGGTCTCGTTCTCGTAAATCATAACCATTGGATAATAAAAACTACTTACTGGTTTGCATTATATCAGCAATTTCTAGCATATTCTTGCCTCCAGTGTTTACTTCCTCAGACACTTTCTAAGCTACGATCATAATGAGTGCTCAGAGTCGGGTTACTTTGACAATTAAACAATTTACATAACAATTAAATTTTAAAATAGGGAAAGGCAAATTTACTCCACCTCAGACGATAATACTGACACTCCAAATAAAATATTTTTGTACAGTTTACATATACAACGACTTGTTGTTGTATAAACAATAATTTATTATATCGTAGATCAAATAATACTAACCTTTTGTAATATGTACTTTTAAAATATTGTTATAATGCTATTTTCTTGTCCAGTACTGTTATCCATCAATCCAAAAAATCCATTAAGACACCTTTAGCCTCTTGCAAATATACGTTGTGACAGCAGCATAATCACTATAGAAATCAAGCGATTGGCAGAGAAAGTCAGATTGGGTTTTTATAAAACATCTTTAAAATGTATGCACTAACTTACATATAACATTAAATTCGTTTTGTATTATATAGAATCAATACTTTTTTAAAATTAATTAAGTCTGTGAACTACTGACAAGTACGGTATAAAATTTTTTAAAAAAAATATTTGTATTTGCCTGTTAAAGCGTATTTCTTTACCTTTGAATTATTTTATAAGATTCTATAAATAGCACATGATTTAATTACGTATCAGGAGAAGTATGATATCAGGGTATAAAAACATATGTCTATTATTATATGCCCTAGTTTTAAAATGTACAAGTGCAAAATCAATATTAGCACGCTTACAATCAAATATACAACCCCGGGTACTTCAAGTGAATATACGCACGCTTACAGTTCAATATTTAACCAGGGTACGTCAAGTGAATATACGCACGTTAACAAACATACAACACGGGTACGTCAAGTCAAAGTAAGCACGTTAACAATCAATCATACAACACGGGTACGTCAAGTCAAAGTAAGCACGTTGACAATCAAACATACAACACGGATACGTCAAGTCAAAGTACGCACGTTGACAATCAAACATACAACACGGATACGTCAAGTCAAAGTACGCACGTTAACAATCAATCATACAACACGGGTACATCAAATCAAAGTACGCATATTAACACTCAAATATACAACACGGGTACGTCAAGTCAAAGTACGCATGTTAACAATCAAACATACAACACGGGTACATCAAGTCAAAATACGCACGTTAACAGACTAATTAATCATAAGGGTACATAAAGTACATAAAATTTTCAATTAAATCTATAAACGGTATCTGTTCTGACCACCCATATTAGTTATTTTATTCCTGTATTCGAGCCATTACGCTGAGAGTTATTAACACTGTAAGTTGGTAACATTTATGAATTTGACATTTGATTTGAAGTGGATTTAATTATCTTTCCATTGGTTGTTTTTCTTTTAATTATATTCGAAAAGGAAGAACACGGGAGTATTTGAATATATACAAGTAAACATGAGATATTCAAATGCACTAAATGTCCCCCCCTCCCCAACCTCTCCCCCCCCCAGTATTCCAATATTAAGCAGCAGTTCAAAGGTAATATACAAAATATTAATTGCTTTTATAATTATTGCATTTTTATTATTAATTTTATTATTAATTATTATAAAACGCCTTGAATCGTAGATACAATTGCTTTAATTAAACGTCAAACATGACAAGAAACTGAATTAGATTTATTTTATAGAATAAATCAACACTTCATCAACACATTTATTATTAATTTTGTTAATGTTCATGTTTGTCGAAATACAGTTAAGTGGTTTTCATTGATTACCACAATGTGAGAAATTTCTGTGTAGAAATGCATTAAAATTGCCATGACAACCACGAGTGAAGTTATTTTATTAACTGACGTTTAAAAACAAGAAATGTAGGCTAAACAATTTTTTGATGTAATAAAAACCACATATGAAATTAATTTCTTTACTGACATTAGAAGAAAATAAATATAGGTAAAATATCTTTATGACTTATCCTAATAAAACACCTACAAGTGAGGCTAACTTATAAACCAATGTCACAGGGCAAGAAATATAGGTTAAATGACTTCATGACTTATTATAACTTGACAACCATAAGAAAATGTACTGTATTGATTATCATATCATGATTAATATTGATAAAATAGCTGTACTAGTTCTCCTTACCCAGAAATGATGTGTAACACCAGCCACTCCCAAGCTAGTGAGCATACGTCCTCTAGTTATAACTATTGAAACAGGGTTAGACCAGATGATGCCCCATAGTTATAACTATTGAAATGGGGTTAGACCAGATGATGCCCCATAGTTATAACTATTGAAATGGGGTTAGACCAGATGATGCCCCATAGTCATAACTATTGAAACTGTCTGGATATTTATAAATCTTGCCCAGATCCCATCAATAATTATTTAAAAATAAATAAATGTAGAAAGGAATAAAATTTAGATGTAAGAAATGAGTAGTAAATAAAAATCTAAATGTAGAGGCAAAAGATAGTTTAATAAGACCATACACACACATATGACTTAGCTATTGCATCACCCATAAGACAGAACTGATGTTTTTTTCTGGGAAAAAAAGTAAGTTAGTTAACCACTGTAATTTCACTAGCAAGCAAAACTTTGTTGTGAACCCTGGTCAAGTGGAAATCCAACCAGTCAATTACAGTAAACACACATAGCATAGGGATGACCTTGTATCATAAAGAGTGCCTGAATGAAAGAAAACGGGAGGTGGTTGTTTGGCATGCGTAAGTTCAATAGGATGGAAAATCGGATGTCCGTTGATAATCCTATGTGTGAATGGAAGCTTGGATGCAGCCCTGCCATAGGTCAACTAAATAACCTTTAAATAGGTTAGTAAACCCAAGCCATGTGTTTTTTCCCATGACAAAGACACAAGCCAGGTGTGTAGGAGAAGCTCAGATTTCGAGGTAGTGTAAAACTAAAAGTATGTCTGAATGATGACCAAAAGGCGTGGTAAAAAGAGCGTATAAGTTTTTTTTTAAAGGAAATCCATAGGATATTGTTACAAATTACTGGGATCCTTGGTTTTGCTGAACAAAGGTAGAGTTGCATTTACAATATTTTGTGATTAATAATTTTGTGTATAATATAATCATGATAAATTACCATGTATAATTAATTTATGTTTATTTCAGGATAGTGAGATTGGGCTCAGAGAAAAATAATTAGCCTTTATAAAGAACACTATGTAGATAATGTTAGCAGTCTCTGAGTGATGTATTTATAAATTGCAGAATTTTTGCCATATGTTTGGAGGCTTGCATCTTTGGTAGCATTGCTTCTGTTGCTGGCATCAGTTTGCTGAATTGTAATGCCATATTACGTTAAGGAAGGGAAGTCTACATAGATTCAACCAATGACAATGCTAGACTCCACCAGCTAACTAAGTTAAGTGAAAAAAGAACATTTGGCCAGGGGTGTGAGAATGGTTCTCTAATCGTGTAGGGACAATAGTGAACTATTGGGAACTTTATGCAAATTTGTTACTATTGGGAACATTGTGCAAATCTTTGATATTGGAGAACTGAGAAGAAACTATATGAACTTGGTCAGGCAAAACATAACTAGCTAGGGAAGGCTAAACTTTTCTCTGATAGATATTATGGGAGCTGTACTATGTGGATTTAGTAACTGATTGTTTTTTATTTTCTTTATTTGTTTAATTTTTTTAAAAAATATAAATATTTTATTAATTTTTATCTGGCTTGTGTCATTTCTCACCATCTTCATTTTGTATAAAATTCATTTAATTGTAGTCACCATATCTGTCATTGTGTCCATTATTGTGTCCATCTTCATGTCTGTCTATCCGTCTGTCTGTCTGTCCGTCCGTGTGCCCATCCTTTGTCTGTCTTATATGTGAAGACCTTTCCTCTGAGGGCCGAATGAGTCAACAGAACGATTGACCTCAATTGTTGTGTTTCATATTGTCTATCTTACGGGTACCAACAGAACGATTGACCTCAATTGTCTATCTATATTGTCTATCTTACGGGTACCAACAGAAATGAATGCTTAAATGTGTGTATCGTAGTTTGAGATTGTACTGATATTGTAGCATTGTCTGAGGGTAAAAACGTTTGTGTGTGTGTGTGTGTGTGTGTGTGTGTGTGTGTGTGTGTGTGTGTGTGTGCATGTGTTCAAGATGCACATGTAATCAAAATATTGACGAGACTCCATATCTTCACTCAAAAGCAGCTCAGATTTTAGCAGCTCATTATTCTCCAGATCCTGGCTAAAAGTTTCCTGTCGGCCATTGCGGAAATCAATCGAAGTTTCTCTCTCTCTCTCTCTCTCTCTCTCTCTCTCTCTCTCTCAACAAACGGACTCACACACGCACGCACGCACACATACAGTACAGCATTTTTCTCTCCATCTCTCTAATTGTATCTGACTATCTTTGTCACTCTCTTTTTCTCTCTCTAAACAAACGCACACACATACGCACACCTACACACATCCAAACACATATTCACACATGCATACAAATACATTCATATACACATACATACACATAAACAAACATATACACATATATACACACCCAAACACATACAGATATACACATGCACATATACATACATATACACACATGCCCAATACATATTCACACACAACATAAAATTTTCCCCTCATTCATCTCTCTCTGTGTGTAAGTCCATTGTCTCTTTCTGTAAGTGTGTTAGTATGTACGTGTGTTTATTTCTCAGTCCTCCCCTGTTCTAAGGTCAAGAAAACAATTTCTAGTTCGGTTACTTGTTCTGTGTAATCCTTATGTAAACTGCTTTTAATAATTATTTCTGAGGACTGTCAGCGACTTGCAAGTAGCTATAAAATATTCAAACTCCCAAACGGGTAGACTATGCAATTGCTAAGACGGCCCTATACAGAAAGCTACGGATGCTAGTGGAAAACAGACCATTTCATTGTCGTGGCACCAATTTGGAAATTCATTGCACAACGACAGTTGTACTGGGATTCATCGGCGTCGCTAGAACCTATCCCACGGGGCTAGGAGGCTGACATTTTCTAGCACTTGAAAGATCTGACTTTTCTTTTCCTATACTTTGTTTGGCGGGGAAATACAAGAGATGAGAGCAGGGGTGGGGGTGGAACAATCATTGGCTTGGTGACCCAAGAATTCATTCGGCCTCTAGTGGAAACATTATATTGTTCTACTAAACATTGTGTCTTAGTTATACTCTTGGTTTACCATTAAACTGTTCTATTAAGCATTGTGGCTAAATTATACTATAGGAATAACATTATACTGTTTTACTAAACATTGTGGCTTAGTTATACTCTTGGTTTACCATTAAACTGTTCTATTAAGCATTGTGGCTAAATTATACTATAGGAATAGCATTATACTGTTTTACTAAACATTGTGGCTTAGTTATAATATTGGTTTGCCATTATACTGTTCTACTAAACATTGTGGCTTAATTATACTATAGAAGTAACATTATACTGTTCTACTAAACAGTATGGCTTAGTTATACTATTGGTTTACTTTTACTGTTATATTAAAATTCGTGGCTTAGTTATGCTATAGCTGTAACATTATACTGTTCTACTAAACATTTTGGCTTAGATGAGTCGAATTGACATCATGCACACGTTTATCAGCATAACAATTGTAGATATGCATATATAATCAGTGGCCGACATTTTTCGGAAGTGTCTTGACATCCTCTATCCACTTTTGCATTTATCAGAGTCTCAGAGGGATTAGAGATCGGAAACCATATCTAGATGACACACTAAAGACTAAAGATCCGAGAGCACATCTAGCTGACAGAGATCTGAGACCACATCTAGCTGACAGAGATCTGAGAGTACATCTAGCTGACACACTAAATATTATAGATCAAGATCACAGCTATCTGACAGAGATCTGAGTCCACATCTAGCTGACACACTAAAGATTAGAGCTTCAAGACCACATCACACTAAATATTATAGATCCAAGATCACATCTAGCTGACACACTAAAGATTACAGATAGAAGACCACATCTAACTGACACATTAAATTCATGAATAGAGTTAATAGCTCTAGTATTACTCTTACAACTACTACCACAACCTCTTCTATTAAACCATCCCTTTAACTTCTACTACATAATTATTATTGCATTTCCTACTACTCCATCTTATCACTACCACCTTCAAGACTACTTCTGCTTCTGAAACAATTTCCACTAATTAAACTACAATTGTTGAAGTTACGACTACAACAACAGCTGTTATTGAAGTTACTGATGTACCACCACCACAACGAAAAAAACTACTACCGTATTTCCTACTACAATTACTTCTGTCTCCTCAGAGTCTATTCACTTGATAAGTTGTTTCCTAATGGAACTTAATATTATCAATAGGTCACGACCACATTTTAGCAACAACTGCACGCAGCCGAAACTGACAAGAATGCCATGCTGTCCGTGGCAATGCAGAGCTGCGTTCAACGGGCGGTTCCGTGCCGCATCTTTGTAAACATGGCCACTAAAAGTTGCTTCTAAAAAAAAAAATATGTACTGCTTCACCCCTCCCGTGCAAAGACGCCGAGTGTGTAAAGTGAAGGGAATTTTCATCAGCGTAATGGGCGAGAAATTTGTACGACTACTCCCGGCCTTCGCTGGTCACCATCTTGTCAATGGAAGATGGTAAACAGCATCTCGTCTTGTTCACGGGGCTAGCCTTTCGCGCCAGGACTAATTTTGAACATTCCCGACGGTATGTCGTAGTGGAATCGCTGTGCTGGCGGTGGGATGTCTCGGGCCAAAGAGATGTGTGTGTGTGAGTGTGTGTTTGCCAAGCAAGGGAGACCACTCGAAAGGAGGGCGACGTCTCGTCTATGGAGACAATTTTATTTGGGGGGAGGGGGGAAGAAGGGAAGTGGCTGCGAATTAGACGTGCCTGCAAGAGGGCCAGCCATCGCCCACCTCCTACTTTCTTAATATAATTTCTCCAGTGAGGGCGGTAATGTTTCCATCTTTATTGTTACCGCATTTACAACTCTTATTTTTGTTGTTGCTATGCGACCTGTAAAGTTCTTCTGTCATAGCTATTTGTTGAAGCTACCTGTCATAGCTATCTTTCATCGCTAGGTGTCATATTGCTATTTGCCACAGCTATCCGTCATGTTTTTCTTTCCTATCTACCATCGCCATGACAACACTTAAAAATAACATCTGCCATCGGTAAACTATACCACGCAAGACCTAACGTATAGTTAATAATGATTTCGAGTGTTAGAGACGTACTCCTTCATAACACCATACATTTGAATGTATTTAAGGATTGAAGAATGACTTTGCTGTCATAACTGGCTGCACCATATTAACATTTCTGTCTAATAATTTAAATTTCAAGTTCGTTTATCAATTGTGAAAATGCATGTGTGAAGTTTGACGGTCCTAAATATTTCCATTGTTATATTCCTTCAGAGATCTTGAGAAATGAAGTCATAGAACTAATCCAAGTGATGAGAATTTTAATTTATGTTATTAATACTTCTCAAGAAGACACCACTCCTCGCTCTCTTGGCAGATATGCAGGTGCTGTAAACGTTTTCTCTCTTCTACAACATTTACCAACACAATATTTCTGGAGAAGGAAATCTACTTACCAAAGAGAAGATAAGTCCGTCTTTTAATCTATAATTAGTGAGCCCCCATCCTCCCACTTTCTTCTCTAACATAAGGTTATCAATATGTGTAAGACAATTAAATAAACAACATATGAATATAATCAATAGAGCATTGACACATCACTTCTCAAAAATGTTCAGTCAATGCTGGATAATTGTTGAGTTTGTCCTAGCACAAACATAACCATTCAATTAACACAAGTTTATCCTAGCACAAACATAACCATTCAATTAACACAAGTTTATCCTAGCACAAACATAACCATTCAATTAACACAAGTTTATCCTAGCACAAACATAACCATTCAATTAACACAAGTTTATCCTAGCACAAACATAACCATTCAATTAACACAAGTTTATCCTAGCACAAACATAACCATTCAATTAACACAAGTGTATAATCAAGTTCATGGATATCATCACGGATATGACAGTGAAGTTTCAGAGAAATAATTAAAGTCAATGCATGTCACAGGAAAAGCATGGAGCCAAAATTAAATATTTTATTTCATAGTTTGCGCAAGCCAAGCATGGACTAAGGGAAGTAATCCACTGTCAGAAACGCGATTTTGAGGGCACACACATACCCTAAACATACCCTAACACATATGTAAATATATTAAAAGTTTATTTTGTTCACCATATTTCATTTAGTTTATACGGATGTGTGTAGACATACTATACATGTATGTCATGCATAATATATATATATATTGAATGAATGCAGTATATTCATAAATGTGCCTTGACGTATGTATACTTGTTGATGAGCCAAATAGAAAATATTAGCCCTGCGCATTAGATATATGCCTGAGCTAGTGAAGTACGTGCAATTATAATCATGTGCCTTAGCAAATTAAACTCACATGGTGCAAATCTGCTAGAACCTTCTGGAATTCTGGAAGGAAGAACTGAAGGTTAGAAGGGAGAGAGAATTTAAAATATCAGACAGTGCAAACTACAAACTACGGAAAGACTTTGAGATTCTATATTTACACTAGAGAAATATAAATAAAAATGAATTTACAAATAGGATAACAAATTACTATATTTACACTAGAGAAATATAAATAAAAATGAATTTACAAATAGGATAACAAATTACTATATTTACACAAGAGAAACGTAAATAAAAATGAATTACAAAGAGGATAATAAAGAACCATATTTGCAGAAAGAGAAACAAATTAAAAAAACTTGAATTAGTGTGTGAAATACGATAGAAAGTCTAGCATGGGACATACTATACACAGCCTAGTGTGTGAGATATGATAGAAAGTCTAGCAAGGGACATACTATACACAGCCTAGTGTGTGAGATATGATAGAAAGTCTAGCATGGGACATACTATACACAGCCTAGTGTGTGAGATATGATAGAAAGTCTAGCAAGGGACATACTATACACAGCCTAGTGTGTGAGATATCATAGAAAGTCTAGCATGGGATATACTATACACAGCCTAGTGTGTGAGATATGATAGAAAGTCTAGCAAGGGACATACTATACACAGCCTAGTGTGTGAGATATCATAGAAAGTCTAGTATTGTGAGAAGCCATACAGTCTAGTCACATACACTAGACTCTAGTTCATGCGATACGGTACAAAGTCTAGAATAGAAGATTCAGTATCAAGACCAGACTGTGACATACGGTACAAAGTCTAGAATAAAGATTCAGTACCAAGACCAGACTGTGAGATACGATGCAAAGTCTAGCGTGTGATAAACTAGGCAAACAATACACAGTCTAGAATGGGAGAATTATTTTTAGCAGCTAGAAGCTAATTGCAAAGGAATAAATGAAATGAAATATATGTTTCTCTTATTTAATTATACTCATCATTATATTCACACTGCTGAAGTGAAATCCTAGATTACGAAAGAAGTTTTATTGTCAACTTGGAAACGGGAATCATAGATAACCTGGCAGGCTGCCAGTCTAGCGGTAGTTCTTTAGAAGCGCTGGAAAATCAGAGATATTAACTTTCCTAAGAACTTTTAATCAGTGTTGAACTTTAGAGTGAACTGTGCGTTCATGTTGATAGAGATACGCTAGTAAGTAGATACAACGGAGAGTTTGCTGAAAATATGTTTTGAATCGAGTGAGGTTAATTTGTTTTGAAAACGGTGTTTGCATTGATTTTAACAAAAGAATGATAAATAATTCTGTCAGATGTTGTTATAACATTAGTGGCTGTTGCTATTGTAAATAGCGGTCGACGAATTTTTAATGTAGTAGTTGTTGAAATTGAAACGTAATGCTTTTTGTAATTTTAACTTTAATTTCTGATGATCTGTCTCATGTACAGTTCATGTATTAATTTATTGTTCGTGTAGTTCTAACAACATGGTAGCTTGTTGTAGCAAAAAGAGAGACTGGTAGAGGTAACACTGAGTTTGATAAATGTTTAAAATAGGAGTTGTAACAGTAAAATTGATAGAGGATTAGCATGGTAGTTGTAGAACTGAGTTTGATAAATGTTTAAAATGAGAGGTGTAATAATGCAGTTGATAAAGGAGTAGTTGTAACACTGAGGTAGATAAAGGTTTAACATAAAAGTTGTAACACTGAGGTAGATAACGGTTTAACATGGTTTTGTAGCATTGAGGTTGATAAAGATGTGACATGCTAGTTGTATAACACTGTGGCTGATAAAGGTTTAACATGATAGCTGTAACACAGAGGCTGATAAATTAGTTGTAACACTGAGAATGGATGAAGATCTAATATGATAGCTTTAACTCAAGGTAGTGGTAAAACTGAGGCTGATAAAGGTTTTATTTGGTCGTTGTAACAGAGGATGATAAATGTTTAACATGGTAGATGTAACACTGAATTTAATAAAGGATTGACATGGTAGTTGTATCACTGGGGCTGATAAAGGTTTAACATGATATCTGTAACACTGAGGCTGATAAAGATTTAACATGATAGCTGTAACATCGAGGCTGATAATTATAATGGTTTAACAAGATAAAGTTTTAACATTGTAGGTGCAACACTGAAGTGGAAAATGATTTAAGGCATTTAGCTGTAACATTGAGGTTGAAAAAGTAATAAAAGGCAATGTAGAAGTTATACGATCTTGTTTGATGAAGTTATGACGTATGTGTATTGCATAGAGTAGATTTTACGAAATTGTAACACAGCAGTCAGGAGCTATTACCCTAGTTGGCGATAGATATGCGATTGATGAATTTATAGCATAGTTGTAAAATAAATGTTAATAGAGTTGTAAAATAAATGTTAATAATGTTGTAAAATAAATGCTAATAAAGTTGTAAAATAAATATTAATAATGTTGTAAAATAAATGTTATTAAAATTGTAAAATAAATGTTAATAAAGGTGTAACATGCTGACTTGATAAAGTTATAACAATATTGTATTCTTACACAAGCAACTGAATCGCAAATAATGCTTGCATATCACAGGCATTCTCTTAATAACCATCACAAATGATACACAGAAACCTTGTTAACCTGCACTAGCTGTCGTTGATTAGAACATCCTTACTGAAAAGCTAATTCATAACGAAGCTCTAGTTTTCACTTCATATTAGACTTTTAAGCACTTTTGTGTACCTGTGTGATATCATGCATAAGATACGATTGTGACGCAATACACAACAGGTCTGTCTATGAGACTGTGTTTCTAGTGCACTGGAAGTAGTTGAATGGTGGTCGGTCTGTACATGACTGTTTAATCGGCTTTGTACTGGACACTTAGAAGTGAGACTTCTTGAATGGAATCAGATTTTGAGGAGCAGACAGTACATCCTGTCTAATTCAATTACCGTCTGCAGACAGGCAGCCAGAGTAGAGTCCCATGCCAGATGATCCGTTATTTAATTCGCGAGGGCATGGACTTGGAAATACTAGGCTGTCTGAGAAATAAAATAGGACGTGTGATGCCAATGCTACCTAGTTAATGGTTATTATTATTATTTTTTTATTATTATTTGTGTGAATCTTAATTTATGTTATTAATAATTCTCGAGCAGACACCATTTGTCTTTCTCACTTGGTGGATATGCGGGCGCTATAAACGTTTTCTCTCTTCAATAACATTAAAGACAAATATTTACCGTCACGCAATATTTCCCTTTGTAGTTGGAAAACTTCTCACTAAAGGAGAAGATAAATATGTCGTTTAATCTATAATTAGCGACCTGCCATCCACCCATCTTCTTCTCCAACATGCGATTATCAATATGTGTAAGAAGGTCAATACATTTAAGAATAAATTTATTGAATCAAGAATCCAATATACATATAACAAATACAATGAAACAGATTAGTATATTTCCATGAAACCATATTTGAATATTTATACAGACTTCTATCCTAACACACACTTCAATAGGTTAGTGTCAATACAAATCACATAATAGTTCATATCAGAGAACAGAAATGGAGTTATTAAAGATATAGTTTGTACGTTACCTTGTCAAGACAAAGTCACAATAGACTTTTTGCATGTTTTTCATTACAAAGCCAAAAGTTTATTGTTTAGCGTTATTAGAGTTAATTCCACATTATTACTGTCAACTCCATGTTATTACTGTCAATTACATGATATTACTGTCAATTACATGATATTACTGTCAATTACATGTTATAACTGTCAACTCCATGTTATTACTGTCAATTACATGTTATTAATGTCAATTCCACGTTATTACTGTCAATTCCATGTTATTATTGTCAATTCCACGTTATTACTGTCAACTCCATGTTATTACTGTCAATTCCACGTTATTACTTTCAGTTCCAAATCATTCCCTCTTCACATTGTAGACCACTGACTAGCCACTATTCTCCAGAGGCTAACCTGTGCACTCCTTCTCCATATTAGCTCCCGCAAGCAGAACAATTGTAGCAATTTCCAGTAACTTCCTTGTACCAGAAATCGCTCAATGTAGTCAGCATATTTTGTCACCATACATCGACAGAGTGCAGTGTGTTACTTACACTTACACACTGCAGTAGATACTTCTCGCATCTACTACGGTCATAGTGGTTTATGATCAGTAAACCAGGAGATTCAGATAAAAAAAAAGGAAAAGCTGCTTTTCCCCTGTAAACTATAACCAGGGAACAAATGCCAAGTTTCCAGTTTATTCATTGTTAAATCCATTCTTTCTTACATTCAAGTATCAACCTAAGTTTCCTGCAACAGTATTTATTAGCCTGATACAAGCGCACAGCATATAAATACAGTATAATGGTTTATGAACAGGTTCACTAGAAGCAATGTCAAGTGTTTATCATACTACACATTAGTATCTGAGTTTACAATGTGTAAAAATAATATTCTACTCACATAATATATTTCTACATAAGACAGAAGTATAACATATCAAGAACAAAATGCACACAATATTTCTAACTCCATTTTCTCTCACTCAGTCAGTTAACTCACCATTAAGCTAAAGGTCGACTTAATGGTTAGACATCCTGCCACACCAAATTCAAGAGTTTAGACAATAGAATTCTCTACAGCAGGTAAACTTTTGATCTCTGTCCATTAGCTGGTTTCGTTCTCATCAATCTTAACCATTGGATAATAAAAACTACTCATCAAGATGGAAAAGGTTTGGATTGCATCAGCAATTTCTAGCATATTCTCAACTCAAGTTGTTTACTTCAACTCTGACACTTACACAAATACCATCATGAGTGCCTAAGGTCAGGTCACCTCGACACTTTAACAATTTATGTAACAATTAAGTGTAAAAAAATAGGATAGGCAAATTTACTCTGCCACAAGACGTAAATTACGTTTGTGTGTACATACAACGTAGAAGGAAATTTAAGGGCATTTAACTTCTTTCTTTACATTACTGTTATAACAGTCGTTACGATGACTGTGTTGAAGCCTTTTTAAAATTAAAGTAAATTCATCTCGTTAAATGGAATAAAGTACGCTTCACAGTAAACACACGCAATCTCGAATATTCCAACTTTTGTTGAACAAGGTGGCAGCAAATGGAAATCAGACTTAATAGAGGAAATAAATCATCAATAAATTTCAGTTCATCACTCAAAGATGAGGGTTCAACAGGTCTAATTGTAGATACAGGATACAATAAGATATCAGGGTACAATAACATTTCAGGCACCAGACAAAGAACGAGTATGATAATGTAGTTTGAATAGATAGATAGATAGACAGACAGACAGACAGACAGACAGACAGATAGATAGATAGATAGATAGATAGATAGATAGATAGATAGATAGATAGTGAGTGAGTGAGTGAGTGAGTGAGTGAGTGAGTGAGTGAGTGAGTGAGTGAGTGAGTGAGTGAGTGAGTGAGTGAGTGAGTGAGTGAGAGGAAGAGAAAATATTCTTTCTTTGTCATGCATTTCATCCCCTTCAATTTTTGTATATCATGACTGGTTGGTGAGGTGATAATTTTCATACATCATGACTGGTTTGGTGAGGTGAAAATTTGTATATATCATGACTGGCCAGGTATCGTGACAATTTTCAAACATCTTGACTGGCTAGGAAACATGGTTGACTAATAACGTGACACTTTTCAAGGAGTTTGATTGAATAGAAACTTGACAATTTGCAAATATTTTGGTCGGCTAGGGAACATTACAATTTTCAAAGAGCTTAGATGGCTAGGGAACGCGACGAATATATATATACAAGCATTTTGAATTTCTATGGTGCTTGTCTTTTACCTTGACCTTTGAACTGAAAAGCTTCAAATGCCTTAACAGATATGTGTCCTGCATTTATCATCATTTGTCGTATAAATATAAGAAACTTCACATTTATTTCAACTTGCTTTCACTGAAAGGTGAATTTATGTTAAAGAAGCAAAAGTGAAGGATTGCATTTTATAATATCATTCAACATCGTTTTGTGCATTTATGTGATCTTAGTGAAAAATTATTTTTGAAATGTGAGAAACTATTATAAACAAATATATTGAAATAAAGAAATAAATGAATTCGTGCATAGCCTTTTACTCCTGCGAGAAATAATTATAAACAAGCAAGTTGAAATAACAAAATAAATATATTCATATGTGGTTATTCATTTGACGTGTCCATACCTACTCCAAAGCTATTATACAAAAGGGGAAGATATATATTCAAAGTATAATGCTCATTTAGAATATTTTGTAAAAAGAAAATCTTTGCAAAGTAATCTGTGCGCATTCCCTCCGCATACAAACAAACACAAACAATTACACACACACACACATACACACACACACACATACATACATACACACACACATACACACACATACACACACATACATACACACATACACACACACACACACACACACACACACACACACACACACACACACACAAGAGGCAATTGAAATCGATTTTCAAACTAAACTGATTTAAAGGATAAAAAATACCATAGGCCTAAGATTTCTTCACATTAATACAAGTCAAGGGATTATTTAAAAGGCTTTGTAGGACTGTTGTATTGAAAGTCGGCTTCCAAATAAAGAATTTAAAATGTCCGTGTATGAGATATGTTTTCACAATAATATATAAAACGATTATTGAAAAATTCTCTTGTATAAAAGATCTGTTCAAAGGATTTAAAATAAACTTGGGGTTGTGCACAATAAAAAAAATACTTTTAAGAGCGAATGGTATTAATGACAATGAAGGCATTTGCAGTTGCAAAATCCGACCTGGCAGATTTAATGCAAATGACGATAGGAAAATTATAGGTTTTAAGGCCCAACAAGACACATTTAATGAAAATGAATGTTTTACAGTTTTAAGGCCCAACAAGACACATTTAATGAAAATGAGTGTTTTACAGTTTTAAGGCCCAACAAGACACATCTAATGAAAATGAGTGTTTTACAGTTTCAAGGCCCAACAAGACAAGTTTATAAAAATGAAAGTGCTTTGCATTTCAAGGTTGACGTCATAGAATTATCTAGCACAAGCTATATGCAGATGTCGTAACATTAGCTAAGACAACAGTACAAGACCTGTATATAGACATTCTCACATGTCGTAACATTAGCTAAGACAACAGTACAAGACCTGTATATAGACATTCTCAGATGTCGTAACATTAGCTAAGACAACAGTACAAGACCTGTATATAGACATTCTCAGATGTCGTAACATTAGCTAAGACAACAGTACAAGACCTGTATATAGACATTCTCAGATGTCGTAACATTAGCTAAGACAACAGTACAAGACCTGTATATAGACATTCTCAGATGTCGTAACATTAGCTAAGACAACAGTACAAGACCTGTATATAGACATTCTCACATGTCGTAACATTAGCTAAGACAACAGTACAAGACCTGTATATAGACATTCTCACATGTCGTAACATTAGCTAAGACAACAGTACAAGACCTGTATATAGACATTCTCAGATGTCGTAACATTAGCTAAGACAACAGTACAAGACCTGTATATAGACATTCTCAGATGTCGTAACATTAGCTAAGACAACAGTACAAGACCTGTATATAGACATTCTGAGATGTCGTAACATTAGCTAAGACAACAGTACAAGACCTGTATATAGACATTCTCAGAGTAAATGTTTAATTAATAAGTAACAAAAGCAGTTACTTACAAGACTTATTGTAACGAAGGACACGATCACTTCTGTGTATAGTTATAATGCAAACGCTTAAAGTAGAATAGGTGATAGCTATAATGAAAACGCTAAAAATAGATTAGGTAGCTGCTATAATGCAAACGCTAAAAATAGAATAGGTAGCAGCTATAATGAAAACGCTGAAAATAGACTAAGTCTGCTTAGAGTACATAGATTAATACTATGGTGATGTCGCCTCAAAAGATTGTATATAAAATTTCAATACAAAAATTTACATTAATAGTGTCTGAGACGATAAGTCTCGCGTTATAATCGTTGAATGTAGGGAAAGGGGAAGTTTCGTTATGTACCAAATCTCTCCCTTAGATAAAGGATACTTGTCTCCCTTTGAAAGTTTTGGTAATAGTGCTGGTTTCCCAGAATTCCAGAGTTTCAACAATGAGTAACGTGATAGTGCTGGTTTCCCAGAATTCTAGAGATTTAGCAGTGAGTAACGTGATAGTGCTGGTTTCCCAGAATTCTAGAGTTTCAACAATGAGTAATATGACAGTTCTGGTTTCCTGAAATCCCCAAGCTCAGGCAATGAGTAAGGTGTTGGTGCTTGACAACTAAGGAGGGTATAATAGAATGAATATATAAGAGAATTTGAATTTGAATGTTACAATTAATTGGATTGTGAAAAACTATATGTAACTGTAAGGCGACCATCATTCCTTACCAATGTACAAGTAAAATGTGTATCAAAATTGTGAAATAACAACTCGGAGTCAATGGGGTTAATTGTCCAAATAGCTCAGGTCAATGAAGTTAATTGTCACACTGGATATACTAGGTATCTATCTCTCTATCCGTCTGTATATCTATCAATCTATCTATCTACCTATCTGTCAATCTATCTATCTATCTATCCATCCGTCTGTATATCTATATATGTATCTATCTATCTATCTATCTATCTATCTATCTATCTATCTATCTGCCTATCTGTCAACCTATCTATCTATCCATCCGTCTGTATATCTATATGTATCTATCTATCTATCTATCTATCCGTCTGTATATCTATCTATCTATCTATCTATCTATCTACCTATCTGTCTATCTATCTATCTATCTACCTATCTACCTATCTCAAAGAGATAGTTTGTGAAGATGGAACGTGAAAGGTGTCTATGAAAGCAATTAATAAATTGTTTTCTATTTCACTCACCCATCTACTAATACTCTCCTTTATAACCTGTTTTCTATTTCACTCACCCATCTACTAATACTCTCCTTTATAACCTGTTTTCTATTTCACTCACCCATCTACTAATACTCTCCTTTATAACCTGTTTTCTATTTCACTCACCCATCTACTAATACTCTCCTTTATAACCTGTTTTCTATTTCACTCACCCATCTACTAATACTCTCCTTTATAACCTGTTTTCTATTTCACTCACCCATCTACTAATACTCTCCTTTATAACCTGTTTTCTATTTCACTCACCCATCTACTAATACTCTCCTTTATAACCTGTTTTCTATTTCACTCACCCATCTACTAATACTCTCCTTTATAACCTGTTTTCTATTTCACTCACCCATCTACTAATACTCTCCTTTATAACCTGTTTTCTCGTTGATCTCTTAGCCATATTATTTTAATAATCTCTTAAAGATATAAAGATTTCCCGTCTAAAACCCTCTACAGTTAAGTTTGCTTTTCTTTTGTCGCAGATAAAAGACAAAGCCTTCTTTATAATCCAGCAAAAATATTCCTAAACTTTTCTTTTTAAGTGTCCTTTCATTTATTTAATACGTTGATTCGCGTTGTTTGCACTTTCTTTTGTCGACCTGAAATATTCAACAGAAATGGTCAGGACAATTCTGTATTATTGTGCACAATCATGAGGATTTCAAACAAAAGGAGTCTCCCTTCCAAAATTCTAACAAGTTTTCATTTTCAGATGTTTAAGTGTTGAAAGAGATCCCTCTCTCCATTTCAAATGTTTTAAAAATAAATAATTGAATTAGGCTCCGGGGCATTTTATCCTGTTTATTTGTGAGTTGTCACGATAATAATAATGGCGTTAATAACAATAGCTGTACTACTGACATTATTTTTAAAATTAGCATTCATCATCATACTACCACCACTACAACTACTACTACCCTCATAAATAATATTGATGATGATCATCCCCACCATCGCCGCCTTCACAACTGGTATCTTTACTATCATTATCTTCACGATACTTATGACGACCCTGTCGACGATCGCATCAGTACTAATGGCTGAAGGATCAACATTTGTACGAGCTATCCTCATGCAGGAAATGATAAACGATGAATCAACAGTTCCTGCACTAGTCACAAGGGAATGGCTTGTGTGTACATAATAATAATTGACGAAATCTCTGCAGACTCAGTCTGGAATCCAGCAAGTGCGCATCTCTGGCAATTTCCGGTGACGCATCACTTCATTGTATGGTCCTTGACGGACTACGTCACCTAAGGCCTGCACCGGTTCACAGGAGTGGATTTGAAAAGGCATTTTGGGGTCGCGAGATTAATACGCTTCCTCCAACTCATATTCTTCAGAGTTGCCATTTCAGAAAGCCAGTAGGAAAAATCGAAATTAGTGAAAAGGGGAGGGGGGATGAAAGCGCGACTGCTACGCATGCGCATTGCCCATTTACTCACCGTCAGGGCGTGAGACAGGAAAAACCCGGATATAGGCTCTTAGGTACAATTTATTCGTTGTGTAGACAAACACACGCGAGCATTCAAGCACGCAAGAAAGCAAACACAGATATGTAGAACACACTTTATTCATGCTTGTATATATTCAGGCTTCTACGTGTGTAATACAGTGAGTACTCTGAAATGCATTATGCAAAACAATGACAACTTTATTAGTTATAAAAGTAATACTTTTATTCAAACTTTTAAAGATAGTTCTAATACTTTATCGTCGACATCTTTCGCCCGTCATTGCTTTGATCGTCTTCAGACCCATCACACTCTTTATTTTATTAATAATAGCTTCGTTTATCTTTTAATTGAAACTTATCACGACCCCATTGATTGTTGGTTAGTATGTGAGGATCAGAACTCTGCAGAAACTATGTGATACTAAAACTACTACTGGGAGGGAGCTGTATATGCAGATTTCCTTTCGTGCGCAATATTAAAAAAATGCTACAAGTGGTATCCTTCGATTTCATACGTAATACCTCCAAAACTACCACTATTGGTAGATTACTAATTGATACGTAATACCTCCAAAACTACCACTATTGGTAGATTTCTAATTCATACGTAATACCTCCAAAACTACCACTATTGATAGTTTCTAATTCCTACGTAATACCTCCAAAACTACCACTATTGGTAGATTTCTAATTCATACGTAATACCTCCAAAACTACCACTATTGGTAGATTTCTAATTCATACGTAATACCTCCAAAACTACCACTACTGGTAGCTTTCTAATTCATACGATAGGTTTCCAAGAAATATACTATTTGTACCTTTCCTGCATTTATGGTCTGCAACTACTGTATTCTAATCTGATATTCCAATTTGTGTGAAGATGTAGTTTTATGTGAAGATCTAGTTTTGTGTGAGATTTATTTTGCATGAGTTCTAGTTTTGTGAAAATCTAGTTTTGGAAGCAGATCATTTCAGTGAAGATCTCTTTCATTACGAGATCTAGTTTTGTGTGAAGGTCTATTGTAATCGAAGATTTAGTTTTGTGTGAAGATCTGTCCGTGTTTGAAGGTCTAGGTTTTGTGAAAATACAGTTTTATGTAAAGATCTAGTATTGTGTGAAGATACAGTTTTATGTAAAGATCTAGTATTGTGTGAAGATACAGTTTTATGTAAAGATCTAGTATTGTGTGAAGATACAGTTTTATGTAAAGATCTAGTATTGTGTGAAGATACAGTTTTACGTTCGGGTTTCAGAAACTAAATATAGCACAGGAAATTACACTGTAAAATATCAACAGAACACCTCAGAACTCTCCATGATGAATCTAGCATAAAGATTTCTTTTCATCGTAAATCTTGGAGAAATCCAAATTCTTCGTATGTACCATGGGGACACGTTCTTCTTTCAAATGATCAACCTTGAACCAAATTCTGGAATTCCTGTCTCTGCAAGCCAAGAGAGCAACTAGTAGCATACGTGTATTGGCTATACAAATTTTACAGAGATCTGTCAGCCATTTTTCTTTCTATAGAGGACTGCCAGATTGTTTTTAGTTTTGAGATCTGGCAACCTGCTGTCTTTTTAAGAGGTCTGCCAAACTAATGTATTTTTAAGAGGTCTGACACCCACTGAAATGTTAAGCAGAAGACTGCCAGATTACTTTCGTTTTTAGGTCTGCCAGCCTGCTGTCTTCATAACTGGCATGCCAACCTGCTGTCTAATTAAGAGGTCTGCCAGCCTGCTGTCTTTTAACAGAATATATATGTTGTTTTGCTTTTAATATTTTTGGAACAAAACTGATTTTTGCAGTCTGTATGAGGACATGCCAATGAATATTCTCTCTTCTGGGATGTGCTGCTCTGTTGTGTGTACTGTTGATGGCTTATTACATTTATGAGAATTTACTAGATTCGTACGAATTTACACACTACTATGATGATTTACACTACCCTGTAGAGTTTACAATAATTGCGAGAAGTTTAAGTTATAATTTGTACCTATCTTTTCCTTCTTGACTAGCATACCAATTAAGGTATGTAAGCTTGATGACGATTGGTTAATTTAAGAGTGCATGGTGTGTTTGAGCATGTTGTGTCTATAAGGGAACGTGAGTGCGTGCGTGCGTTAGTACGTGTGCGAAGGAAGAATATAGAGATCTGTTTTCAGAAATTATTAGTATTGTTTTGAGAAAGCTGAATATTTTACCTTTTTCTGGCCAGCCAGTTATTTCACATGACACCTCGACTGCAGAAATCAAGACAAAAGTAAACCACAAACAACTCTGTCATTTCCTCCAGACATTACTCTTATTCACTTTTGTCTGATTATTCTAGACTGATATCTGATTGTGGTAATTAGATAAATGAAATCCTTCCCGAGGTTTTGCGCGCCCCAAATGACGTCACTGTCCTACTTACGGAAAACCTAAAAATAACGACAGTTTAACGTAAACTTGCTGCCGCATAGTTTGGTTGTCATATTAACGTGAGACCAATTGTTAAAAATAGAACGATTAAAATGTATTGTTGACTATAAAACAAACGTGTGATGTAGAAAATAGAATAGTCACAATATTGCTAAAATTGCAATAGAATAGCTTCAAATGGGTGCGGGTATCAGAGTAACCCAAAATGGATTGTTGAGAATAGGGTAGTAGAAATACTATAATAACTTTCATCGGTGTTGAAAATAAAATAAACCAAACAAGATTCTAAAACAGAATAGCCGAAATGAAAACGTAGAACTAATACAATAAAAATAAAATGCTAAAAATAAGATAGCTGCAAACTACATTTGAAAACATGATTGCGAAAATAGGAATATAATAAAAGAAGATAGCACACATGAAACTTTCAAAATTGGTTAGGGGAAAGAGATTGCTGAAAGGTATTTGGAAAATAAAGTCTTTGAAAGTAAGAAAAGAAAAGGATAACAAAGGTGGGATTGTGAAACATAATTGCTTGAGATATGATAACATTACCAGAATTCTTAAAATACCATTTTAAAAATATGCAGCACAAAACATTGAATGTTTCAGGGAGTGATGCAAGGTTGGACCTTCTACGTATCATTTTAAGAAAATTATCTAAGCGAAAAACGTAGTTCATCATCTAAGTTTGAGATCATCGATGATTTGATTCATACATACATTGTGCCAAATGCGTGTGATTGTGGACCTGATTTGATTCGTGCGTGTGTCATATATGTGTCATCTTGAACCTAACAGTTTTCGCCAAGGCTTAAAAATATAAAACTGTTTTTCGTGAAATACCTTTGGTTTGTATTGTTATTTTAAAAGAAGTTACAATCATGAATCATCCGTAATTGAAAGCAAATTAAATAGAGCTGTGAAAACAAAACCTCTCACTGGCTCGCTCGAGTTTTATGAAAGCGGTCAATCCGCCCCCCACCCCACCCCTCTCCCTACGCCCACACGTGTACATTCTTTGTGTGTAGTCACCAGGAGGATGGAACTATAGATTAGAATTAGGAACAGAGATCAAAGACCAAAGTCTGGAGGCTGAAGACTTGAAGTTGAAGAATTCAGTGCCAGTATTAAGTGAGGAACTGAGGTGCAATCTAACGCTGCGGTAAATATATGCCATTAAAAGAGACATTGCCAGAATCTTTGGTTTTCAAGAGCGCGTATTAGCTCACGCTGCACCACCTAAACCTGCACAGTAAATATTTTCAAGGGAAGCAACTAGGTAAGATTTTGTCCTGCGAATACAGTCTTCAAAAACATATATTGTTCTAAAATTCTAATCGACGAGAACAGAGAACAGTATTTACTTGAAATTTCGCAACGGTTGTGGATTTTTTCTAAGGACAAGTTAACTTACTGTTTGAACGTCTTTTTCATACTAAAAGCAAGATTTCCACAAGTATTTCCCATTCATTTATCATGTAATGTTTTTTAACTTCATTTGAAAGGCTGACATTTTCAGTGAAGAGAGTAAATTGTGTGGGTTTGCTTTTAAGTCAGCAACGTTTGTTTGTGTAAGTTAATTTATTTTCATTATTCTTGTTTACTTTCTTGTTTGTCTTCTTCCTTCTCTGTCTGATGACAGTGTGTTCTGTTTATCTTCTTCCTTTATTGTTTATTAAGACAAAATGTGTGTTCTGTTATCTTCTTCCTTTATTTATTTATATTTTATTTACGTTTCATAATTATTTTCAGCAGATATTGATCATCTCAAAGACATTTTTGACACAGTCGGACATATATATCCAGTCACCTACCAACACGTGACATTATGAGATGTATGATAGCCAAATAATATGCTAATACTGATAGTCCATCTACTATACAAACAAATATGCTACAGGTGATAGTTCAATTATTATATTGCAAAGGGAAATCAGGAATAAACTCTACTTTTGTTATTAAATTATAATGTTCAAAATGTGAGTCAGAAAAGCCCAATTTCACAAATAGAGAAAAGATAATGTATTTTCGAATTGAACAGAAACTAGAATCTCTCTCTCACACATACACGCATTCGCACGCACGCACTCACACACACACACACACACACACACACACACACACACATGAATGCGCGCGCACAAACACACGCACACATGTAACACAGTTTGGGTCCTGGCATGAATTAATGACTTTACCTAAAAGATCTGTTTCTTCAATTTTTCGATCTTTGGCTTAATGAAGAAAAAAATATCATATTTCTGTTAAACAGCTGCTTAATCAAGCTCTGATTTAGTGCTTTGGGATTAGATAAATATATTCTTCAAGATCTTTTATGGCATTGATACCAGAAAGTTTTTGCTACTATCTTCATACAGAAATATTCCTTCGCGGTGTTGTTGTGCCTGAAGCGTAAGCAATATTTATAAAAATCCTTGAACTGTGTGGTGTTAAGTATGTGTTCCTTCAGGTTCTTTTAGTGAGATTTTGTTTATAAACGGTTCTTTCTGGTTCTTTTAGTGTGATTGTATTTATAAACGGTTCTTTCTGGTTCTTTTAGTGTGATTATATTTATAAACGGTTCTTTCTGATTCTTTAGGAGATTAGTTTATAAACGGTTCTTTCTGGTTTTTTATAAACTGTTTCTTCTAGTTATTTAGAAGATTGTTTTTACAAACCATTCCTACTGATTCTTTTAAATTTTTTAAAACCATTCTTATAAATGGTTCCTTATGATTCGTTTAATGCGGTTGTGTTTATCAACAATTCCGTCTGGTTCCGTAGGAGATTGTATTTATAAACGGCTCTTTCTGGTTCCGTAGGAGATTGTATTTATGAACGGCTCTTTCTGGTTCTTTAGGAGATTGTATTTATAAACGGCTCTTTCTGGTTCCGTAGGAGATTGTATTTATAAACGGCTCTTTCTGGTTCTTTAGGAGATTGTATTTATAAACGGCTATTTCTGGTTCCGTAGGAGATTGTATTTATAAACGGCTCTTTCTGGTTCCGTAGGAGATTGTATTTATAAACGGCTCTTTCTGGTTCCGTAGGAGATTGTATTTATAAACGGCTCTTTCTGGTTCTTTAGGAGATTGTGTTTATAAACGGCTCTTTCTGGTTCCGTAGGAGATTGTATTTATAAACGGCTCTTTCTGGTTCTTTAGGAGATTGTATTTATAAACGGCTCTTTCTGGTTCCGTAGGAGATTGTATTTATAAACGGCTCTTTCTGGTTCCGTAGGAGATTGTATTTATAAACGGCTCTTTCTGGTACCGTAGGAGATTGTATTTATAAACGGCTCTTTCTGGTTCCGTAGGAGATTGTATTTATAAACGGCTCTTTCTGGTTCCGTAGGAGATTGTATTTATAAACGGCTCTTTCTGGTTCCGTAGGAGATTGTATTTATAAACGGCTCTTTCTGGTTCTATAGGAGATTGTATTTATAAACGGCTCCTTCTGGTTCTTTAGGAGATTGTATTTATAAACGGCTCTTTCTGGTTCTTTAGGATATGGTATTTATAAACTGCTCTTTCTGGTTCTTTAGGAGATGGTATTTATAAACGTCTCTTTCTGGTTCTTTAGGAGATTGTATTTATAAACGGCTCTTTCTGGTTCTTTAGGAGATTGTATTTATAAACGGCTCTTTCTGGTTCTTTAGGAGATTGTATTTATAAACGGCTCTCTGGTTCCTTAGGAGATTGTATTTATAAACGGCTCTTTCTGGTTCCGTAGGAGATTGTATTTATAAACGGCTCTTTCTGGTTCTTTAGGAGATTGTATTTATAAACGGCTCTTTCTGGTTCTATAGGAGATTGTATTTATAAACGGCTCTTTCTGGTTCTTTAGGAGATTGTATTTATAAACGGCTCTTTCTGGTTCTTTAGGATATGGTATTTATAAACTGCTCTTTCTGGTTCTTTAGGAGATGGTATTTATAAACGTCTCTTTCTGGTTCTTTAGGAGATTGTATTTATAAACGGCTCTTTCTGGTTCTTTAGGAGATTGTATTTATAAACGGCTCTTTCTGGTTCTTTAGGAGATTGTATTTATAAACGGCTCTCTGGTTCCTTAGGAGATTGTATTTATAAACGGCTATTTCTGGTTCCTTAGGAGATTGTATTTATAAACGGCTCTTTCTTGTTCTTTAGGAGATTGTATTTATAAACGGCTCTTTCTGGTTCTTTAGGAGACTGCATTTATAAACGGCTCCTTATGGTACTTTTAGAGGGATTAAATTTATACATGATTATTTCACATTATTTTAGTGAGATTGTATTTATAAACGGTTCTTTCCGGTTCTTTGAATTGTACGAAACTGTTTTTTTTATTAGTGGCTTGCTATTACATAATGTTATATCATATATTGAACTTTGAAAACAGAATATTTAGATCTATAAACTTTACAATGCAAGAGAAATGGTTCGATTTGTCTCCCGGTGTTTGGTGAGCACGGAGAGACACGACCTTTCTCAGCAAGTGCAAAGAGTTCTGGAAAAGATCAGCAATGGTTGTTTACTTGGGAAGCGGGCCTTGGTGAGTCGACTCAACTTCCGCTTAGTTTCTTCCCTCAAGGCCGCACTGGCCGGAGGCGTGAAGATTATCGCAATATCGAACTGACTGCGCTCTCACTCAGCCAGCAGTCTATAACCCTGTAGGGTAAGTTAACTTAATTATCGCCCATTAAAAAGGGGGACCCAAGCCACAGGGACGGATGCCAAGAAAATAGTGGGTTAAGCTATTTTTTCCACAGTCAGTTTGAAAACACTTGTTAATATCTGAGTCTTTGGAGCAATTCGCGTGATTCCTACAATTTAATTTACCAGATGAAGAAAGCTACTAAAGAATAAATATGACAAGATAAAGTAAGATTATTTGGATAGCTAACATTTATTAATCTAAAATGAGATAAATATTATTTATTTTTGAAATTACAAAGTGATACTTTTACTGTATTATTATCATCTTAAGTATATCATTATTATTATTCGGCCTCTGTCCACGACTTCTGTTTTTGACTGTCAGTTGTGATCCAAGGTCTCGGAATCTTACCAAGATTCTGGGAGATACGGAGGATGTGGGCACTTCCGAGAAGCGCTGCTTTGAGTAGTGGAGCGAGTCTGTGGTTTCCAGGGAGTTTATTCAGGTAGCCTTCCAATTCATATGTTATGGTCCCCAAGGCTCCTATCACTATAGGTATCACTTCTGCGTTTACATTCCATAGTCTCTGAGTTTCTAATATGAGGTCATGGTATTTTTCTATTTTTTTCTCTTTATTTTGTTTTTGTTTCTATCGCTTGGAACAGCGACCTCAATGATTGTTACTGTTCTGTTGGACTTATTGAGAACTACAATGTCTGGCCTTCGTGCAGGAATCACCCGATCTGTTTTTATCTCAAAGTCCCACAGTATTTTGACTTCTTCTGTTTCGGTGACTGCTTCTGGTTGGTGCATCCATGCTCTTTCTGGGGTTTGTATGCCATAGTTCTAACACAGGTTTCTATGTATGTGTTTTGCCACTTCGTTGTGTCGTTTGGTATATTCTGTATTATTATTATTATTATTATTATTATTATTATTATTATGTAGACTATCGGTGGTGAACCTAGGTCTCGGAATCTTGCCAAGATTCTGTGAGACCAAAGATTTTATGGAGGATGTGAACAGTCATGAGCAGCACTTTGTAGCAGTGGGGTAAATCTGTGGTTTCCAGGAGTTTATTCAAACACCTTCCAACTCAGATGTTTTCATTATTATTAGGTTAATGTTGCTGATGATGATGACGATGATGATGACGATGATGATAACGATGGTGATGATTATGACGATGATGATGGCGACTACGACGACGATGATTATGACGACTACGACGACGAGGACGATACTGCTGATGTTGTTGCTGCTGCTGCTGATGATGATGATGGTTGCAATAATAAAGCTGACTGGCAAAACCAAGAACAGAAAAAGTACAGCAACAATGACGTTGCCTCTGCTAATCATCGTGGTGATGACGTCCGTTACTCTAAAAATATAATTAAATATAATTTTCTTTTTCAACTGCTTAGAATTCTAATAGTACCTGTTGTTGAAAATAAAAGTGAATATTGTAAATTTGCACTATTTTTATGAAGCATTGTAATTAATAAATAATCGCTTTTGCTAACCATTTTCAGTTTAAATTCTCCAGACTGCCTCACTCCAAGCAGTGCTGGTGCTTTAAATTCATTTTGCCCTTTGGATAGAACTGTGGCCAACTTATCTCGTGCACAGTTCTTTGTGGTAAGCACGAATCCCAAACTCAGCGATACTGTCTCTCAGACAGTGCCCAGTCACAAAGTCTGGGTTGGAAATAGCGAATCTAACCTCAACCAAATCTCATTTACTCACAAAAGCATCATGTGTACTCACTTTGCCAAATGAGCACTCAGCCAAGCAGTGATCGTACTTGCACGTGACTGCACCTGAAGACGTACCGTCAAGAAAAGAGATTGGTCCGCGATGGCAATGCGGATAGTCCATCATTGTTTTGCAGCCAAGGGAAGTAATTGTTACAATTGATGGACATAAATGTACATATAGCTTGTCTATCTAGCTCCTATTGCCAGCTATTGGAGCTGTCACTCGTTCTAATTACAACAAATGCTTAATAATTTCAGGTTATTAAAAAAATAGTGCGCGTATTCAATACACGCAACTTTGAGCCAAGCATCTTTAACTTCTGACATGGTCATATTAACCTTTAGAAAGTCGTAACTTCAAGACAAGTATCTTAAATCCATTCTTTGTCATGTTCATTTGATATAGTTGTAAATTCATTTCCAGTATTTTAAATCCGTTTTACCTTTGTCTTGTTCATCTGAAAAAAATGTTGTTTCTTCATGTCCTGTGTTTTAAATCTATTCTAACTTTGTCATGTTTATCGGAAAAAAAGAAGTCATTGTGTTGTGTCATTTTCACTTTAAAAAGTCGTCACTTCCTGTGATGTTCACTCGAAAAATCTTCATTTCGAGTCATGTTAACTTGAAAAACTTGTTACTTCGAATCATGTTCACTTAAAAAAACTTGCCACTTCGAGCCATGTTCACTTGAAAAACTCGTCACTTCGTATTCAATGAAGAATTTTGTGCTCATTTTAAGAAACCCAATTGGAACCTGTGACGTCATCTTGACTGTGGACGTTTCCGCGCTACAATTATGTAATCAATGTAACCGTTTGTAGACATATTACGTCAAACGCATATATATTATGTAACCAATGCAACCTTCTGTAGACGAATTATGTCAAACGCATGAACATCTCAAACGTATCTTTCTTTGTGTGCTACTGGTCAGTGGAACATGGAATCGACGCTTAAAGATGTTGAATACATTTGTGTTCTCTCTTTGCTTTGTCAGACGCTATGGATACTAATATATTCCAACCTTTTATTTATGATCGTTTTAAAAACGAAACTGTTAAGCACACGATAATTACATAGTTTAGAAAAAAATGAATTTTGGTAATATAATACCCGGTCTTTGCTTCTTTGGCCCTTGTTCATGTTTCATGAAGCTTAGAGCTTAAGTTAGGATTCCAGTTTTCATCTGCTGATTTCCAAACTTGAATACATCTTTCAGATAAGAGAGAGAGAGAGAGAGAGAGAGAGAGAGAGAGAGAGAGAGAGAGAGAGAGAGAGAGAGAGAGAGAGAGCAATCAACAAAACTGATACGTTATTGAATTCAACATTGCCGTTTTAAGAAGTGGGTTTTACTATTTTGCTGGTAAATATTGATATTTAGAAAACTATGGATATCTATGCTTTACGTTTTTTGTTTCTGACAATAGCCTACTTCCATCACCCTGGCTGCAAACACAAGAAATGAGATATTGATAACTAGCCGTTTAATTACAAAATGTTCATCATTAATTTTTTTTACTAGTGGATGTAGCACTAAACCTGACAATTTTGCATACGAACGAAAATAAAGCATTCACTTCATATTCAGATGGCACTTTAAACTGTATTAGGGCGAATGGAACTATGTGCAAAGGAAAGCATTATTGGCCGAATATTGTGAGCAAGATGCTTGCTCGAATGCTAGGCCTAATGTAAACATACGCAAATAAAGAAACTATTTCACGTGCTAGTGGCTACTTTAAATGAGCCAACGGGGCGCAGTGCGATATGTGACAGGGGAGTGGTACTGACTGAACAGGCAGTGCGACATGTGACAGGAGAGTGGCACTGACTGACCACAGCGAGTAATATGTTCATTTCAATGGAAGAGTTATATTTAACTGACACGTGATACGTATTTCTTTAGTGCGGCGCTTTTGACGCCCACATGTTTGGCATTTTACAAATGCACTAATGCAGTTTGAAAGTGAAATCGCCACTATAACAAGGACATTTCAATTATAGCGGAAAAACGAGACGCTTTCATAAGCGACATATTTAACAGTAATGTCGACTGTATGGAAGAATGGAAAGACTGTATGCATGAATGCACATGTCTATAAATCCTATTGTGTAACGTCATATCAAGTAATGACATCAAAACCCATAAAGTCTAACCCGGTTGATATCCAGGCATTTCAGCACAACACATCATAGTTGATTATACATTCGGGTGTTAGCGTGGCTACTCCATCTTTAGTTTAACTTGTTGTTGGCCTCCCAATCTATAGTTAACTTATTTTAGACCTACTCCATCTGTAGTTAACTTGTTGTAGACCTCCAAATCTATAGTTAACTTATTTTAGACCTACTCCATCTGTAGTTAACTTGTTGTAGGCCTCCAAATCTATAGTTAACTTATTTTAGACCTACTCCATCTGTAGTTAACTTGTTGTAGACCTCCAAATCTATAGTTAACTCATTTTAGACCTACTCCATCTGTAGTTAACTTGTTGTATGTTTACTCCATCAATAGACCTATTCCATCTTTAGTTAGCTTGTTTTAGACCTACACCATCTGTAGTTAAATTGTTTTAGACATACTCCATCTGTAGTTAAATTGTTTTAGGCATACTCCATCTGTAGTTAAATTGTTTTAGGCCTAGTCTATGTGTAGGTAATTTTTGTAGGCCTACTCCATCTGTAGTTAAATTGTTCTAGGCATACCCCATCTGTAGTTAAATTGTTTTAGGCATACTCCATCTGTAGTTAAATTGTTTTAGGCATACTCCATCTGTAGTTAAATAGTTTTAGGCCTCGTCTTTGTGTATGTAATTATTTTAGGCCTACTCCATCTTTAGTTTTGCTTTTTGTAGGCCTCTTCCACCTGAAGGTAGCGTGTTGTAGACCTACTCCATCTGAAGTCAGCTCGTTGTAGGCCTAATCCATGTATATTTAACTTGTAGCCCTGCTCCATCTATATTTAACTTGTAGCCTGCTCCATCTATAGTTAACTTGTAGTCTGCTCCATATATAGTTAACTCGTAGCCTGTTCCATCTATATTTAACATGTGGCCTGCTCCATCTATAGTTAACTTGCAGCCCTGCTCCATCTACATTAAACTTCTTGCCTGCTCCATCTATATTTAACTTGTAGCCTGCTCCATCTGTAGTTAACTTAAGCTTACTCCATCTGTACTTAACTTTTTGTAGGCCGCCTACTTCAATTATTTAGCTTGAACCTTACTTTACTTTAGGCTTACTACATCATTTAGCTAGCTCGCTCCACTTCATTATTTAATTGCATTCACTACATAATCATTTATTTTTATTATCCTTTCATGTTTTATTTCTTTGGATCTATTTCATCATTTCGATTTCTTGTTCTCTTCATCATTACGCTATTCTGGTCAATTTCATCACCATGGTATCTTCTTCTATGTTCTAGGTAGTTGTCTTAATTCACAATTACGTTATTCTGGTCAGTTGCATCATCATACTATCATGTTTTATGTTCTAGGTAGTTGTTTTACTTCATCCGTTAGCTCTCTGGGTCTGTTACGATAATGAATTTAGCTTCGTCTTTTTCATCCTTCCAATATATTACACTACGTCTATTCTGAAGTCCCGATCTTATAGTTATCTTGATCTTTACATCACTTATATATTGCATGCAAATGCATTTTTTTGTTTTGTATACTAGCACATTATTTATATGTTTTATACAAATGCATTATTGATATTGAATGCAAGTACATCATTTATTTATTGTATATTAAGCACCTTATTTATATACTTTATACAAACAATCCTTCATATATTGTCTGCAAGTACAACATTTATTTATTGTTTACAAATACGTCATTTATATATTATAAGCAAATTCAACATTTAGCTGTCTTATTCTACTGAATCAGTAAATTTACCACCCAAATGAATAACTTATTCATCTATTTTTCTCCGTTGTTCACTTTTTTCTTTTTTAATTATTTACTTCAAATTCAGTTGATAATTATACTTTTGCTTCAGTACCCAGTTCACTTCAGTACCCTGTTTACTTCAGTACCCAGTTCACTTCAGTACCCAGTTCAGTACCCAGTTTACTTTAGTACCCAGTTCACTTCAGTACCCAGTTCAGTACCCAGTTCACTTCAGTACCCTGCTTACTTCAGTACCGAGTTCACTTCAGTACCCTTTTCACTTCAGTACCCAGTTGGCTTGTAAGACTTCTCATATAGTTTCCTCTCCTAATATTTCAGTCGGGTTAGAGTTGTCTTTCCTAATTTCTCATTGGATTTAGAGTTGTCTTTCCTACTTGCTCATTGAATTTAGAGTTGTCTTTCCTGCATTCTCATTGAATTTAGAGTTGTCTTTCCTACTTTTTCATTGAATTTAGAATTGTCTTTCTACTTTCGCATTCGGTTTAGAGTTGTCTTTCCGTATTTTTTCTTCCTTTTATACTTCATCTCAGTTTTTACGTTTTTTTATTAATATTATTGCTTTTGTCTTCATTCATTAAAAATGGCGAAATAAAATGGATTCTTACATAAAAAGAATACGTTCGCGGCTTACTCTGAACATCATTACATTTTGGGGCCTCTTTTACAAATTAAAATAAAATAAAAGTTAAATAAAAATTAAATAAAAGTCCGTCGTGCGAGACGAGTAGTCTGCGAAGTGCAAAAATCTTGAGTGATGAATGTGTTAAAACTTGAGGAAAGACATTGCAAGGAAATTGGTCTTTCTGCCACTTCTGGCATCGGGTGTATTTTACTTCGGGTTATTATTCCCAACAGAAAGTGATAGAGGTATCACGGGTAAATGATGTCATGACGAACTGCGCGATTCCTGAAGCGGCACTTTCATTAATTTACGCTTTGCGTCGAGTGGCGCAGTCGGACTTATGATGAGGGCGACAACAGGTTCAGAAACTACAAGCGGCCGTCGCTGTTGCTCAAAATAGGAAAGTTACCGTTGTATCTTTCTCTGCCTGTTTCTCTCCGTGTCTTTTCTTTTGCTCTTGCTCTGTCTCTTCTTTTCCTCTTTCTCCCCTCTCGATTCGTCTCCCTTCTATCTCCTCAATTTTCCTCTCTCCTTTATTTTCTCTTTCCTCTCTCTCCTCTGTGTCTCCTTCCCCTCTCCTCTCTCCTCTCTTTTCCTTTCTCCTTCCCCTCTCTCATCTCTCTCCTTCCTCTCTCTTCTCTCTTTTACTCTCTCTCTCCTCTCCCTCTCTCTACTTTCTATCTCATTTTCCTCTCTCTCTCTCTCCCTCTCCCTGTCTCCTCCCTTTTCTTCCCTCCTCTCCCCCTCTCTCTCAGCCTCCTCTCTAGTCCTCTCTCTTCTCTTTCTTTTCCTTCTCTCTTTCTTTCTCTGTCTTCTCTTTATTCCTCTCTCTCTCTTATTGCGTATAGTATGCATTTCTATGAATTTACCTGCGAAATTTCAGGATTAAATTGGAAGGCAAATGATAAATGGAAATGGTGTATGCGCATTACCTGGTATTTCCATACTTCTCAATTGTCTTTTGCCTTTGACACAAATGTTCGGCCGTGTAGAAGTAGCTTAGAGAACTCGAATCGGTGTTGTTTTGTTGACAGTAATATATTTAAACGTGTCTACGAGTGTGTGTGTGTGTGTGTGTGTGTGCGTGCGTGTGTGTGTGTGTGTGTGTGTGCGTGCGTGTGTGTGTGTGTGTGTGTGTGTGTGTGTGTGTGTGTGTGTGTGTGTGTGTTTATTCTTTACACAATAATAAGGTAGACGTTTTACTAATAAAAATCCGTCTTTTATATATTTAACGAGCCCCAATCCATCCGCTATTATTCCCACATAAGGTTTTAATATATATGCAAGAATATCAATAAATTTAACAATAAATTTATTAAATCAACAAATATATACACAGCATATGAATATAATCATTGACATTGACATTGAGCATTGACATTTACATCACTTCACAACAATGTTTGATTAAATGTTAGACATTCATTCAGTTATAGTCAATGTACATAACCTTTTCAATGATGGCAGCTGTCGCGGTCATGTGTTCCAATCACATGGTTTGCAACAAATCATTTTCTTTCTTGTTAGATGATGGTCCAATGCACACCTTCTATGCCCTTTGCACAACTTTCCAGAGTGTTCCATGAACTCACAAAGCACATGGTGAATCATCCAGAACGTCATTTGTGCTACCAAAGTACCTCAAGAGGAATGTTTAAGAATCTTCATGTCTGCTATCAAAGTACGTCAAGAGGAATGTTTCAGAATCTTCAGGTCTGCTACCCAAGCACACCAAAAGGAATGTTAAAAAATTCTTCATGTTTTCTCGAGACCAAACTCAAGCCTCAGTTTCCATCATATTGGCTCTTGAACAGAATTCAAAAGAATCAACTTACAGCAATACTTTTACTGATAAGTTCGATGACAAAGCTGGATACACACCAAAATGATCCAGTAGAGTACATTAATCAATGCATCTGAAGTGGATACAAAGTTACAAAACATTAAAAGCATCAAAAGACTTGCTCTCCTCTGCAAAAGTCAAATAGAGTGCAGTGCTAAGTTTCCGGTATTTTATCTTTAAACTCCTTTCTCACTTACATCACATATTCTCAACTTACAAATGCAGCAATATTCATTAGTCTGATATATACTGCAGAAGTAATTTAGCGTAGATCAAAATTCACTAGTATAATGTACAACACAATGAATTTAGTGAACACAGAAATAATGGTTCACTTACATAAAGCATTCTCCAGTTCAAATCATAGATCAATAGCAAACGTGTACAAAATATTTCTAAGTCCATTCTTTCTTCATCAATCAGTTAACATAAACAATAGTTTTTTATGACCAGACTTAAGTTACATCAAAATCAAAGTGATTACAATCTAGAACTTTTCTCAGCAGAGTAACGTGTAGTCTATCCCTATTGGATGAAATTGTTATGAGCAAGTGTGAGACTATTAGTCAGAAAAACTACTCATCTGCTTGGAACTGGTTTGGATTACATCAGCAGGTTCTAGCATATTCTTTACCTGAGTTTTTATTTAACTCTAACTCTGGTACTTACAAAAATATAATCATGAGATTTACCCATGTCATGTCACGTTGTCATTTAAGAAATTATATAACAATTAAGTTTAGAAATAGGGATAGGCAAATGTACTTTGCCACATACCCCCTCTCTTCCTTTTGAGATGTTAACCACCATGTTTAGTGTAAATTTCCAACATTCCCGGTGAACCTTTCAAATTAATACAAAACAACTATTTATAAGACAAACGTTTTTAATTTATTACAAAACAACTATTTATAAGACAAATGTTTTTAATTTAATACAAAACAACTATTTATAAGACAAACGTTTTTAATTTAATACAAAACAACTATTTATAAGACGAACATTTTCTAATGTTGGCTTTAAGACATTTGAATAATGAACTCATGAGACCAAAACTTTCTGTCAGTTTTAAGACATAGGCATAGCTAATTCAGTACATTTTAGAAATAAAGATAATATAATTTTGTATAACTCAATAATCAAGGACCATTAAAATATTATATTAATTTATCTCATTATTAGTTGGGATATGAGCCGTTTAGATCTCTAAAGTCAAAGAAGAAATACAACACAATTCATCAAGAAAAGTCATTACAGTTTCATTAGCTCTAAGCTGGACATAACCTGCTTATTCTCTACACTTAATGAAAACAACGCAAATGATATGCAAAAATCATTATCACTATTTCCTTTCTCCTTATGATAGAAGAATATAACATATACACTCATGTTAGCATCATATAAATGAACTCTGGGTAAAATGTATTTCTTTCTCTCTACAGTAGAGAAAATACAACATAATTATATAAAAGATTTCACAGCATTTACAGAGACTTATGTACTAAATCCTTACAGTTACTGCTCTGGACAAATAGTTTGTCTTAGTCGAGTAAGCTAAGCAGGTGAGAGGTTGATGATCTGTCTGAATAACAAAATGCTTGAAATATAGGTAATCTCCCTCAATCAGTCAGTTAACTCACCATTAAGCTAACGGCCGCCTTTCATGACTGGACTTCTTGCCACACCAAATTCAAGTGATTAGACAATATAATTCTTTACAGCAGTAAAATCTTTGATTGGCTGGTCTCATTCTTATAAATCTTAACGAATACTATTCATCCACCTAAAACCGGTTTATAATACATCGGCAAATCTAGTGCATTTTTACCTGAGTTGTTAACTTCCAACTTTAACAATTAAAAATGTCAACACAAGCAGTCCCCAAGATTGGGTCGCTTTGACATCTAACAATTTATATAACAATTATGTTTAGAAATTAAGATAGGCAAATTTAATCTGCCACACATATATTATGTACAGTACAGTTCTATTTTTAAAAAAGGAAAGGCGTCCTTTCATTAATATTTGGTTACGGAATAAAGCAAAAGTACTCTACCCAATTTTTTTTTAAGTGATGCCACACAAATTCCTGGAGACACGGGTTAAATATGTCATGCACCCCTGGGTTAAAATGTCGTGATTTTCCTAACCTTTCTATTTGCATGATACAATATATGAATAAGCCCTCAGACAATATGACAGCTAATCTCAAACCTAACATCACGCGGTAAGGAAATATTTGTCCTGTTAGTGCTGTTATATTGCAATGCTAGAGTTCAATAACCAATTATTTCGGTTCAATGAATCGAGTTAGAGTCGACATCGCTTAAATAACCGGTCAGATTGTGACAGTAAGCATGCAGGAAAATATTAATTTTAATATTAAACTTTGATTTTAATATTGCATTAATGTGTTCTTCATGTAGGTATAAATAATGAATGCCAGTGGTACACGGGCATAATGTGGTTCCAGAAATGATGTTCTGAATGGCAGATGCTTATGATGAAATGATTGTTTCAATGGAGATGTTTATGATTAAATGATTGTTTTAATGGAGATGTTTATGATGAAATGATTGTTTTAATGGAGATGTTTATGATGAAATGATTGTTTTAATGGAGATGTTTATGATGTAATGATTGTTTTAATGGAGATATTTATGATGAAATAATTATTGTCTTGAGAGATGCTTCGGATGAAGCAATTGTTTTGATGACGACATTTGTTTAACCTGAAGTAATTATTGTCTTGTGCTAGAGACTTAATGGTGAGTGAAAGTGTTCCTGAATGCATGAGACTTAATGGTGAGTGAAAGTGTTCCTGAATGCATGAGACTTAATGGTGAGTGTAAGTGTTCCTCAATGCATGAGACTTAATGGTGAGTGTAAGTGTTCCTGAATGCATGAGACTTAATGGTGAGTGTAAGTGTTCCTGAATGCATGAGACTTAATGATGTGTGTAAGTGTTCTTGAATGCATGAGAGACTTAATGGTGTGTGTAAGTGTTTTTGAATACATTGAGAAATGAAAGCTGGATCTTTCAGATCACGTGACCGGGACGAGCTCCTTGGCAAGACCAAGTAAGGGCGAACTTTAGAAACCAGTACTCAGGAAAATATTTTTAAAATAAACACCAGATTCACAAAACTAAGACTGTATTACTCTAGCTCGCGACATGTAATCGCAGTCGATAAAGAATGCAATTTTAAAATAATTAACTCCAGAAATCTCTTACTTTTTAATACTAACAAGCCACTTTAGAAGAAATTATTATAAATCTCTCTTTCTCTCTCTCAAACATACACACACACACACACACACACATAATAAAAAATACACTATACACCCACTTTAATCGCGCGCGCACACACACATTTATTTACACAAGCGCACACATACACACAACAGCACATGCACCATACACACACACACACACACGCACACACACACACACATACACAAACATGCACACATTCAAACATTAGACATATATATATATACACACACACTCACCATTTCTAAAATACAACCTAGAAATAGGCAGGCACTTAGCAATTCGTGTTCAACCCAACGATTGTTTGACGTGTGCTTACAAATACAGTACCACAAATAACACTTTGCGGAATAAAATAAGAAAGTGGATAGACGAGCATAACATTCTAAAGAAATGATTGGATTATTTATTTTACAAAAAAGTAGCTTACAAAAAAAGAAGCAAAATACATCATTAATTGCTCTAGCAGGTTCCTGTTTCTGTAATTTTGCTTTTCGCTTTATGTTCTCTTTCTGTCCATTGATCCCATTTTACAAGTGGCAATGTTTCCATACAAAAACGTGTTAGCCTTACAAACACCTTCACTTATTGCCTTGCGGATTGTCGCCCCTACCATCAATGCATAACAAAAACTCTTGCCTAATAGGGACCACGTCAACTGTGGTGCTGGCGGATTTTGTTACCGGCTACCTGAGGAGACGGTCTTCAATGGGTCACGTGATCGATACCTGCCAACATGACAGTGAGCTGTGGACAGGTTTCCCACATTTTACTCAATCAATATTGGCACTGCTTGTCTTCATGGTCTGGAGATTATAGATGAGCCAAAGGCCGAGAGCAGAAGTGTGTACAGGGAACTTATGCGCGCACACACACACACACACACACACACACACACACACACACACACACACACATATATACACACACATATATACAAACATACACATGAGCTCACATACACACACACATGCACACGTGCACACACACATACACAGACACACACATATATATACAAACATACACGAGCTCACATACACACACACACACACACACACACATTCCACTCACGTACACGCATACTTACGAACGAGCACATATTCACATTCACGCACGCACTCACACACACGCACACATATACGATCAACGAACACATATCACATACACGCACTCACACAAACGCACACACATATTTACGAACACATATTCACATGCACGCAATTCTAAATACATACACACTTTTGAATTTACACTCATATAGGCGTGCACCCTGAATATTTATTCATTTATATATACATGCCTACATACTATCCACACATGTTTGTGTGCACACACACAGACAGACTCTCTTGCATGCGGAAACCATTCTTTCACTTTGACGTTAATATTCCTTTGCGCAATAAAATAATTCTGAGAAAATATCAATTCCTAATAACGGAGCAAAAATACAATTATCTCTCCTCCTACATAAATTAGCAAATCTGTACAGCAAACAAAAGCACCTGTTCTGTTTAAAAGTCGTGTAAAGGATATTATATAAAGTCAAATTACAGTAGCTTGATTCTCACACACAACACAGCTGCATTTCAAATGACACAGCAGGTTAATTTAAATTATATAAATTAGTAGCAGATAACTTTGTCTATTTCATTTGATGTGTATATCATTCTTTTCTCTGAAGTCCGACTCAGTGTGAAGGCTTGAGTTACACTACAAATGGAGTCGAAATATGTTTTAGGTATTAATCGATATCTCATTACAATAACTGAAATATCTCATTAACTTTGCAAAAAGGACACGGCATTTACAGTAAATAGGGGTTGTTTGTAACAGATTTTTATGCGAATGCACACTCAAATGTTCATGAATGTACACAAACGCACGCATTTTGAGTTAAAGTGTGAACGAAAACAGACATGATGAGAAAAATCCTTTTCAAATATCAGTGAAATCTGACAAGGTTTCCAGCCAAACCATCGCACTTCAGTCTATCAGTCTATCAGTCTATCAGTCTATCAGTCTATCAGTCTATCAGTCTATCAGGCTATCAGGCTATCAGTCTATCAGTATCAGTCTATCAGGCTATCAGTCTATCAGTCTATCAGTCTATCAGTCTATCAGTCTATCAGTCTATCAGTCTATCAGTCTATCAGTCTATCAGGCCGAAATACGTGCCGATTATAAGGGCACACTTGTTTAATTCATTGCGTGTATCCTGCGGGTCGCATGTGATGTGCAAAATAAAAATCGCTGGCTTCATTGTATCACTGACATATTAAAAAAGTATTTAATATTATTGACATGTCAGAAAATTGTACACTTAATCTTCATATAACCACATTTTTTTTCTGTTCAGAAAAGGGTTTCTTCTGGTCTTTATATCAAATTAAACCAGAAAGACTGAACATTTTAAAAGAATGTCTAACACCTCGATGGGTAGTGTGACGCCAACACTTAATGATTATGATTTTTATTAATTAATTAATCATTCATAACTAATTGCAAGTGATGATAATTTTAATCTATATTATTAATAATTCTCCAGCAGACACCACTCGTATCTCTCATTTGGCGGATATGCTGGCGCTGTAAACGTTTTCTCTCTTCCACGATATTAAGACATTTACCGTCACACAATATTCCATAGGTGGAAAAATTCCTACTTAAAGAGAAGATAAATCCGTCTTAGATTAGAGCTTCCATTCTCCCACTTTCTTCTCCAACATAAGATTATCAATATGTGTATTAAGGTTAATAAATTTAACAATAAATGTATTAAATTAACAATGAAATATGAAAACTACATATGACAAATACAATGAGAAAGATTACTTGACATCGATATTTCCATGAAATGACTGTCGCCTAATTTCTATACTACACCATCTTATATCCTGAAATACAATTCAACAATTAGTGTCAATACAAATCACTGGATAGTCATTATCAGAGAACAGAAATGGAATTATTAGAGAAAAGCGATAATAGTTTAGACATAAACTATTCAATTTATGAACTGCTATGACCTGGTAGATTTGTGTAATTGTAAAGATTCACTACACTCTGTTAATCTATGGTGGCAAAGTATGCTGACTACACTGTAAAATTTCTGATACAAGGAAGTTACTGGAAATTGCTACATTGTTGTTCTGCTGTGAGGGATCTAAATTGGTGAAGGAGCGCCCAGATTAGTCTCAGCAGCTCATGGAGTATTCAATGGTTTGCTAGAGGAACCCACAAAAACTGACAGCTCTATTATGAACAATAAACTTGTGGCGTTGTTATAAAAGAATATTGCTGCATAATCTAGAACAAACTATTATCACTTTTTTCTCTACAACTCCATTTCTGTTCTCTGATAAGAATTACCGTGTGATTTATATTAACACAATCTACTGACTTTATGTGTTACGATATAAGACTGTATAAGCTTTGAAATTATTCAAACATGGTTTCATAGAAATAATGATGTCAAGTAAATTTTTCACTGTATTTGTTATATGTATATTTGATTGATGACTTAATAAAATTATATCTAAATTTATTGATCTTCTTACACATATTGATAACCATATTTGGAGAGATAGTGGATGGATGGTGCCTAGCTAAATTTTAATTAAAGACGGATTTATCTTCTCCTTTGGGTAGAAGTTTTCCACCTACGGAAATATTGAGTGACGGTAAAGTTTGTCTTTAATGTTGTGGAAGAGAGAAAATGTTTACAGCGCCCGCATTTCTGCCAAGTGAGAGAGACTTCTGGTTTCTTCTGGAGAATTATTAATAACATAAATTAAGATTATTATCACTTGTAATAATTTGTGGATGATTAATAATTATAATAATCATAACCAATAACTATTGTGACGTTGTGTCACAGAATCATTTGAGATTTTCATGACTTTTGTTTTGTGTTTCATTTTTAGTGAATGATCCTGTGCAAATGCTATGAGTGTTTCAGGTTACAAACCTACGTCTTTGAACTAATTATCTGTTGAATATTTTTTGTTGATGTTTCATCAGGTTGTTGCAAACACTGAATGGAGAAGATTTCGGCTCCTTGTATTTGCCAATGCTTGTCTCGTCTTCTTCCATGCTTCCTTGTCTGTGGGGTTATTATAATCCACCCATCCTTATTGTTCTAGCAGTGGCTTGTTGTTATTTTAGATGTAGTCCACAAGGATGATAAATTCTCAATGACATTTTTGATTTTCTTGAGTTCTCTGCCTCTCAGTTTTTTTTAGATACACAGAGCCTGTCTACGTCTGCTTTTGTGTATAAGATATTGTGTATTGTGAGTTTTCTTGTTTTTCTGTCCAGTTCATTTATTTCATTTGTTGTCCAATCTGTGATACCTCCACGTTAGCTAATGACGCTATTGCATTAAGGGTCATTTTGTAGTTTGTTAGTCCCATTTAGCTTGGACTTCAGGACTTATCTAACCCGTTTTTCATTCTCCCTATTGACTATGGATTTACTTCATTCTACATATTTCTTGATATTCTTGTGTCTCCATTTATTTGTACCCCTTTCCTCGTCTTTTATTTTTGTTGAATTGTCGGCCTTCTATTGTCAAGATCCTTCTTTTCTGAAGGTCAATTCTACCACATTTCTCAAGGCCGAATAATAATATCACGTTGATGGAGTTTGAGCCAGGGTTCGTGAACTGATCTTCTATATTCTCTTACTGTGGATTGGCTTGATACTAAGAGGCCTTTGTTTGTATGTTTCCCTCTCTTGTCCTTCTCCTCTGAGTTCTAGCGAGCATTCCAGAGACCTAGAACACCCTGAAACATGGTTGTCCAGCGTAGACCTTATTAACCTGGACAATGGCAGACCCTGTACAGAATCATTGTTTGCATTCTCTCTATCACAGGGTGGGCATTGGTGTAGTTTGGAGGGAGCCACTTTTCCCTCCCTTAAAAATCCAGAGATGGGATTTGAAGATGTCACCCAACAATGATGTGAACACAGGTAATTAGATTTACTTTCTGGATCATTATGTTTTCCACTATCCACTGGTCTATCGAGAAAAAAATTATTATTAGTAGTATTGTTATTATCCATTTTTTCACGACTTCTGCGCCAGAGCGAGCGACATGCTGGACCGGAAGTTACACAAGTAGCTCGAAACAAAGTCTAATTAGAGTGTCAGGGTTTCAAGCTAGAAACACATATAAAGTTTATAAAGTAAAGATTATAAAGTAAGGATTTCTAAAGTAATATTATAAAGTAAAGATTTCTAAAGTAATATTATAAAGTAAAGATTTCTAAAGTAATATTATAAAGTAAGGATTTCTAAAGTAATATTATAAAGTAAGGATTTCTAAAGTAATATTATAAAGTAAGGATTTCTAAAGTAATATTATAAAGTAAGGATTTCTAGAGTAATATTATAAAGTAAGGATTTCTAGAGTAATATTATAAAGTAAGGATTTCTAAAGTAATATTATAAAGTAAGGATTTCTAAAGTAATATTATAAAGATTTCTAAAGTAATATTATAAAGTAAAGATTTCTAAAGTAATATTATAAAGTAAAGATTATACAGTAAGGATTTCTAAAGTAATATTATAAAGTAAAGATTATACAGTAAGGATTTCTAAAGTAATATTATAAAGTAAGGATTTCTAAAGTTATATTATAAAGTAAAGATTTCTAAAGTAATATTATAAAGTAAAGATTATAAAGTTTATAAAGATTTAAAGTATTAAAGTTGAAACTTTTATTACTACCTAATTGTATTTATTATATTTAAAATGCTATTATGAATTAAGATAATCTTATCTTTAATTAAATTAATAAAGAAATGAGAATGTGTGTGGATACGTCACAATTATTATACTTTAATAACAACTGGCAGGACGATTGTATTACATATATGTCATAAACCACGATTATAATACTTTATTAACAACTGGCAGGACGATTGTGTTCCATATATGTCATAAACCACGATTATAATACTTTATTAACAACTGGCAGGACGATTGTGTTACATATATGTCAGAAAGGCATTAATGTTTCGTTCAGTTTGATTTGTCTGCATGTAAAATGATACAAGTCAATTTTGAGTTTATTGTTCAAGCTACCTAGTCTCAAGGACAGTATCTTCATCCGATATGATTCTACCGGATCTCTCAACCCCTACCCCCCAGTTGTGTTTGTCTAACAGAATGATGAGGATCACGAACAGTACTCAACGTCTACATAGTTTTTCCTCTTTCATTTATCATCAGCTTACACTAATTATGAATGTTAGGTTAATTCGTCCGACTTACGCTAAGTATGAACATTAGGTTAATTCGTCCGACTTACGCTAAGAATGAACGTTAAGTTAAGTCGTCCGACTTACGCTAAGCATGAACGTTAGGTTAATTCGTCCGACTTATGTTAAGTATGAACGTTAAGTTAACTCGTCTGGCTTATGGCGGTATGAAGGCCGGACAATCTTGTCCGACATGTACTACGTAAACACAACAAACCACGTTTGCAATGTACTACCGTGTACACCACAAATCCGAACTGCGTTCTGCGTGAGCGCTGGACAGTTGTGCTGATTTTGTGTAGCATCGTGACTTATTTATAGCTGGATGCAAAAGTTAAGGGAAGCAAGGTTTCAATTTCTGACCATAGCAGTTATCTCTATTGGCCGTTTACTTTGCTTAATCAGCTCTTTATCTTAGTTATTCATTTCACATTTCATTATGTCCTTCACGGTAAACTGCAGTCAATATGTAAAAGTACCGAATCACCTAGTAATGCCTATGACACATGTCTGTCTGTCTGTCTATCAGTCTGAATTTTTATGTGAACTCGCAACTTGTGGCTATCTGTTTTCTGATTCGCCGACATCCTGAGTGGACATGAGTACTGATTATATTGCTAATGAACAGGTCTCCATAGCAACCATTTTATTCGCCAACATTATTTCTCATTTATAATTTATTTTAAATATATTTTTCAAATCACGTCATTTTAAAATCCTTGTAACTTTCGTTTCTATATTCAGAATTAATTAGGTCCTTCTCCACCCCCACCCCCTCACCGTGTTAAAGTGATTCATATAAATGTGGACACTACACACATACAGTACATCCGGCTTCGTAGGAAACATGACATAACTTCAGTGTGTTATCGTCCATCAACTGGAATAATTTTGTGAATTCTATGGTCAATGTTAGACTCAATCGTTAAAGACAAAAGAGGTCATTTGAGTATTTGTCGTCCACTGATGTTTTCTATTATGAATTCGATACTCAAAGTTACATTCAATAAACAAACAGAAAAGAAGACATTTTTACTACATTGTCGTCCATGATATTTAAATAATTTTAAGAAATCTATACTCGATTTTAGGCACACAACAAACAGGAAAGAAAACAACAGCGTTTGCATATCGCCGTTGACAATTCGGTTGGTTTTGCGACACCAAAACTTTAAAAAAAATAATTAAAACAATTTTAAATATAATACGTAGTAATAGTATATATACTGTTAAGTTTTGCTCGAAAATACAAAGCATAAAAGGAGTAATTAAATTATAAAATGTATTCACGGAAATGTTTAAGGCATCCCAATCAAGAACGACATATAATGTATTGATCAGTCATTTCTTTAGACTTGGAGATTTACACGGGTAGTCGGCTAGGCTTAATCGGACAAAAGTCACACCTTTGCTTTTTCACTCCATAGCACTCTCTTTCAGAAGTGAAATCCCTCTCTCCCGTCCTCTCCCGTCTTATCCCCACCCTCTCTGTAAGTTCCCGTACCCTTTAGGTCATCTGTGAAATTAGCAAAGGTGAGAAGTAAACATGAAACCGAGATATAAGTGGGGTTTTCTTTCGTTTGAAGTCACCTGTCAGTCAACACCATTTAGTATGGAGATTGGAGCCAATGCGTCCATTTGTAGGTCTGAGAGTGCACACGGTGCAAGATAACGCCTTTGGGCTAGATTATTGACTGTGGCGTGACAGAAGTATTGGGCACGAAAATGGCTCGCTTCTGAAGGCAAAGCCCATGTATGACCTTCAGCAATGTCAGCTAAGTAAGTAATAGTTTTTGTGCGAACGCTTTCCCATGTTGCAGCCTGCATTCATGCTAGCTGAAAAGGAAGCCGTTGTCATTGGAACGTTTTTCCTTGTATGTTGCGCCTTACTCTTCGTTAAAGTAGGAAATAGGTTTCGTCTGAACGAGCCCTCATTTATAGCTTGCACTTGTAGATGAGAGGAAAATAGTCTGAACACGAAAATTTCGTTAGCTACTAATACCGTTTTCGCATGTACTATGTTCTAGTATCTATTGATAGGTGTTTGCTTTCAGAAAGTAAGTATTCTGCTTCCAACACACACACATACACACACACACACACACACACACACACACACACACACACACACACACACACACAAGTAAATCACACGTACGCTAAACAGGTGCTTATATTTATGCATGTGTGTATGTGTGGTTGTATGTGTGTGCGTGGTTTAGTGATTAAAACAGTTATTAGAGAACAAACTTCTTTTCTCTCATTCAATGAATTCACTGTCACATACTCGGTCACCCATACACGTTAACATAGGTCAAGGTCGGGTCACGTTGACAATTTAACAATTTATATAACAATTAAGTTTAGAAATAGTGATAGGCAAATTTACTTCGCCACACAAAGAAGTAATGGTTCAAGTACATAAGCATTTTCTAATTCAAATCATAGATCAATAGCAAACAGCAGCCTCTCATGACTGGACGTCTGCCTTACCACATCAGCAAGTTCTAGCACATTCTCCATCTAAGTTGTTTACTCAAAAAATATCATCATAAGAGGTACCTAAGATCGGGTCACATTAACATTGGCAACAAAGATATAATTATTTAGTTTAGAAATAGGGATAGTCAAATTTATTTCGCCACAGATTCCGAATGCAAACTCTGCAAAAGCATAGAGGGAGCAAGAAAATATATACTCTCTGTACGTCAGTTTCTGACTGGAACAGAATACATCAAGATACTCAAAAAGTGCAAAAGGCATACATAGACAGTCTGTGAGAACGTTGGAGCAAAACCTCCTAGAAAAAGCACAGGCGCAGCAACCTCAAGCAGTCTCCAAGACAGAAGCAATCAAATCACCGGGACATAAGAAGTCCAAATACTGCAGGACTTCAAAATAACAACAGATCGAGTGATTCCTGTTCTAAATTAGTCTAACAGAACGACAGGAATTATCGAGGTCACTGTTCCAAGTGAGAGAAACATAAAATATAAAAAAGAAGAGAAACAAAAGAAAAATCGCAGGATCTCAAATTCAAAATCATGGGACCGGAATGCAGAATGTAAAAGCAGAGCTGATACCTGTAGTGATAGGAGTCTTGGAGGAACATAATATCTAAACATAACCTCTGACATGTGTGGCCATTCTGACAACAGAGTTCATAATATGTATTGTTTAACAGATCACATACTAAGTACAAGACATGTGTGTTTGGCAATACTGACAACAGAGTTCATAATATATATTGTTTAACAGATCACATACTAAGTACATGTGTGTGGCCATTCTGACAACAGAGTTCATAGTGTGTTTTGTTTATCAGATCACATACTGACTACAAGACAGGTAAGTGGTCACACTGTGAATACAATTCATAGAATGCATCGTTTCTTTCAAAAGTGGCCTGAGTGATAGGTCGCCTGCATTTCATATAGCGAACATATGTAGTCACAATTACTTTATTATTCAACAAGTTTTGCAATGATTCAGTACTTGTCTTACCAATAAGTCATTCTTAAACAATTGTTTTTAGGGGCTCTATTAAAATTAAAACAGTTATAATACAGCGATGCAAACATGCAAAAACGCACACATGACCAACGAAGGCAAATAAACATGAAACAAACATATTCATACATGACCAACGAAGGCAAATAAACATGAAAATTACAAACATAGGCCGGTCTACTCAAATCGAAGTTATGTTTGATAGTTTGATAATTTTGAGGGACTAGTTTGCGAATGTTAAGACCGCTTTGCGTTGGTTTGCATTACGCTTTCTTTTGGTGACCTTGTGGTCCTGTTTTGTGGAGAACTGCATTGCAAATGTTGGGGTATTTTGGTGACTGTGTGGTCCTGTTTTATGGAGAACTGTATTGCAAATGTTGGGGTATTTTGGTGACTGTGTGGTCCTGTTTTGTGGAGAACTGTATTGCAAATGTTGGGGTATTTTGGTGACTGTGTGGTCCTGTTTTGTGGAGAACTGTTTTGCAAATGTTGGGGTATTTTGGTGACTGTGTGGTCCTGTTTTGTGGAGAACTGTATTGCAAATGTTGGGGTATTTGTGGCGTTCGAACGACAAACGATTCATCAGGAAAGGTCAGACGAAGGATTTTTGCAATTATCCGTTTTCCTCTTAAGGTCGGTCTAATCTATTATTGCCAGGATCAGTGCCTTGTCAGCGGTAATCTCTGTAGGACAGTCCTTATATACTTTCGCCATAAAGGGACAAGCAGAAGTGCCGACGGTAGGACAAAGGCCCTTCTCTCAATCTTTATTATTCAGAATGAAAACAAAACATGTGATCTTTTACTACTGCTTAGCTTCGTGGTCTGGGTTTATTGTCTAGTCTGAGGAATAGAACGATAACTCGGTTTTATTGTGATAAGCAGGCCTCGCATGAGAAGTCAGAGAGAGAGAGAGAGAGAGAGAGAGAGAGAGAGAGAGAGTAGGCCGCTGGTTACTGCCCCTGAAAACCACCCCTAGAAAATGTATCCACCCTCATACTCTCATGACTCAAGCTGCTAAATTATCTCCTTTTCATAACAGGATAACATGGGTCTCTCTCGGCGCTTACGCTCATCTGTGAAATCAACGAGATTTGGAAGCGAATATGAAACCCAGATCAAGCAATCACTTCCACCATGCGCGCAAGTTCCGTCAGTTGAGCTTTCTCAAATTCTGTCAAGCTGTGCTCTCTAGCTCTGTCATGCTGTCCTCTCTGGTTCTGTCATGTTGAGTTCCCTCAAGTTATGTCACGCTGTCCCCTCTAGTTCTGTCAAGCTGTCTTTTCTAGTTCTGTCACGTTGAGTTCCCTCAAGTTCTGTCACGATGCCCCCTCTAGTTCTGTCATCTGTCACGCTCAGTTCTCTCAAGTTCTGTCACTATTTATTTCCTCGTTAACGCGTCACAAACATTGCAATTGTTGTATCAGATGGGGGAGTGGGTGTATGTGTGTTGTCTTCAGTTACGTAGACTTTGACATGGGAATTATATGGCTTTGTCTTGTACAGGCGTGGTGTTTGTTTGTTTTGTTATTGATACGCATACATACAGTCAACTTGTAAATTGATCTTCTACTCAAATTAATCAAAACGTTTAAGATTCACTGCATTTCCTTTCAAGGGTCAAATGTATTGTTCTTCAAAACAATTGAAAACCAATTTGCACAATAGACTAAAATAAGTATACAAGTGATCGAGTTAGCAATTACATAAAAGCAAAAGCATAAAAACACTGACATCTAAACAGCTAATAATGGAGGAAAGGTGTGTGTGGGGGGGAGAGACTCAGGGTCGCTAAACTAAGTTCAAAGGGTATTATTTCCCAGTAGCTTTCACTTCATGTTTTATTGTAATTAACTTTATTTGCTAATGTTCCCTTGAGAGTCAGTATGCTTAAGAGTATGTGTGCGTGCATTTGTGTGTTGCTTGCGTTCGTTTGTTTGTTCATCAGCTTTATAAATTCAAGATGCAAGTTGTTGTGAAGTCGAAATCTATTGCCACATTCTCACTGGTTGAAGACGTGTCTAAAGAACTTGGCACAGAGTCAAGAACTCCACCGATATACAGCATAACGCTGGGCACTTTATTTGATTGAAATTTTCGGTGCAGAGTGGAAAACGAGGGGTAATCATTAGCAGAACACTTCAGATCTTTCTTGATGGAAGCGCCACCTGGGACCCATCGTCCTGACCTAATGTTCAAAGAAGGAAACGTTCACACAGGGCAGTTCTTATCAAGATCTATCAAAGCGAAGACGTCAACATGCAGGTAATTGAATCTGAAGTGCCATTTAAGCAATGTTACAGTATTAATGTCAGCTCAGCTACTCTCGCTTGTCCTCTCAAAAGACATCCTGACTTTTATTGCTTATCAAACTATCCTTAAAGAGAGAAAACCCTCTCCCCCCCCCCCCTCTCTCCACCCTAACCATCTTATATATTTATTCATCTTTTTATCTAAGTGTTATAAAGGGGTAAGGTGGATGCTATGAAATTGCCTTGACACTTTCCACTGACTGGAGCATGTGGCAATGTTCAGTTTTTGCATGAATATATAGACAGTTTGGAATGGTAATCCACTGACTGGAGCATGACGTAGTGCTCATTTTGTTTTAGCACCGATATAAAGATACAGTTCGGAATCCATTGACTGGAGTATGACATAGTACTATTCTTTTTAGCACCGATATAAAGATACAGTTCGGAATCCATTGACTGGAGTATGACATAGTACTATTCTTTTTAGCACCGATATAAAGATACAGTTCGGAATCCATTGACTGGAGTATGACATAGTACTATTCTTTTTAGCACGGATATAAGGATACAGTTCGGAATCCATCGACTAGAGCATGACATAATGCTATTCTTCTAGCATAGTTATATACTATATAGATACAGTTCGGAATCCATTGATTGTAGCATGACAGTGCTATTCTTTTAAGCACTTTATATGGATACAGTTTGGAATGGTAATTCACTTACTTCTGCAAGACATAGTGTTAGTGTAGTAACACTGACTTCTACACGACATAATGTTAATGTAGTAACACTGACTTCTACACGACATAGTGTTAATGTAGTAACACTGACTTCTACACGACATAATGCTAATGTAGTAACACTGTCTTTAACAAGAAATGGTGTTCGTGTAATAACACTGACTTCAACACGACATAATAGTAATGTAGTAAACATGAAATAGGTAACCACGATGCTAATATCGAAGTTAAAAGAGTGTCAGACGTGACGTAAAATGTTCTGGCGAAGTGGGCTCTCTCTCTTTTATTACTGGCATCAATAATTCTGGCAAAGTGCTTTCTGTCTTTGATATTACTAACGTCAATAGTTCTGGCAAAGTGTTTTCTATCTTTGCTATTTCTGACGTCAATAATTCTGTCAAATCGCTTTCTATCTCTCTTATTACTGACGTCAATAATGCTTTTTCTCTCTATTATTACTAATGTCAATAATTCTGGCAAAATGTATCTCTGGTATTACCTACTGGTCAAATCTCCCAGAGGAGTGCTTTATGTTTATGATATTTCTGATGTCAAAAATTCTGGCAAAGTGTTCTCTATCTCTGCTATTGCTGAAGCTCAATGGCAAAGTGTTCTCTATCTATGCTATTGCTGACGTCAAAAGCTCAATGACACAGATCGTAAGCATATAGGTCAGCGCTATACGACTACATTAAAACAAATTATTAGAATTGCTGGGCGGCTTTCGACATGATTGATTCTGAGGTAACTACTATTTTATTATTCAAATTTTCAGTCCTTAAAGAATTTTTAATGATTATCTTCTTATTTATCTGCTGTTTTAGGTCTCAACTATATCCATATTGTCAGTTTGGAATTCTGTATTTTACGGTTCAGTTGGCAAGGTATAGCTGTGCCTCCAGTTGCTTAATTTGTATCCTATGAATCTGTCAATACAAATTTCTCGTTTTCTACATGTCAAGTGAATGTTTCAAGATTCAGAATTATAGATCTGTAACTGTATACGATACTAACAGTGTGCAATTTCAGTTTAAGAAGGAAAAAACCAAAACACTCCACTTGTAATTCTATTTCATTCACCATTTACATATTGTATTAAATAAGCAATTTAGCAATTACCGACTAACTAGGAACTCTTATGTAACAACATTTTATGAATAAAGGTTAATATGCTTTGAGTTAATACAGTTACGTAACCTAAATAAAGTTTGCACGCAGAAAAATGGGACTACGGCAATAATATGTTGCCTGCTTGTGTACTCTCATAGGTCCTTTTGGCCTATTTGACGTCATCATATAATCTGTTGTCTACTTGTGTACTCTCATAAGTCCTTTTGGCCTATTTGACGTCGTCATATGATCTGTTGCCTGCTTGTGTACTCTCATAGGTCCTTTTGGCCTATTTGACGTCATCATATAATCTGTTGTCTACTTGTGTACTCTCATAAGTCCTTTTGGCCTATTTGACGTCATCATATAATCTGTTGTCTACTTGTGTACTCTCATAAGTCCTTTTGGCCTATTTGACGTCATAATATAATCATTGTCTGCTTGTGTACTCTCATAAGTCCTTTTGGCCTATTTGACGTCATAATATAATCATTGTCTGCTTGTGTACTCTCATAAGTCCTTTTGGCCTATTTGACGTCATCATATAATAGTGCACCGATTTACCTTGCGTCCTTGGAAAGATATGCTCAAATGATAAATGGACAAGCTAAACATATATGGGCAATTCTTTTTTTATAAATTAATTTGCCTGCAGGCTCGTATTTCGTTTAGCCAAAATATCTTCCAGATTATCTCCCCCGAGTTAAGTTGTGCTTGAGTAAGTTGCCTTATTATCGAAGTATTATAAGCACGCGTGTGTGATTAGCGGTTGTGGACCTTTGTCGCGCATCTTCGCATCTCTGGTTCTAGGCCTCATCATACCGGCACCGATAATTCTGTACGAGAACTCATGCACCTGCATATCGAGGCAGATAATTATACACCCGCACTCACATACATATAAATATGCAGTTTACTCTCTTGACCGACGCGAACATGAGTGATGGAAGCCTCCGAGGTTTACATAGGAAGAAAGTTGGTTTTAGTTACAGAATTTAAAATTTTGCTTAAACAGTTCGGTCCGTCTGGTCAGCAATAAAGGAAATGCCTTTGTATAAATAAGCCTGTCAGCCGTCCTGTGGCGTGCGTATGTGTGAGTGTGTATGTGTCTATATTTTTGCAGATTCATTGTCTCTCTCCATTCTTGTTTCTCTCTGTCTGTCTATCTCACATTCGTGAATATATATTATGAAACTATTATGAAACATTCTATATGCATTTAAAAATTAACTGTGTTAGATAGATAAATAGATAGATAGATATCTGTCTGTATATCTGTCTGTCCGTCTGTTTGTCTATCTATCCATCCATCCATCGACCCATACATACATCCATCAATCCATTCATTATTCTATCTATCTATCTATCTATGAAACTATTATGAAAAACTCTATATGCATTTAAAAATTAACTGTGTTATCTATCTATCTATTTATCTATCTATCTGTCTGTATATCTGTCTGTCCGTCTGTCTGTCTGTCCGTCTGTCTGTCTATCCATCCATCCATCGACCCATACATACATCCATCAATCTATTCATTAATCCATCAATCCATTCATTATTCCATCTATCTATCTATCTATCTGTCTGTCTATCTATCTATATGTATGTACATGTGTGTGTGTGTGTGTTCATAGAAATGAAAGTCACGATGTTTTCGAGACACCGATACATATGTAGTAAATGTTTTACAGGAACTCATTTCATGGGTGACGACTCTTTAACAACTGGTAACGGATGATATGATGTATACCCCTTTGCGAATTAGGCATAAACACCTTTAACTCATATGCTAGACAATATCTATCAAAATGAATGCACACATACATAATTACGAAATGTGCCTACAACACTAGCAGCCACCCACAGTACTTGGACACATTCCGGACACAAATGCGGACACACAGTCCTCACATTTGAAATGTTTGTATCTCTCTCATCTCAGACGCATCGCTGGCTTTGCTAATCGCAGAAACTACAAAGTTCGGCGCTCCTGACGGTTTAGTCTTGATCGATCACTGTCAGGTCCAGATTAGTCGTGCTGATTAACACGATGTTAGCAGAGTCCACGGACAACTGCGTTGCCGAGGGCTAACCGATAGAGCAACTTTAATGGCGGTATATTTTGAGCGCTACCTGAGTGCGTTACATATCTGGCACTAAGCTGCTGCGTTGTGTAACGTGAAGCGGATTCGAATGTGGGCACGCTTGCCGTGTTTGTACGGTTTGGCCGCAAAGATTACTGAGACGAGAACGGGTGGGACTCTATATTAGTCTTGAATTATATTAGTTGTAATATAATATAAGTGGCAAAAATAATAATGAATTAGCACGTGTAATTAGTTGCTGCCCACGCTTGATGTTAGGTCAAACACGGCAATAAGAATGAGATACTTGTCATCTAGACATTGAGGACACAAGTTAACTTCCTTAGATACTCTAAATAGGCATTTGGTCTGCTCGGTTCTGTGTTGAGAGGCATTCTGTTAATCAGCAGATTTTCATTCAAACAATTGAGAACTGTAAATGAAAGTTCAGTTGTTACTGCAGACATTCAAACAATATGCACTACTGTGAAGGAGACTTCAGTTGGTTACATACTGCAGTCATTCAAGCAATATTCACTACTGTAAAAGAGAGTTCAGTTGGTTACATACTGCAGTCATTCAAGCAATATTCACTACTGTAAAGGAGAGATCTGTTGGTTACATACTGCAGTCATTCAAGCAATATTCAGTACTGTAAAAGAGAGTTCAGTTGGTTACATACTGCAGTCATTCAAGCAATATTCACTAATGTAAAAGAAAGTACAGTAGGTTACATACTGCAGACATTCAAGCAATATTACAGTATAGACAGCCTTAAACAGTTCCACACTGTAGATATTGTAATAGGCAATTAAAAGTTAATCATGGTAGAAGACCTTAAAGCACTTAAACACTCCAAAGGGACATTCAAACAATTTAACACTGAAACACAATACAGACATTCGTTCAATTAAATCATCCATAAATGCATTAAATATTTTAACACTGAATTACAGTATACAAGCATTCGTGCAATTAAAACATTCAAAAATGCATTAAACATTTTAACACTGAATTACAGTATACAAGCATTCATGCGGTTAAAACATTCAAAAATGCATTAAACAGTTTAACAATGAATTACAGTATACAAGCATTCATGCGGTTAAAACATTCAAAAAAGTCATTAAACAGTTTAACACAAAATTACAATAAACAGGCAATCATTTAGTTAAACATTCACAAAGGCATTAAATAGTTTAACACAGAATTACAATATACAGTTAAACAATCTAAAAGGCATTAAACAGTTTAACATTGAAACGCAATATAGAGGCATTCGTGCAGTTAAGCATCCAACAAAAGCATTAAGTAATTTAGCTCTGTAGACAAGTTTTCAAGCAATTCAACACGGTGCACAGACACTAAATCAATTGAACTCAATTAGGACAGACAGTTAAGCATTCCAACACTGCAGACAATTCAACACAGTCCACAGACCTTGTCAGTTAAAGTCATTACAGACGGGCAATTACGCACTCTCAAAAACTGCAGACAGGCATTCACCCATGCAATGAAATAAACATTAAAGTCTGATTTTTAAACCCTTTAACACTGCATAAAGTCATTTAAACAATCTCACAATGTAATACTCAAAATACAGGCATCCAGTCAGTCTCACATGACAAATTCTAGTCCAAAGCAAAAAACACAGAACTCAAACCTTAAGATGTAGAACCCGCTCTGAAACAATAAGTCATTTATATGAGCGACAGTTCTATTTTTCGCCGACCCGTTCCTGTGGCAACAGACAATAAGGCGTCCTATTTAAAATTGACCTTTTATTTAAATTTTCACAATTAAAGATAAAATATAGTTCTAACCATGCACATACGTGTTAAAATTAAAGCAAAATATGTTACACACAGGTGGGTTAAAACGATCACATACATGAAAATTTAGTCGACTCTTTAGAGGAGATAACTAACATTTTACAATTGTCAATTTAGCCAACTCTTTAAAGAAGATAAAATAGCATTTTACAATTGTCAATTTAGTCGACTCTTTATAGGAGATAAATAGCATTTTACAATTGCCAATTTAGTCGACTCTTTAGAGAAGATAAATAGCATTTTACAATTGTCAATTTAGCCGACTCTTTAGAGGAGATAAATAGCATTTTACAATTGTCAATTTAATCGACTCTTTAGAGGAGATAAATAGCATTTTACAATTGTCAATTTAGTCAACTCTTTAGAGGAGATAAATAGCATTTTACAATTGTCAATTTAGTCGACTCTTTAGAGAAGATAAATAGCATTTTACAATTGTCAATTTAGTCAACTCTTTAGAGGAGATAAATAGCATTTTACAATTGTCAATTTAATCGACTCTTTAGGGGAGATAAATAGCATTTTACAATTGTCAATTTAGGCAACTCTTTAGAGGAGATAAATAGAATTTTACAATTGTCAATTTAGGCAACTCTTTAGAGGATATAAATAGCATTTTACAATTGTCAATTTAATCGACTCTTTAGAGGAGATAAATAGCATTTTACAATTGTCAATTTAGGCAACTCTTTAGAGGAGATAAATAGCATTTTACAATTGTTAATTTAGCCGACTCTTTAGAGGAGATAAATAGCATTTTACAATTGTCAATTTAGTCAACTCTTTGGAGGAGATAAATAGCATTTTACAATTGTTAATTTAGCCGACACTTTAGAGGAGATAAATAGCATTTTACAATTGTCAATTTAGTCGACTCTTTAGAGGAGATAAATTGCCTTTTACAATTGTCAATTTAGTCGAGTCTTTAGAGGAGATAAATAGCATTTTACAATTGTCAATTTAATCGACTCTTTAGAGGAGATAAATAGCATTTTACAATTGTCAATTTAGTCAACTCTTTAGAGGAGATAAATAGCATTTTACAATTGTCAATTTAGTCGACTCTTTAGGGGAGATAAATAGCATTTTACAATTGTCAATTTAGTCAACTCTTTAGAGGATATAAATAGCGCTCCACAATTGTCAATTTAGAATGGAAGCAAGACGTCAGTAAGACACTGAAAGGAAAACAAGAAGTCATTTAGACCACAGTGAGATCCATTTAGGACTCTAAGTAAATAAGAAGTCATTTGGATAAGTGAAGAAGCAAGTACTCATTTAGACATTGTATGGACCGCAAGCAGTCAATTGGACAATGTAATGAATCAAAGAGTGAATTAGACACGGCGATGAAGCAAGTACTTTTTAAGCAAGCAGTCCGTCAGGCATTGTAAAGAATCAAGTAGACACATAGAAGAAAGACACATCCAAGTTGATAAATACTGTGAGAAAACGTGACAGAACGTGGCTAAAACGTTGTGACTGAATGCACGCTATAGTGTGGCCGAAATGCTGTGACTATATTTGCGGTGGCAGTTTCAAGAGGAACTGACAAATGTCATGTAGTGAGGATCTTAATCCACCTCCACGATTTCTCGCCGTACTGGGTACAGAGGTGTCAATAAATATATATTAATATCTTTTGATAAACAGTTATATCCCTATGGATAACTATTGTTATTGATAATCTCAGTCCATATTTTACCAATCATCCTCTCTGTAAACAGAAAGAGCAACTTAATCTTGTAAACATCTGCAAATTTTACAATTACACAAATCGTGAAGATACACTATATATTATTCATTCATACTCTAAAGGTGCTGATACAAATAGCTAGGTTTACGTATTAAGTGGCCTCTGATCGCGTTATACTGATACAAATGGTGTATTTCGCATGTTCGGATTTACTTACGTGGCCCAGTTCAAGCAATACCTATACAATGATTCGTCTTTATTTTCCAAGGTTTACAATCATTAATGAGAGGACTGTCTATCCAGCCATTGAAGTCCAAAAAGCAAATTAAATTATATAACAAGTTTTCTCTCCCTGCGGACACTAACATTTCAAAATATGTTGTCAATATTAATTTAAAAATTAACGTAACGGATGTATGATGGTATGTTGGTAGGCAACTCTTTGAAAACAGAATTTGTCAGCTAATCATCTTTCTTATCTCATTTCAACCAGAACTGTAAACAATGGTAATATTTGATAATGATGATGACGATGATGGTGGTGATGATGACGATGATTATGACGACGATTGTGGTGGTGATGATGATGGTGGTGGTGAATTGTTTCCATTTGGTGTCTCACTTTCAATTTATATCTTACGTCCATGGATGATGACTTCCGTCTGAGACGGCGAGACTTAAAGACGGCTCAACACTATTTCTGTAACAAGAACGATTACTCATATCTCCATGATAATATTTGCTTGAAGATATGCATCAGATGTGCAAAAATCAATTACCTACGATTTTTTTCCTATCAAATGCAGTTGAGAGTTGTCTCATCTTGACGTCAGGCAATTTCGATCGCATGCCAAGCTGGCTGTCAGAATCTTCACTTTGGTGATGTTCCTTTAAAGTTCGATTTTTTTGTTTGTAACAAAAGCTCAATGTCCATCCACTCCACATACGCCGGACTTTCGCCGCACTGACATCGTGCATTGCCAGACAGGCAAATATCTTTCTAGCACTAGATTTCTTTTAGAGATAGGAATCAAAATCATTTGCAATGACAATTAATTATATTATTAAGACATGGTTATGTCATTACAATATTAGAAGCATGAGAAGCATTAGTGAATGGTTCCTGGAAGTTGATTCAAGAGAATCTAACAGCCAACCGTACAATCGAACTCTGGCCCGGACAGATACGTTGTGCTTACATTAGATCGAGAGGAAATTAAGTACATTTCCGCGGATTGCAAATGTCTGCGATTTACACAGCGGAAACTAAATATATTTCTTTGGGTCGCAAATGTCTGCGTTTAGCACAAAACTCGAGCAAACACGAACGTCAACTCTGCAATTAATTTCTGTTCTGTGACAAAGTAAACTTAATTAACTTAAGCAGGGAATGCAACTCTCTCTCCCTCCCTCCCTCTCTCTCTCTCTCTCTCTCACTCACGCACGCACGCATGCACACTCTCACAGATCTTGCTTAAACTCGCCTTGTGAATTCTGTATGAATGTATTCAATAACAAAATAATAGTTCATTAATTTAATGGAATTCCGTTGGCACAAACCGTTTGAAAGCCTTCCAGTGGCGGTTATAGTTAGGCCTTTTTCATACCAACTAACTGCGTTTGAGTTAATGTTCTCCATGATTAGCCAACAAATGGTAAACACGTGACATCAAACGATTTGTATTAGATGTTAGAGTTCGTTGTGAGATCTTTTTTTTCAAGATGTATACATAGCCCCAACAGAGCGTTACATACACTATAGGGCCCTACATAGCCCCAATAGAGCGTTACACACACTATAGAGCCCTACATAGCCCAATAGATTATTACATACACTATAGACAATACATAGCCCCAATAGAGCCTAACAGAGCCCTACATAGCCCCTATAGAGCCCTAAAGAGTCCCTATAGAGCAGTACATAGCCCATATAGAGCCCTACATAGCCCCTAAAGAGCTACTGTCTAGTATGCAAAGTCCTCGTCTTAACTCCTACTAGTCCGTAAGCTAAAGATTCAGTAAACAAATCGAGTCGTCCAAAGGAATTTATTACAACGCTCAAAGTGTACATACACGAATTTCTAACGTTCAGTCTTAGGTGGTAAAGTGTCAATCAAACATGATAAAAATGAAATCGTTCTTTTAGTTCAAAAAAGGATTTCTACTATATCATCTTCGTCTTTGTCATCATCAACGCCATTAACACCATCTTCACCATTATTATTATCATGTGTGCGTGTGTGTGTATCGGTGTGTGTGTGTGTGTGTGTGTGTGTGTGTGTGTGTGTGTGTGTGTGTGTGTGTGTGTGTGTGTGTGTGTAAAAGAGAGAAAGAGACAGCTATTTCAGAAACAAAAAGATAGACGAAGGGCGATAAGACTAACATAAAGCAAGATAAGATGGGCAGATTTAAGAAGGGTCAAGGAGACAAACAACGATACAAATACTAGATTACTGTACAGTTTTCATGCCATATAGTAACATGGCATACAAACTTACTTTAAGAAATCATTAATGATATCAACACAGTATACATAATTACTTTAAGAATATTTTTCATGACCACAAGAACATAACAAAGATCTTAGGCAGTTGTAGGCTTTACAGTTGTAGTAGACGGTTTGTATGATTTAAGTACAGTGGAACCTGTATGCTTTACTATAATGGGTTTAAAAGACTCATTACAACACACACACAATATACAATTAGACGTTTTACTCTATCAGTTTGAAAAGATTAAAGCGACATACACAAAATATACAATTACAGGTTTAAAATGCGATACACAAAATATACAATTACAAGTTTAAAATGCGACACACAAAAAAAACTATACAATCAGATGTTTTACTACTAGAGGCTTGAAAGATTAATGAGACACAAAAAAAATCAATGTAATTATGTTTGACTACAGTAGGTTTAAATGATTAATGTGACACAAAATACAATACAATTAACCGTTCTGCAACAAACGATTTTAAAAAATAATGTGATTCTAAATACAATTAGGTCTCACTAACTGCGGAATGCAGATACTGAATAACTAGGAACTACTTAAGAGGGCAGGTAGGCCATTCCAAAAGTAATTAAAATCCACAAATCTTTCCCAAAGCTATGTTTGGTCTGATTGAAACAGTTACTGCACTGATACAATCACCTGGAAAACGAGACACAAGGTTTACAGTAAAAACAGGAAACTAAAAATATAAAATTTCAATGAAAGTGTCAGTCACAGACTTTAAGACTTTAATCAGAAATGAAACTCGAGGAGACTTGATACACCAACGTCAATCGTTTAAAACTGGCAGACTTTACTATTCTAGTCAAGGTTACAAGTATAGATTAAACTTGTTTCTCGAGAGTCCATACAAATAAAACATGTGTCTCGAGAGTCCATACAAATAAAACATGTCTCGAGAGTCCATACAAATAAAACACGTGTCTCAAGAGTCCATACAAATAAAACATGTGTCTCGAGAGTCCATACAAATAAAATATGTATCGAGAGTCCATACAAATAAAACACGTGTCTCGAGAGTCCATACAAATAAAACATGTCTCGAGAGTCCATACAAATAAAACATGTCTCGAGAGTCCAAACAAATAAAACATGTCTCAGAGTCCATACAAATAAAACACGTGTCTCGAGAGTCCATACAAATAAAACATGTCTCGAGAGTCCATACAAATAAAACATGTCTCGAGAGTCCATACAAATAAAACATGTCTCGAGAGTCCATTCAAATAAAACATGTCTCGAGAGTCCATACAAATAAAACACGTGTCTCGAGAGTCCATACAAATAAAACATGTCTCGAGAGTCCATACAAATAAAACGGTGATTATTTTATTCAAGTACTACTATTAGAATCACAAATCTTTTCAGCCAGTCAGTGTGATGTGTGCCAAGAACATAAATTGATTGCTAAGCGGTTTTTTAAATTAAAATATACAACACAGCCCCCATCCCTCATCTGATGTTAAATATCTAGCCATTGTAGCATAAATGAAAATAAAAATATGAAATGATAACCCTGCAAACAAACGCCTAATATTGGGATAACGACCCGTTTACCTCAAGTGTGCCTGTTGAATAGACCATCTCCTTCACCCATTAAAGGAAGATGTTATTATTGCCGTTGTGTAATTAGGTCATTACAGATCATGCTATTTTGTAATTGGGTCATTCCAGATCATATTGCGATGAAAGGAAGTTAGTGCAGATCAGGACGTGTTATAGATCGTAACAATATTGTTCAGTGTGTTGTGCACACCAGGTTATTATTGTTTTCGTTATGTAAATCGTGTCATTATTGTTCAGGTTGGAGGGCACATCAGATCATTATTCTTTCATTGAATTGATCGTGTCATCACATATGAGGTTATATTGTAGATAGTGTCATCATAAATGATGTAAATAGTGTCGTCACACATGCGGTTGTTCTGTAAATGGTGTCATCACGGATGGGAATATTTGTAAATAGTTTTATAACAAATCAGGTTGTGCTGTATAGATCGCTTCATTACAGATCAGGTTGTGATGTATAGATCGCTTCATTACAGATCAGGTTGTGATGTATAGATCGCTTCATTACATATCAGGTTGTGATGTATAGATCGCTTCATTACAGATCAGGTTGTGCTGTATAGATCGTTTCATTACAGATCAGGTTGTGCTGTATAGATCGCTTCATTACAGATCAGGTTGTAGTGTAGAGTTGGTTAAGGGATGCATTGAGGTACGGATCATATCATTAAGAGATTTCCTTGTGGTATAATCAGTTACTTGTGAGTAATCATGTCATTATAGAGTGTGTCATGGTGTGCATCAGGTCATTATAGAATCTGTCGTGGTGTAGATCATTTCACAATAGAGTGTGTCGAAGTGTACAACACATCACAGAAGACGTGTGTCGTGGTGCAGATAAGGTCAATGCAGAACAAACTGTGATTTTTAAACAGACAAATCTGTGACAGAAAGTTACCGAAAGAAGAGATGTCACAAGTACGGAAAAAATTCGCTCGTAAACATGGGAACCCGATAAAAGGGGAGACTATTAGCAACATTAGATATAAACTATCTTTAAGTGTGGGACAACCAAGAATGGCAATACAGGAATTGACAACGATACTGGAAAATGGTACCGGTCTAAATGTTAATGACCAGTGCTCGACACAAGCTTAAGGCGAAAATCAATATCCTGTTATTGGAGAAGTTAAATCTTTCAAACCTTCAACTTATTTTACTAATTCGTCATGACCAGTCATACTGTTAAACGACATCAAGCTCTCTAACAAATATGTCACGTTTTGCGGATTCTTCTATCTCGATTTTGTGTCACGTTTTAATTGGCAGTCTTTCCCAGTGCTACAGACACATTTCCAGTTTTGTGGATGATTTTGGTCAACATCGTGTGCCATTTATTGAATTACAAACTCTAATTTCTCCTCGTGTCCAGACGTCTACAGTTTCAACGTCAGGAGAAATAGATTTTTAGCTTGATGTCCGGATTAGCAAGACGACTATATTTACAACGTCAAAAGCAAAAGAAGTATAGCTTGATGTCCGGATTAGCAAGACGTCTATATTTGCAACGTCAAAAGCAATAGAAGTTTAGCTTGATGTCCGGATTAGCAAGACGTCTATATTTGCAACGTCAAAAGCAATAGAAATTTATCTTGATGTCCGGATTAGCAAAGACGTCTATATTTGCAACGTCAGGAGAAATAGAAGTTTAGCTTGATGTCCGAATTAGCATGACGTTTATATTTGCAACGTCAAAAGCAATAGAAGTTTAGCTTGATATCCGGATTAGCATGACGTTTATATTTGCAACGTCAAAAGCAATAGAAGTTTAGCTTGATGTCCGGATTACCATGACGTCTATATTTGCAACGTCAAAAGCAATAGAAGTTTAGCTTGATGTCCGGATTAGCATTACGTCTATATTTGCAACGTCAAAAGCAATAGAAGTTTAGCTTGATGTCCGGATTAGCATGACGTTTATATTTGCAACGTCAAAAGCAATAGAAGTTTAGCTTGATGTCCGGATTAGCATGACGTCTACATTTGCAACGTCAAAAGCAATAGAAGTTTAACGTGATGTCCGGATTAGCAAGATGCAAGGAGAAGCAAAGAGGAATGGTTATACACAAGGGATGCAGACACTGCTAGGATTATGTTACTAATGCACTAATATTAAATTATGTTACTAATACTAAATCAAATTCTGGATTTATTCTTTATCATAAGATTGCTATATACCTGTGCCGTGTGTGTTGTGCTTAGTACAATAGTACTGACATGATTGATCGAGAGACAGACAGAGAGGAGGAGATAGATAGGTAGATAGATAGATAGTTAACTAGATAGACAAATAGATAGATAGACAGACAGACAGACAGACAGATATATATATATATAGTATGACGCTAACGCCACCTAGTTAATGGCTATTATTATAATAATTAATTAATCATCCATACCTAATTACAAGTGATGCGAATCTTAATTTCTGTTAATAATAATTCTCCAGAAGACACCATTCGTTTTTTTTTTCACTTGATGGATATGCTGCAGGCGCTGTAAACGTTTTCTCTCTTCCACAACATTAAAGACAAACGTGGGAAACATTCAAAATAATTTTCATGAATTTCCGAGACCAAACTCAGGCTACAATTTCCGTTGCATTGGCTCTCAAATGGAATTCATAGGAATCAATTTACAGCAAAACGTTTTACTGATAAGTTGACGACAACACTGGATCGACAACATAATCTAGTAGAACACAGTAGTCACTGCAGCGTGAAGTGACAGCCTAAAAAGGTTTGCTCTGCTCTGCAAAAGTCAAATTAAGGCAGCATTAAATTTCAGGCATATTTCATCTCCAAACTCTCTTAACTAACATTCTCATCTTACTAGCCCGATACACACACAGCATAAGAAATATGGCATCAATCAAAATTCACAAGATAAGGTGCAACGTAGTCAAATTAATGAACATAGAAATAACGATTCAATTACATAAGCATTCTCCGATTCAAATAATAAATCAATAGCAAACATATATGAAATATTATAAGTCCATTCATTCTTTATCAGTCATAAGCTAATGATCGCCTTTATGACCAGACTCGAGTTATGTTCAAATTCAAAGTGATTAGAATGGAGTACTTCTTCAACAAAGAAACTTTCGGTCCATCCCCATTGGATGAAATTCTTATGGGCAAGTGTGAGACTATTAGTCAGAAGAAACTACTCATCCATTTGGAAATTGTTTGGATTGCGTCAGCAATTTTCTAGCATATTTTCAGCTCCAGTTGTTTACTTCCAACTCTGACACTTACAACAAATACCATCATAAGGAGTGCCCAAGGCTGCGTCACTTTGACATTTTAACAATTTATATAACAATTAAGTCTAGAAATAGGGATAGACAAACTTACTCTGCCATAGAGTGAGAGAGAGAGAGAGAGAGAGAGAGAGAGAGAGAGAGAGCAGAATGCAAAACGGATAAAAGAAATAAAAATATCTCCTAAGAACTAACAGAAAGAAAGAATGAAAAACAGACAAGCAAAAAAGAGAAAAGATAAATTGGATAAAAGAAAACAAAGAAAGAATGAACAACAGACAAGCAAACAGAGAAAAGATAAAGTGGATAAAAAAACAAACAAAGAATGTACAACAGATAAGCAAACAGAGAAAAGATAAAGTGGATAAAAACTAAAATTAAAGAAGGAAAGTACAGAAGGCACGAAGAAAAGAAGGTAAATAAACAAGGAAATATACAAGCTAACAAATAAACAAAGATACAAGAAACTAACAAAGCAAAGAATTACGGACCAACCCTAACAGTGTGTCGCTATAAGAAAGATTTACAAATTCCTGTCCTAAAGGCACTCCATAATATAGTAAACATACATGTTTTACAGGTTATGTTGATTACTCATTGGTAATAAAATTTGTTCCAAAAAAAAATTATTTATCGTAATATTCTTTCAGCAATATGAGTTTGTGTACATTTTAGCTAGATGAGTCTCTGTAGAGGTACTCTGAATGAAAGAGAAAGTTTCCTGGATTCTACTTCACTGTGAGGCTAACTGCGAATAGAAGGACTGTGATTAAAGTGTGATTATTCAAGTATAATTAACAAAATGTAATTATCCAAGTGTACAGATCAAAGCGTAATTATCAAAGTGTAAAATTTCGAGTATAATTTTCCAAGTGCAATTATCCAAGTGTAATTATACAAGTGTAATTATTCAAGTCTAATTATACAAGTGAAATTATCAAAATGTAATTGATTCAAGTTAAATAATTATACAAGTGTAATTATTCAAGTGTAATTATGCAAGTGTAATTATCCAAGTGTAATTATCCAAGTGTAATTATTCAAATGTATATATACACTTGTGTAATTATTCAAGTGTAATTATTCAAGTGTAATTATTCAATGGTAATTATATAAGTGTAATTATTCAATGGTAATTATTCAAGTGTAATTATCCAAATGTAATTATTCAAGTGTAATTATTCAAATGTAATTATACAAGTGTAATTATTCAAATGTAATTATACAAGTGTAATTATTCAAATGTAATTATACAAGTGTTATTATCCAAGTGCAATTACCCACGTGTACAGATCAAAGTGTAATTATTTAAGTATAATTTTCCAAGTGCAATTAACAAAGTGTAATTGTCCAGGTGTAATTATGAAAGTGTAATTTTTCGAGTATGATCATCAAAGTGTAATTATAATTATCCAAACGTAATTATCCAAGTGTAATTATGCAGGTGTAATTATCAAAGTGTAGTTATTCAAATGTGATTCCCCAAGTGTAAGAATCAAAGTGTAACGCAAAAAATAATCAGATGGAAATACTGGATATTGTTGTATGACACAATATGACAAACATGGTATAACATGTTATTTCTTCTTTTTTAATAATTATATTCTTGAAAAGCTTTAGAGCGGCCATTTTCTTTGTACTTTCCTTGCTGCCAAGACAACGCCGTCACGTAGACACGGATAAATGTTTCTTTCATGTTTTCAAAAAGAAAGTAAGAGACTACTCGAGAAGCTAATACAGAGAACATGTGTCTAGATTAGTCTTGAGGGATCTACAGTGTTGGAAATTCTATAATGTGCCTAGAAGATCACTGACACATTGACTATTCTTGTATGAACTATGTTACAAAAGTGTGCAGAGGACTGTTCCGGCTTACGTCATTGAATGGGTTATTTACAAACTATTATCATATCACTCTATAACTCCATTTCATAGTCCTGTGATTTATGTTGATACTATTCTGACTGCTGAATTATGTGTTAGAATATAAAACTGAATAAGTATTAAAATTATCTGAGCATTGTTTCATGGAATATTAATGTCAAATAATCTTTTCATTGTAATTGTCATATGTGTTTTTGATTATTGATTTAGTAAATTTAATGTTAAATTTATTAACCTTCTTGCACATATTAATAAGAAATATGCTGAAATGACAGTGGGTGGATGGGGGGGTCATTAAATATAATTAAAGATGGATTTATTACCCCTTTACAAAAGTTTCCACTAGCATAAATATTGTGATAGTATATGTCTGTCTTATTGCTGTGGAAGAAAGAAGACTTTTACTACAGCCTTATAATCATCCAAGTGAGAGACGAGTGGTGTCTCCTGGGAGAATTATTAATAAACATAAATTAAGATTTCTCCATCACTTGTAATTAGTTATGGATGATTAATAATAACAATAATCATAAAATGTAACAAAGGCGGCGCCTGTCACAATAAGTAACTGTTCGCATGTATTTACATTTGATAATGACAGATTAGTCGGACTGGAACATTATTAAGGGTATGTAGCTGTTCGCATGTGTTTACATTTGATAATGACAGATTAGTCGGACTGGAACATTATTAAGGGTATGTAGCTGTTCGCATGTGTTTACATTTGATAATGACAGATTAGTCGGACTGGAACATTATTAAGGGTATGTAGCTGTTCGCATGTGTTTACATTTGATATGACAGATTAGTCGGACTGGAACATTATTAAGGGTATGTAGCTGTTCGCATGTGTTTACATTTGATATGACAGATTAGTCGGACTGGAACATTATTAAGGGTATGTAGCTGTTCGCATGTGTTTACATTTGATATGACAGATTAGTCGGACTGGAACATTATTAGGGGTATGTAGCTGTTCACATGTGTTTGGACATGATCGGATAAATTAGTCGGACTGGAACTGTAATATGGTTTGAGGGTATGCGCACTTGATCGGACAGATTTTAGTCGGACTGGAACATTAGTATGGTACATAATTGTTCGCGTATGTTTGCATTTGATCACACAGATTAGTCTTTAATGTTATGGAAGAGAGAAAACGTTTAAAGCGCCCGCAAATCCGCCAAGTGAGAGAGACGAGAGATGTCCTCTAGAGAATTATTAATTAATAATATAAATTAAGATTCTCATCACTTGCACTTAGTTAGGGGTGATTAATTAATAAAAATCGTAACCATTAAGTAGGTGGCGTTGGCGTCACAGTAAGTTTCTAACTTTGTATTAAAGAATGTTTGGAACCTCATTTGTTCCATGCCAGCATCATGTCAAATTGATATAATGGAACTTATCCATGACGCTTGTTGCTAGGTTACAGTGTCGGCAGATGCAGGCAATATCTTAATAACTCTTAATTTATCTGCCTAATATGGCGCTCGACATTTCAGAAGTGGTGTGTGTGTGTGTGGATGGATGGGGTGGGGGTGGGGGTAATCAGCTGCTTGGATAGAAATTCGCGCCGATACCGGTATATCTAGGCACCATTTACAGCAGTAACGCACACCGCATCTCAAGAACTGCGTCTCATTAGGATAGCCAGGCCTTATATGCGTGGAAGTGTAGACGAACCTCGATGGGGGGTGGGGAGTGGTGCTGGTAGGGTGGAAGAGAGGAGGGATGGCAGAGGTGGTGGAAGGGATAGTAGGGTGGTGGACATGGGTGATGGTAGGGTGGTGAATAGGGGTGGGTTTGTGGTGTCTGGACGTGTAATGGATACTTCGTTTTAACGCTACTTCAAAAAGCTTTAACATGTGTAGACAATAACGAATGAATGTACAGACTTTATTTCAGTGTTTATTTTATTAACACTACTCACATTTTCCTGTTGCAAGCTTTTCGCTCGTCTTGACCTTTAGATTCAGTGGACTCAAATTCACTCTGTCATATAGGCCCTACTTTTCTGCTTTTTATTTTTCCTATAACATTTCTAATATTATTTTAAAACAAGTAAATAAATAAAACATTTGTATTTCGTTAACGGAAAATAAACATAAATTTGTATTTACAAAAGCATAATGAAATTCTCAATTACATTAGAATTTTGTTTTGTGGTGAAGACCTGAAGGTACGACTTTTATACTTCGAATAAAGAAACTATTTTGTATCTGAGATGCTGGTGTTCATATGGCAGCAGTTAAAACAGCGATTTCTGACTGTGACAACTGTAACTACAATAAAACCTATAATGGCGTTGACAGTGATGGTGGTGGTTATAAATTTTTCTTTAAACGTTGATGATGATTACAGCTTCCACTACTGCTACTACTTGTAGAACAGTGATAATAAAGATGATGAAATCTTAATAGTGACAGTTGTATTTAGTGACGACTTTATCTCCCACTACTGTTATGACTACGATGATGATGATAATGATGTGATATTCTTGCTGGTGGTTGTGGATGTGGTAATGGTGGTAGTCAAGGTGATCGTGGTGGTCAAAATAACGATGAAGATAATTATGACTATTTTGATGACCACTATAATATTACGGTATAAGTATGTTGTGATGACAATGATCTTGATGGGATGATAGCGATGTGGGTGATGATAATTGTGAATATAACAAAAAGTGTTTTTTAACTGCAGCAGTTCCTACTACTACGACAAAGATAATGAGGACGATGTTTTAACAGTGTGAATGGTATTATTGTTATCATATGATGCTGACTTATTTTGATGAAAAGGTTCATTCAGCCAGGATTCAGTCCCTAAGATAGACTGTTTGACTTAGACACGTGTTTTCATCTCTTGTCTCAAATCAGACTCTGTTTTTAAAATGGAAATAAAGCTATATTGAAATACTTAGACTTTCTAAGAAAACACATTGTACACTTAAAAAAACTCGAAAAGATTCATTGACTCGTCACAGTTTACTTGTATTATTTTTATGTCACCTCACTTCTACTACTATACGTCACTTAACTTCTACTACTGTTCTACTACTTCTACGTCACCACATTTCTAATATTTTACGTCATCTCATTTCTACTACTTTTACGTCACCTTATTTCTACTACTTTTACGTCACCTCATTTCTACTACTTTTACGTCACCTCATTTCTACTACTTTTATGTAACCTTATTTCTACTACTTTTACGTAACCTCACTTGTATTACTTTGCTTCACCTCACTTCGACTACTTTATGTCACCTCACTTCGACTACTTTATGTCATCTCACTTCTATTACTTTGCTTCACCTCACTTCGACTACTTTATGTCACCTCACTTCGACTACTTTATGTCATCTCACTTCTATTACTTTGCTTCACCTCACTTCGACTACTTTATGTCACCACACTTCGACTACTTTATGTCACCACACTTCGACTGCTTTATGTCACCTCACTTCGACTACTTTTTCTTACGACGTCTCGTTTCTACTTTCTTTACGTCATCTCACTACTACTACTTTATTTTACCTCATTTCTACTACTTTATTTTACCTCATTTCCACTACTTCACCTCACTACTACTACATTTTTACACCACCTCACCTCAAGCCAATTACTTTACATCACCTCACTTCCACATCTGTATGTCACCTCACTTCTACTACTTTCTTATGTCACCTCACTTCCACATCTTTATATCATCTCACTTCTACTAGGCTACTTTCTTACGTCACCTCATTTCTACTACTGTATAAGTGACAACTCACTTCTATTACTTTATATCACTTCTATTTTACGTCACCTCACTTCTATTACTTTATATCACTTCTATTTTACGTCACCTCAATTTTATTACTTTATATCACTTCTATTTTATGTCATCTCACTTCCTCAACTTTACGTGACCTAACTTCTACTACTTAATTTCACCTCACTGCTACTACTTTAACATCACCACATTTTTCTTGTTATCTTCATTCCACTTCAATGTCCTGAGTTATGGGGTTAATGAGACGTTAACCACTTTGGTGCCTTTTGACTGTTTCTGGCATTCGACAATAATCTCTCGATATTTTCTCAGAAAATTGGCATTCAGCAGTAATCTCACAATATTTTTTACAATCCTCTGGCATTCAGCAATACTCTCTAAGTATTTTTCAGAGAAACTCTGGCATTTTTTTAAATCCTGTGGCCATCTATAGTAACCTTTTAGTATTTTTCAAAACACTCTGGCATTCGTCAGTAATCTATCAGTATTTTTCTATTGGCATTGAATGTTAACTCCTCGGTAACTGGAAAAAATCTCTTGGATTCTTACTATACAATGAATTCGTTTAAATAAAATAAATGGTTTGGACTTAACGCTTCAGTGCGCTTCGAAAATATCTGCTATTTGAAAATAACCTTTGGAAAACTTTTGAAAACCTCTTGCATTGCACGTTAATCTTTCTGTGCTTTCTGTAAGAATTTTCATTTGTCGTTAACCCTTCAATGCTTTCTGTAAGAAGTGTCATTTGACATTAACCCTTCAATGGTTTCTGCAAGAAGTGTCATTTGTCGTTAATCTCTCAGTGCCGTGTCAATGTTTACTGTTTTAGATTTGGACATCTTGGAGTACCTTTTGACAAACTATTTCGCCAGATGTTAATCCCTTAGCGTTACTTTTGAAAGCACTTGCGATTTAACATTTTAAATAACTTTAGAAAGCCTCTAGAGTCAGACTTTAGCCATCAGGCACTGAATTTGTGACAGAGTAAATTTGCCTCATCCTATTTTTAAATTTAAATTTTATATAAATTGTTAAATTGTCAGAGTAACCGGACCTTGGGTATTATTTTTGAAGTGTCTGAGTTCAAGTAAAAAGCTCGAGACAAGAATATTCTAGATTGCTAATGTAAAGCAAACTGAGTGAATAGCTTTCTATTATCCAATAATTATTATTTACGAGAATGAGACCAGCCAATGGGCTCAGATTAATTAGTTCACTTGCTGTAGAAAATTCTACTCTCTGATCATTTTGAATTTCGATGGGAAAGGAAAAGTTGGCTTTGAAAGGCAGTCGTTAGCTTGATGGTGAGTTAAACTTACTGGTTGAGAAAGAATGAGCTTCGAAACATTTCATGCATTTTACACTATTGATATGATTGATATTTTATAATTGTGCTATTGTAGTGATGTACTATGTGAGTTGAGTTTTATTTGTACAAATGTTTGAGCTAAGCTACACACATGTGTGCTAAACTTGACATTATTTGATATGCTGTATTTATTTTACCATGTGTGTATCAGACTAATAAATACTGTTGCAAGAAATTGTCAGTTGAGAATGGGATGTAAGATAGAATGGAGTTATATTCTGATAAATGGGAAACTTAGGTTTTCTCCTTAATCATATTTTGCAGTGAACAAGAGGCCTTTCGAGTTTTGAGTTTCAACTTCCAAGTTCCCAGTTACCCATCACGTGTTCACCGGTTAGAAACTTAAATGACGGGAAGACGTGGGAACATCTATTGCGATGTATAAGTGTAAAGAGTACGCTAATACATTTTGATGTATGCTGGATACATCGAGAGAATTCCAGTACATTGAAGTTACCAGAATTCATCGTGTTCTGCTTGAAGGAACTTAAAAGGTGACGAGAGTGTTGATGTTGTTTGAGAATATAACAGTGCATCAGTGTTTTCCACTTGTGTGGCGGGAGACACTGTTGACATGGACATTGTGACATTGTGACATTGTGACATTGTAACATTGTTGCAAAAGCAAGTGAAAACTGTTGAAGCAACACTTAATCCAGGTCATGTAAAAAAAAAAGACTTTAAATTACCTCCTTCTAATAACTCCCTTTCCATTCTCTGATAGGATTAACCTGTGATTTGTATTGATCCTATTGTTGAATTGTAATTATATTATATATATAAGGAATGTGTAAACAATATTTATCCGATTGTGTGTTCATGGAATATTGATGGCCAAGTATTTTGCTTCATTGTAATTGTCATTTGTATATTTCATTGTTCATTTAATACATTTATTGTTGAATTTATTGACCTTCTTAGGCATATTGATACACTTATGTTGGAGAAGTAAGTGGGTGGTTGGGGGCTCGCTAAAAATAGATTAAAAGTATGATTTGTCTTCT